>CM039429.1:12448982-13048982 GCA_022379115.2 Bauhinia variegata | reverse complement strand
GAAGAAGGTTATCAATTAGAAAAATCTGATAAATTAAAAACTATCATAGCTAAAAGCATGCTTGATAGTGATTTAGCTAAAACTGATTTCATGTTGCATGATGCTTTGGTAGATAAAAATTCTGCATTGAATTCCTCACATCAAGTGCATGCAGATTCATATTTATTTCTCCCTACACAGCATGCTAAAAGTGTTTCATCACATGTTTCACCTCCTACACTAGATTTAAAACCCTTGCCTGAAAATTTAAGGGAACATGAAGAAGCTAGTGGGTGGAAATTGTCTGACATAAAAAGTTTAAATCCTACATTAGGCACCCATAAGATAGCTCTAGAACCTAATGCAAACCCCAAGCCCAAATCAAAAGCATTGCATGATGCTAAGTTAACTAGGAAAGAGTTTCATGTAGGTGAAAAAGTGCTGCTATATAAATCAAAACCGTGGTTATTTCCTAGGGAACTTAAGTCAAGATGGCTTGGTCCTTTTGTTGTCACTCATGTTCATCCTCACGGGGCTATAAAGATTAGGAGCCTCAGCACTAACAAAATTTTTAAAGCAAATAGACACAGGTTAAAGCATTTCAATGAAGGTGGTACTGTCTGCAAAGTGGAGGAAATTCAGTTGGAGGATCCTTGAACTAGAAGAAGGTCGAGCCATCGACATAAAACGAAGAAGCTTCATGGGAGGCAACCATGTTAATTTCAGGAAAGTTTGCATTCTTAATTCTGTCTATTTTTGTTTTTATTTCTGCCATGTTTTGTTACTTTTATTTCTGTCAAATTTTCCATTTTAGTAGTCTTTATTTTTCTTGCATTAGGGACAATGCAAAATTTAAGTGTGGGGGGGGGGGAGAATGGAAAATTCTGCATATTTGCATGACTTAGCTACTCTCTACATCTGAATTCTTGCATCCGTCCTCAAAATTTTGCAATCCAGAGAAAATAAGAAAATCTCTTGAAAGTGTAGTCTCATATTAAATAGGTATAACCCATGGCATAAGTGAATATGGCTGAGTGGACCCTATCTCAAACCCATACATTGTATAATGAGATTGATCATGAAGCCCAAGTGAGATATTTGAGCCGAGTGAACGGTTGGGACATTCATGCCAACTTCAGAGTTCATATGATATTTTTTTTCATGTGTGTATTTTGTTCAATCTAGAGTATAGATCTATGGAATTTGCTCTAAGCCTTACCACATGTTTAGAGTCATATCTGCATGCTTGAAAGTGATATGGGCACTTAGGTTTAACCAATTTAGCCTTTCATAGCCCACCTTGCATAATTTCCTCTAGTAGACCACTTTTTGAGCCTTAGCTTCCTTTCTTTTAAGCACATCATAAGCCATATACCATTCCTTTGATATATCCATATGTTGAACCCACCACTATGAAGGAATATGTGAATTTGAGACATCAAATTGTAGCCTAGTTAGTAACTAGGGAAGTGGGAAGAAAGAGCCTCAAAAGATATGAAAATCTCCCAAAGCTAAGTGCAGAAAAAGTCCACATAAAGAAAAGAAAGAATTCTAAAAAGAAAAAAATTCTGGAAACAAATTTTGAAAAAAAAAAAGAAAAGAAGAAGAAAAAATATTCTGCAAGAAAAGCAAAAGAACGAAAAAGAAGGGAGAATAAAAATATGTAGTATGAGGCTTGATAGTGGAAAGTGAGTGAGCTTGAAAAGAATATGCTTTGAATTCACATAATCTCTCTTGGTGTATCTTAACCCTTAATTCCATCTTCGTTTTCTTACCTTACCAAAACTCCATTACAACCAAAGAAAAGTCCTTTTGATTGAAGTATGCAATGTGCTCTAAGAGGTGGAGGTAAGACTAAAAATCAAATTTTAGTAGCTCTTGCTTTATGATTATAAACTTGAGAGTAAACACTATAAACCTAAACACTTGAGAGAATTGAGTGTAAACACATATATCTAGTGAGGATTATTCACATTATGCATTGTGAAATTTGAGATAGGAATCTTTGCTTAATGACATATCTACTTATGTTTGTGAGGTGATGACTTGTTTGGTATGGTGATTTACAAATCTCAAGAGAGCTTTATTTGTTTTATCCTTAGTTTGATTGAGGACGATCAAGAGTTTAAGTGTGGGGGAATTTGTTAGATCTCATCTTAGTGACATTTTAACCCCATATTTTCTTGGTTTAGTGACACATTCTTAGGCTATTTCATTTGATTTAAATCACTTTTTAGATTCTTGAATTCATATGGATGAAGATATAAATTGAGCTTAATTGCATGTTTTTAATTAACATTTATGTTTTCACAAGTGATTAAATTCTATGCCAAGAACAAGCAAGAACAAGCATTGAAGAAACAAAGCTGGAAAACAGAAAAATGGCAATTCTGCTAGTGGGCGCCGTGGCGCCCATGCCCCAGTGCTGTGGTGCCCAGAACCCACATTGATGCGATTTTGAGGAGTTTTAAGCTAAGTCAACTACCGAGAAATCTTGTCATACAAGGATTGGGATTCCTAAGCTTGGAAGACTCTTTGGAGGCATGATTAAAGTGGAATTAAAGTCTAAGAAAAATATATCCACCTAGTGTCCTAGATAGATTATGATTAGGATTGACTTGTACTTGAAAATATAATTTAATTAAGAGTCCTATTTTAAGTCAACTAGGAGTGAATATATTATAAATAGCCAAGGAAGCTGGAGGGGAGAAGAACGACGCCAACATTGCCATATTCAGAGCTGCTGCCAGGTCTAGAACTCATCCACACACACCACCAAGAGCCACGCATGAAGAGCCAAAGACATCCATTGTCCCTTTTGCCAAAACTAGTATTTTCTCTTCTGTTTGTTTTTGTTCAAGCAACCATGCTTTCAATCCAGAACTTTGTTGGATCTGTTAGTATGGTAGCTTAAATTCTTTTATGCTTAGCTAGACATATTTAAGCCATGATACTAAATTTGTGAGACAAGTTTATGATTTGAATGTTTGATAAATTGATTTTGAGTATTCTAAAATTATTTGACAGCATTGTTATTGAATCTATTTGGATTTGTTTGGAGTAGCTAACCAACCTATTTGACGTATTCATATTGTTAGCCAATTAAGTAAGTCTGGAACCTTAATTAATCAGCGTAAGTAACAACTAGTTAATCCTAGAATTAGGTTAATTAGAATAATTTTAGATCTGAATTACATAAAGCCGCTGGTGGACCTTTATGGTTCAGGTTAGATGATGTTTTCCATAGATCTTAATGCTCCAAGTTTGGTTAAATCTCATGCGCTAGTGTATTGGGGTTATTGGACTTGGTAGGTTTTATGCTCAGACGTTCTAGTATTAAAACAAACGGTAAGGGAAGATAGAGAATTTTGTTGTACAAAGTTCTACAGTCTAGCTATTCAAAATTAATTTACCTATATGTCAATGATCGAATTTGTGTTATCATGGTGAGGGTATGTCAATGCTAAGCATGCCTTATTAATTCTATTACTCAATTCACTCGATTTTCTTTGCTCTACTTCTCTTTATTCACTTTAATTTACATTCTGCCCAGAATTTTTATTTCAGCAATTGTCTACTCAAACCCCCCCTTTCGTGTGTTTAGTTCTTAGGTAATTCCTCTAGGTAGTTTACTTTTCTGTTATTTCCTTCTTTTTAAAGCAATCCTTTTAGATTAAATACACGCTTCCTCGTGGGATTGATTCTACTTGCCCTAACTATATTATATTTTTAGGAAGTAGTGAATTAATTTGTGAGGCTACGACACCTCTTCTACAAATACTCTAAGAATGTGCCACTAATCCAAGAAAATATGGGGTTGAAATGTGACTAAAATGAGACCAAACAAATTCCCCCACACTTAAACTCTTGATTGTCCTCGATCAAATTAAGAACAAAACAAAGAAAACTCTCCTGAAAATTGTAATTCACCATGTCAAGTAAGTCATCACCTCACAAACATAAGTAGATATGTCATTAAGCAAAGACTCTTAACTTAGATTTCACAATGCATAATGTGAATGATCCTTACTGGATATATGTGTTTACACTCAATTTTCTCAAGTGTTTAGGTTTAAAGTATTCACTCTCAAGTTCATAATCATAAAGCAAGAGCTACCAAAATTTGATTTTCAGTCCTACCTTCACCTCTTAGAATACATTGCATAGTTGAATCAAAAGGACTTTACCTTGGTTGTAATGGGGCTTTTGGTAAGGTAAAAAGGATTAATGGATGATGGGATCAAGGGTTAAACTACTAAGAAGAGATTATGCGAATTCAAAGCATACTCTTTTCAAGCTCACTTATTCTCCACTATCAAGCCTCATACTTACATATTTTTCTACTTCTCCCTTCATTTTTCATTATTTTGCTTTTGCTTGCAGAATTTTTTTTTTCTTTCAGCTTTTCTTTTTCCAGAATTTTTCGTTTTCTTTTTCTGGACTTTTTCTGCACTTTGCTTTGGGAGATTTTCACATCTTTTGAGGCTCTTTCTTCCCACTTCCCTAGTTACTAACTAGGCAGCAATTTAATGTCTCAAATTCACATAGTCCTTCAAAGTGTTGGGTTCAAAAATTAGAGATAAATCAAAGGAATGGTATATGGCTTATGATGTGCTTAAAAGAAAGGAAAGCTAAAGCTCAAAAGTGGCCAACTAGTGGTAATTATGCAAGGTGGCTGTGAAAGGCTAAATTGGTTAAACCTAAGTGCCCATATCACTTTCAACCATGCAAAGATAACTCTAAATATGTGGTAAGTCTTAGAGCAAATTCTAGAGGTCTATACCTTATATTGAACAAAATACACACATGAAAATATATATATGAACTCTCAAGTTGGCATGAATGTCCCAACCTTAACTCGGCTCAAATAGCTCACTTGGATTTTATGATCAATCACATTATACATTGCACAAGTTTGAATCTTGGCTTTTGAGTTAAGGATCCACTCAGCCGTATTCACTTATGTCATGGGTTATCCTTGTTTAATATGAAAATTACACTTTCAAGAGATTTTTCTTGTTTTCTCTTAAATGCAGAACTAAGAAGAAGATGCAAAAATTCAGATGTAGGAAGTATTTAGGTCATGCAGAATTTTCCATTCCTCCCCCCCCCACACTTAAATTTTGCATTGTCCCTAATGTAAAGAAAAAATAAAAACAAACTAGAATGGAAAATTTGACAGAAATAAAAGTAACAAAGCATGGCAAAAATAAAAAAAAATAGACAAAATTAAAAATGCAAACTTCCCTGAAATTAACATGGGTTGCCTCCCATGAAGCGCCTTTGTTTTATGTCGATGGCTCGACCTTCTTTATGCTCATGGATCCTCTAGCTGAATTGCCTCCACCATCCAGGCAGTATCACCTTCATAGAATTTCTTCAACATGTGTCCATTTACTTTAAAAATTTTGTTAGTGTCAAGGCTCCTAATTTCTATAGCTCTGTGAGGATGGACATGAGTGACAACAAAAGGTCCAAGCCACCTTGACTTAAATTTTCCAGAAAATAATTTCAATCTTGAACTATAAAGCAATACTTTTTCCCCTACATGAAATTCTTTCCTAGTTAACTTAGAATCATGGAATGCTTTGGATTTTCCCTTGTATATTACTGAATTGTCGTGAGCTTCTAACCTTAATTCCTCTAACTCTTGTAGCTGTAATTTTGTCTCTCTCCCAGCTAGATTGTAATCAAGATTACACTACTTGATAGCCCAAAAAGATTTATGCTCTAGTTCTACAGGGAGGTGACAAGCTTTGCCAAAAATAATTCTATAAGGTGACATGCCAATGGGAGTTTTATAAGCTATTCTTAAGGCCCATAAGGCATCAACTAATCTCAAACTCCAGTCCTTCCTATCAGGTCTAACAATTTTTTCCAGAATTCCCTTTATTTCCCTATTAATGCTCTCGGCTTGTCCATTTGTTTGGGGATGGTAAGCAGTAGACACTTTGTGAGTGACCTGAAATTTGTCTAATAAAGCTTTTAAGGTGCAGTTACAAAAGTGTGTGCCCTTGTCACTAATTATGGCTCTTGGCATCCCATACCTATTCAGAATGTCATTCTTTATATGCTTGACTACAGTTTTAGCATCATCATTCCTAGTAGGGAAAGCTTCTACCCATTTTGACAAGTAATCAACACAAACCAAGATATATATGTAACCAAAGGCAGAGGGAAAGGGTCCCATGAAATCAATGCCCTATACATCAAATATTTCACAAACAAAAACATTATAAAGTGGCATTTGATTTCTATTCCCAATATTACTAGTTTTCTGGCATAGCTCACATGCATGACAGAATTGAAAACAATCTTTATGAATGGTGGGCTAATAGAAACCACACTCCAGCACCTTGTGTGCTGTTCTTTTGGGTCTAAAGTGACCTCCTCCCTCACGGGAATGATAGAATTCTAACACAGAAAAAATTTCAGTTTCATCTAAGCAACGCCTAATGACTTGATCGCTGCAAAAGTGCCATAAATAAGGGTTATCCCATATGTAGAACCTAGCTTGGGATTTAATTTTCTCTCTAGCATGCCTAGGTAAGTTTGGGGGAAAAGTTTTAGTCACTAAATAATTAACAATGTCAGCATACCAAGGGATATTACTAGTTAATGCATATAACTGCTCATCAGGAAAAAAATCCCTTAGTTCTCTACTAGTTTCCCTAGTCTGGATTCTACTTAGATGGTCAGCTATATGGTGATCTGAACCTTTTCTATCCTTAATTTCAAGATCAAATTCCTGTAAGAGTAAAATCCATCTAAGTAGCCTAGCTTTGGCCTCTTTCTTTTGCAATAAATATTTCAAGGCTGCATGGTCAGAAAATATAATTACCTTAACACCAAGCAAATATGATCTAAACTTTTCTAAAGTAAACACAATAGCAAACAATTCTTTCTCAGTGACAGTGTAATTGCATTGTGTAGGGTCTAAAGTATGACTAGCATAGCATATAACATAAAATTCCTTACCTTTCCTCTGTCCAAGTGCAGCACCCATTGCTCTGTCCGAGGCATCACATAATAATTCAAAAGGAAGTGCCCAATTTGGGGCTTGGACAATGGGAGGTGTGATCAAACATTTTTTTAATTCATCAAAAGCACCCTTACAATCATCAGAAAAAAAATAAATTCAGCATCCTTAGTTAATAGGGCGCATAGAGGAGAGGCAATTTTTGAAAAATTCTTTATTAAACGCCTATAAAAACCCACATGCCCTAGAAAAGATCGAATTTCCTTAACTGTAGTTGAATATGGTAAGGTCTGAATTGCTTCTACCTTAGCTTTGTCCACTTCCAACCCTTTAGCTGAAACAACATGCCCTAAGACAACACCGTGATTAACCATAAAATGGCATTTTTCAAAATTCAAAATCAAAGTGGCTTCAATGCAATGCCTAAGGACTAATGCTAGATGATGCAAACATTTATCAAATGAGTGTCCATGAACAGTAAAATCATCCATAAAAACTTCCATGAATTTTGCAATAAAATCAGAAAAAATGCTCATCATGCATCTTTGAAATGTGGCAGGTGCATTGCATAAACCAAATGGCATGCATTTAAATGCATAAGTGCCAAACGAGTAGGTGAAGGTGGTTTTCTCTTGATCTTCGAATGTAATGGGTATTTGTAAATATCCAGAATATCCATGTAGGAAACAAAAGAATGAATGATCAGCTAATCTCTCTAACATTTGGTCCATGAATGGGAGAGGAAAATGGTCCTTTTTCGTGGCTTTATTTAGTTTCCTATAATCTATGCAAACTCTCCAACCTGTTTGAACATGTGTGGGTATAAGTTCTCCCTGCTGGTTGCTCACCACCGTGGTTCCTCCCTTTTTAGGGACTACATGAATAGGACTAACCCACTCTGAATTAGCTATGAGGTATATAACTCCTGCCTCTACCCACTTAAGAATTTCTTTCTGCACTACTTCCATCATGGGAGGATTGAGGCGGCACTGAGGGTCACGCTTAGGGGCTGCATTAGGCTCTAGAGCTATCTTATGGGTGGATAAAGTAGGACTTAAACGTTTTAGGTCAGACAATGTCCACCCAGTAGCTTCTTTATATTCCCTAAGGACTCTAACCAATTTTTCCTCCTGTAATTCAGTCAAGGAGTTTGAAATTACCACAGGTAAAGTTTCCTTTTCCCCTAAATACAAATACTTTAAATTTTCAGGCAAAGGTTTCAAATCTAGGGTAGGAGGTGAAATATGAGATAAAACAACTTTAACATGCAGTGTAGGGAGAGGTAAATATGATTTTGCATGCATTTGATGTGAGGAGTTCAATACTAAAATTGTATCTATCAAAGCATCATGTAGCATAAAATCATATTTAGCCACATCTCTATTAAGCATGCTTTTAGTAATGACAGTTTCCAATTCATTAGATTTTTCCAATTCATAAACATGTTGGGAAATTTCATCAACAACATCTAATGCATATAAGTAGTTAACATCAGTAGGATATCTAATGGCATCAAATATATTAAATTTAATAACCTCACCATCAAATTCCATTGTTAAACTACCATTGTGCACATCAATTTTGGTCCTTGAAGTTTTCAAGAATGGTCTCCCTAGCAGCAATGGGATATCTCCTGAATGACCTTCATCTCCCATATCAAGCACATAAAAATCAGCAGGGAATACTAATTCATTCACTTGCACAAGGACATCTTGTATGACTCCATCCGGGTAAACATTGCTTCTGTCAGCTAATAGAACATCCCTGAATCTTGGCATTTTGTGGGAATTTCTTTTGGAAAACAGCAGAAACATTTTCCCCTACACTAATTTTCTCATTGCCAATTAATTTTCTTTTAGAAGTGCAAAGTTCTTTAAGAAATTTTGTGTACCTTGGAACTTGCTTGATAGCATCTAGCAATGGAATATTTACCTCCACTTTTTGAAATGTCTCTAGAATTTCTTGATTAGCCTCTTCGTGCTTCTTTTGCATGAATCTTTGAGGAAATGGAGGCTTCGAAATGTACCTTCTTTCTTCAGATTTTTCCAGCTTTGTTTCTTCCTTTTTTTGCTGTTGTAATGGCATCTTAGTGCTGCTGTTTTGCTGTCCAGAATTTGGTTGGTAGCATTGCTCTTGCAGCTGCCCAGATTTTCCTTGTTTTGGTGCTTCTTGCAAAATCTGTTTGGGTTGTTCAGGTGCTGGCAGCGGCTGCTGCTGTTGCTCCTTTTGCTCTGGAACTTCTGTTTTATCTTCTCTATCTCTTGGCTGCACAGTAGATGAATTAGGGTGCAGCTCATGCCCGCTTCGTAGCATGATAGCATTCACGCTTTCCTTTGGATTGGCAAACGATTGAGAAGGCAGCCTGGTGTTCATTTGGGCTTGGAAGTTTCCAAAAGTGACTTCGTTATTGGAGATGCGAGTTTGTAGTTGCTTGATTTGGCCTTCTATAGTTTGGAATTTATTTTCAGAATCATACCTCAATTCAGTGAAATTCTTGTCCATTTGCTTCATTAGTTGCTCGATCATTAATTGAGTTTTGTCAGCAGCTTGCACTTGTGGCAGAGGGCGTTGAACTTGATCAAATCCTGGAGGATTATTTCTAGGTGGCCCATATCTGAGATTTGGGTAATCTCTCAACCCCTCATTGTAGGTAGGAGCAAAGGGATCATACCTTCTGTTATTGCACATAGCATTCACCTCTCCCGGTTGTTGTAAATTATGACATGAATCAGTCAAGTGTCTTGGAGCTGTGCATATACCACAAATAGGTGCTGAAGTTGCACCGATCATTTGATTTATTATAGCTTGCAATTGGGTAAGTTGAACATTAGGGTTGCTTGCAGCATTGGCAGGGCGCAAGAAAGAACCACTTCTTTCCCCAAATTGTTGAGAGTTTTGAGTCATGTTGTCAATTAGAGCTTGGGCTTGTGCAAGTGTTTTGTCTACGAGGGCTCCACCACTTGCAGCATCGATCATTCCTCGGTCATGGGGTGCTAATCCCTCATAAAAATATTGTATGAGAAGTTGGTCGCCAATTTGGTGCTTCGGGCATGAGGCACATAATTTGTTGAAGCACTCCTAATACTCATATAAAGTCTCGCCACTGATTTGCTTGATTCCACATATTTCTTTTCGGATGGAAGCAATACGGGATGCTGGAAAAAAAATTTCCAGAAACATTTTGTAAAGTTGCTGCCATGAGGTGATAGATCCAGGCATCAAGTAGTATAACCAATCTTTGGCCGCATCTTGCAATGTGAAAGGAAAGGCTCGCAGATTCACTTGATCTTCGGTAACTCCCTCTTGCTGAATGGCTGAGCAAGTGATCATAAACTTATTGATATGATGGTATGGATCCTCTTCTAGCCTTCCATGGAATTTGGGCGGTAAGTTGATGAATCCCGAATTAAGCTTCAAAGGAATAGCAAGGGCAGGATATGTGATCGCCAATGGTTGAATCGTCAAGTCCGGTTCTGCCAACTATTTCAAGGTTGTCATCTCCCTTTCAGATGTAGTGTCAGGTTCGAATAATGGGTTGATGTTGAACTTTTCTTCTAATTCTGTTAAGTCTTGGCTACTGGAAATTATTCTTCCACTCCTCAAAAACATAAATCAATGAAACCTATAAAATTCAAAACAAAGAAAACACATAAAATACTAACAATCCTAAAAGATTAAATTGTTGCTTCCCCGGCAACGGTGCCAAAATTTGTAGAGAGGTGTCGTAGCCTCACAAATTAATTCACTACTCCCTTGAAATTATATAATATAATATAATATAATATAGGGCAAGCAGGATCGATCCCACGAGGAAGTGTGTATTTAATCTAATAGAATTGCTTTAAGAGAAAAGAAATAACAGAAAAGTAAACTACCTAGACGAATTACCTAAGAACTAAACACACGAAAGGGGGGGTTTTGATTATGAACTACTACTAAAAATTCTGGGCAGATTAAGAAATTAATAAAAGAGAATAAAGAGAAGTAGAGCAAGTGAATTGAGTAGATTGAGTAACAGAATTAATAAGGCATGCTTAGCACCGACATATCCTCACCATGATAACAAAAATTTGATCATTGACACATAGGTAAATTAATTTCAAATAACTAGACTGTAGAACTTTGTACGACAAAATTCCCTATTTTCCCTTACCGTTTGTTTTGTAACTAGAACGTCTGAGCTCAAAACCTACCAAGTCCAACAACCTCAATACACCAACGCACAAGATTTAACCGAACTTGGAGCATTAAGATTTATGGAAAACATCATCTAACCTAAACCATAAAGGTCCACCAGCGGCTTTATGTAATTCAGATCTGAAATTATTCAAATCAATCCAATTCTAGGATTAACTAGTTGTTACTTGTGCTAATTAATTAAGGTTCCAGACTTACTTAATTGGCTAACAATATGAACCATTTAAATAGGTTGGTTAGCTACTCCAAACAAATCCAAATAGATTCAATAACAATGCTGTCAAATAATTTCAGAATACTCAAAATTAATTTATCAAACATTCATATCATAAACTTATCTCACAAACTTGGTATCATAGCTTAAATATGTCTAGCTAAGCATAAAAGGAATTAAGCTACCATACTAACAGATCCAACAAAATTCTGGGCTGAAAGCATGGTCACTTGAACAAAAATAAACAAAAGAGAAAATACTAGTTTCGGGAAAAGGGACAATGGATGTCTTCAACTCTTGGATGCGTGGCTCTTGGTGTTGCATGGATGAGTTCCAGATCTGGCAGCAGCTCTGAATGTTGTGTGTTGTGTTGGCGTGGTGCTTCTTCAGATCTGCCCTCTTGATATATATATAAGGAATTAAATCCTAATCCTATTCAGCCTTGGCATCTTCCAGCTAGAGGGAAAACATAATTCTTTTCCAACTCCAACTCCTCTTTCTAGCCATTTGATAAGTCCTTCTTTGATGAGGAAATTAATTATATTGGTATTGGAGTTGGCTTAGGATTCTCCTTTTTATATTTTCAGCTCTACTTGGATATTTAATATACTTATCCTACTTCTACTTAACATAGGACTCTTAGATGCATTATAAATTAAATTACAAAGTCATTCCTAATTATACTCTAACTAGGACACCAAGTGGATATATTTTTCCAAGACTTTAATTCCACTTTAATCATGCTTCCAAAGAGTCTTCCAAGCTTAGGAGTCCCAATCCTTGTATGATAAGGCTTCCCGGTAGTTGAATTGGCTTAGGACTCTTCAAAACAGCTCTAGAGGTCATCTAGCTCGCCACGGCGAAGGCCCCAACTCGCCATGGCGAAGCATGGCAGAACTGGCAGCATTGCTCTCTGGTTCACCTTGCCATAGCGAGGAGGGTAGCTCGCCATGGCAACCTCTGGCAGAATTGCCATTCTGCCTCTTTTTAGCTTGGCTCTTCAATGCTTGTCAATGCTTGTTCTTGGCATAGAAATTAATAACTTGTGAAAATACAAATGTTAGTTAAAAACATGCAATTAAGCTCAATTTATATTATCATCAATATGCATTCAAGAATCCAAAAAATGATTTAAATCAAATGAAATAATCTAAGAATGTGCCACTAATCCAAGAAAATATGGGGTTGAAATGTGACTAAAATGAGACCTAACACAACTAGTTAATCTTGGATTAATTAGAATGATTTTAGATCTGAATTACATAAAGTCGCTGGTGGACCTTTATGGTTTAGGTTAGATGATGTTTTCCATAGATCTTAATGCTCCAAGTTCAATTAAATCTCATACGATAGTGCATTGAGGTTATTGGAATTGGTAGGTTTGTACTCAGAGTTCTATTAACAAAAGAAATGGTAAGGGAAGATAGGAAATTTTGTCGTACAAAGTTCTACAGTCTAGCTATTTGAAATTAATTTACCTATGAGTTAATGATCAAATTTGTGTTATCATGGTGAGAATATGTCGATGCTAAGCATGCTTTATTAATTTGTTCACTCAATTCACTCTTATTTGCTTTTCTTTATTTACTTTCCTTTACTTTTAAATCTGCCCATAATTTTTAGATAAAACATATTCAAAACCCCCCCTTTTTCGTGTGCTTAGGTATAGTAAAAATTAGGTTAGTTGGTAGTTTAATTTTCTAGTTGTAGTTTACTTTCTTTTAAGGCAATCCTAATGGATTGAATTAAGTCTTCCTCGTGGGAACGATCCTACTTGCCCTACACTATATTATATTTAAAGGGAGTAGTGATTTAATTTGTGAGGCTATGGCACCTCTTTACACTCAAGGAGTTTCCTTGAAATCTTTCAAGGTGACAAACACTGTGCCAAGCTCGAATCTGACATTACCATTGCCCACATTATCATTGTATTGAGGCCACTTTTTTTTTCCCCTTATCATCAAAATTCTCTAGAGTACATAGCTCCTCACAAACATACTCCACATCAGCAAAAGGATTTGTGTATATGTTTAGGTCGAGTCAAACACTACAAGGGCTTTCATGATATTAACTTTTCCATGTCCCCCCAACATCCTCAAGTATTCTCATGATCACCGTCATTCTTCAAATGTTTCAACCCATTTTCCAAAGTATGGCCAGGTACAAGATAACTGCATGCCTTATATCTAGTGTATCCAACATGTTCCAAGAAGTCTTAAAGAATTGGAATGGAAAATTTATCTAAATCATAGTCGTCCCAATGGTTTACCAAAACCTCCCACATATATATGTGGCGGTCCTTCCACGAAACATCCATCATGATGTAGTGCTATAATGAAATAATCCATTTTTCTACTAAAAATATCACAAGTCAAACATTAAGCACAATAATATATTTCAATATTGAAAACAAAACAAATAAAATAGGTAAAACTAAAGTAAGAAAATTCAAGTGTAGTGCAAGAAATAAAGCCACTTGTTTGTTTTAATAAGATACGTCAATGTCGTGTCTAACTATCTTAGAGATTTAGAAACCAACATAGTTACAAGGAAAATCAAGAATAAAGACCAATAATAGCATAAAATAAAGACAATATATATGATTATGATACTGTAGTTGTTTCTAAATTCAATATTATAGTGTTAATCAAAAAATAAAGACAATATATGTATGATTATCATACTACTAAGTTTCATATGTATTGTGCATGGAATACAACTTAAAGAAAGTGTGAATAAGAAAATGTCCCCTTTTCTTCCAAAATAGATTAAGCACAAATGGTCTATTTTGTATATACATGGATTGATATACTTCTTTGCTACATTCCTCCTAGCTTACTAAAAGCAATGTCAATTCTACTTTTGCAGCCTCCTACTTGCTCCTTTTAAGGGTAATATTTCATAATAAACTTGAAGTTCAGAGGACCTATAATTTTGTCATTCTCTGGATTAGTCAACATGCATTAGCCACTAGCATGTGCAGCTCTAACTTCCTAAAGCCCCTCCCATCTAGTAGATAAGTTAGATACTTTACTTCCCCTCATGACTGCGTCAATTTCCTTCAACATGAGCTTTCCTTCATGAAACATTCGTGGTCTTACTAGCCTTTCGTAAGCTATGGACAACCTTCTATGATGCGCTAGTGTTGCCTCTTCAACTTGCATTCTCTTTTAATCTACCAATTCCACTTCTGCTTCTCGATTACTTGCCATCTAAATCTACATAGCTATCCTTAATAAAGACACTTCTAATTCGACCAGAAGAACAGCTTCTGCACCATACATAAGGCTAAATGCCATTGTTTTCATGGGTCCTCTCCTAGAGACTCTATAAGCCTAGAGCACTAGTGGTAAGTATTCATTCTATTCATGTGATTCTTCTGCTATCATCCAAGTTAGAATCTATAGCAAGTTTTTGTTCATGGCCTCCGCTTGCCCATTCTACTTGGGGTGGTGAGGGGTTGACTTGTTGTGGACAATGTTATAGTGCTTCAATAGTTGTGCCACTTTCCTATTGTCAAAGAGAGTATTGTTGTTGGATAAGATCCTTTTGGAGATACCAAATCAAAAAACAATGGGTTCCTTGATGATAGACACCAGAACTTAAGCAAAAGCCTTCTTCAATGTCGTCACTTTTACCCATTTGGTGACCTGTTCTATGGCAACTAATATCCACATCTTCCTCCTAGAATGTGGATTGATGAGTTCAATAAGATCAAAACACCATGTGTGGAAAGGATACAGAGATGAAATGGCATGTATCGTGTTACCATGCCTTTGACACAGTTAGCACTTCTTCACAAACATAATTACATCTACTTCCATGAAGTCCAGTAATGCTCTACTCATAGGAGCTCATGTTGTAATTTTTGTTACCCCTATTGTTCCTCATACTTGCCTTCATGCACAGTAGCAATGACCAGCTCTTTCTCTTCTATGAAAATACACTTTAGGACTCGCCTAGAAAACTCCACTTATATAAGCTCCTCCCCTCAAGAAAGTAGCGCTCTGCTTTCTTCTGCAAACTGAGCATTGCTCACCTCTTCTCCAAGATTATTCCATCCCTAATATATTTAATAATAGACATTCTCCAATCTGTTTCAGCATATAGCATGTACCCATAATTCCCTTTTCACTTCTTGACATTTGTTATACAATCTTTGTAGTTCGTCACAATTTTACTTTATTGAAGACTAATAAACTTCGTATCTTTATATCCACTTGTAAAAACTTCCCACACTTTGGCCAAAGACTTCTTCATTAAGTTGCTTTGCTCTTAGCCTCCCATCTTCTTCTGTAACACATTTCATCAGCAAGCCTTCCACACTTCTTCTATACAATTTTTCATTCCGAAGTTGGTATTATTTTGCTACATGTCCAATCACCCCTACTCAGATTCTCTTTTTTACTAATGCCCTGTAATCTGCCTCTGATTTGCTTTCTTATCCGAAAGTGATGGTTAAAAGAGCAACATTTGCTGAGACTTTAACAGTATTTCTATCTGCACTAGTAGTTTACTTCATAAAGTGGCCAACACATTAGCTATTGGGTTGTTAGCTCTTGATATGTACAGAAGCTTCACAATGGGGAATACACTAACTATCTCTTGAACCTTCTCTTGTATTATAACAAATTTGGATCCTTTACTTTGTACTCATCGCTTTCTTAGTTTAGCATTAAACTCAAATCGCCCTTCACAAGCAAATTCTTTGCTTTGACTTCCTTAGCCAATTACAACCCTAGCACAAAGGCTTCATACGTAGCTTCATTATTTGTACATAGGAATAGGAGTTTATAAGCAAATGGCAACATGTTTCCTTGGCTATTTATAAGCATAACCCATGCTCCTCCTTAGGATTCAAGGAGGACCCATCGAAATGGAGGGTCCACATACCATCTTGCACTTCTTTGCAAACTTATACTTCTGCAACTTCTCCGGGTAATTTCACATCCATAGGTTTATAATTACCTCCAAGAAGTAATGCCAACTAGTCATCTAACGCTTGACTTTTCAACGCATTAGGTTGTTCTACGACAATATCAATTTCCTAGGCTATGAGTGACCACTTGTTCATCCTCTCTAAAAGGATTTTATATCATAAAAGGAACTCGATAGGATCTGATATGGTCTTCACATATACGCTGTGCCTTAAGAAGTAGTGTCAGAACTTCCGTGCAGCATATACCAAGGCTAAGTAGTGCTTCTCTTGGTGAGTATATCTGACTTATAGACCTTTGATTAGTTTACTCAGGTAGTAGATTAGCCTTTCTACTCTTAAAACTTCTTGAGCCAATAGTCCACCAGTGGATGCTTTAGTGGATGTCAGATACAGAATTAGCAGGCTCCCTTTGACTGGGGGTGACATAGTTTGGGCAAATGTAAGTATTGCTTTTATCTAATCGAAAGTATCTTATTGCTCTTTTCTCTATCAGAACTTCTCCTTTCCCTTCAACTAGTGTTTCAAGGGATGGAAAAGTTCAGATAAAGTGGGGATGAACCGACGAATATACCCTAGCTTGCCAACCAGACGTTGTATCTCTTTAATATTCTTCAAAGGCCCCTATCTCTTGTATTACCTTGATCTTACTAGCTTTTGCAATAACCACACCTTTGTGAACACGAAAGCTCAAGAACATCCCTCTCGTTACTCTAAAGGCACACTTTAAAGGATTCATGTGTAGTTTGTATTTTCTGCATCTTTTTGATGTGATCCCCTTTTTGCCTCTACTTGACCACCAGATCCTCTACATAGTCCTCAACAAATTCATGGAGCATGTCATGGAAGTGGTAGTCATGACTTGTTGATAAGTAGCACCTGTTTTCTTTAGCCCAAACAACATGACCGCATAGTGAAAGTTCCCCGAACGAGGTGTGAAAAGTTGTCTTCTCCACGTGATCCTTTGCCATCTTAATTTGGTTGTAGCCGCTAAAGCCATCCATGAAAGAGAAGTATTCATGTCCTACGATAGCATCTACCAGCGCATCAATGTTGGGCAGTAAGAAGTCGTCTTTGGGGCATAGATTGTTTAGGTCATAGAAGTCGACACAACACTTAATGTTTTCAATCTTCTTTTTCATTAGAACAATGTTAGCCAACCACGTAGGGTGCTGAACTGATTTAATGAATCCAACCTGTAACAATTTTGTCACTTATTCTTGTACTTGTAACAGCACTTCCTTACTAAAGTTCCTTAATGGTTACTTTATTGGCATGGCTCTTAGATACATGGCTAGATTATGACATATGAGTGAAGGCCTAACCCTAGCATTTCTTCATACTCCCAAGCATTATGTTTTTTCAATAATTTTAGTAACTCTTCTTTTTCTTCCATGGTCAAGCAGTTACTAATAAATAACGGCCTAAGTTGTTCTACTCCTGGCTCTAGTAGAACTTGTTCTAACTCCTCTTCTACCTGACTTGGCCTATCTTATAATCCTAGTGGTTCTTCATCCATAGCTTCTTCAGCTACTTCCTCTTCTTCCTCGGATATTCTTTTATAGGGATTTGGGGTGGGGGCTTGGTAGAAGGTTTAGCACCTCCCTCTATCACCACGTGAGTCCCTATAAGACTTGTCACTTGATAGCTCCCAAGGAAAGTTGACTACACTCTATGCCAAGCATGCTTCTATTCTTGTCTACTACTAATTTTTAGGCAATTTCCTCTTACTTCCAACAACATTCCTTCCAGGCACTAGTTTTCCCTCCCTTGCTTCCTTTGTCACAATCTCTTCTCAAATAGCCATTTCCTCACTTGCTCCCTCTGCAACAGGCTTCTTCCCTTTATCATTCTTCTCCTTCTTCTCAATACTCAGCTTACTAGTTATCGACAAAATAGGTATTCCTATTATAGTTCTTACAATATTCATTCTAAGTGCTGTGAACTCATCAAAGTAACATGCTTCCACAACATGTACTTACGTTTCATCAAACAATGCCCTTGTAGTTGGAATCTCCACATCCCTTCCCCTATAATAAGAATTCACACATTGATGAAGTGTTGAAGGGATGCAGATGTGTGAATGCATCCATGACCTACCCAGCAAGATATGATAGCTAGGGTTCCCTTCTACCACTTAAAATCAATTAGCTGTCTTAATAGGTCCTATTGCCTAGCCTACTACTATACTTCCCAAGGTCTTCACCGAAGCCCCCTAGAAGTTCTTAAGAACAGAATCAGAAGGATATAGTTTTTCTTTAGACAAACCCAACACCTCAAAGATGCGGTATGAAAGTATGTTAACTCTAGATCTAGTGTCTACCATAGCTTGCCTCAACCTATGGCCTTCTAGGCTAGGTTCCACATATAACGGTTTGTTGTGGTATAGGTCTTCCTAAGGTTTGTCATAGTCTTTGAAGACGGTGACTGACTAGTAAGACCTAGCTAGCTTATCAAGGGGAGTATTGATTGCACAACAATAGATATTCTGATTCTTCATTATCTGCATTATGGCAACAACAATTTCTTCAACTCCTTCCTCATCTAAGCCCATCCCCAAGAACATATTCTTGAAGTTTTTAGCCTTTGCCAACCCTTTCCCCATGACTGACACTTGTAATAGCTCTAGGTGTTGATTTGGGTCGTTTTCCACATCCATTTCCATGATTGTGTGCTCACATCCCGAAATTATGTTGACTTTATGGTTTGGTAAGGGTTCTCTTGAATCCCCCATTCTTCGTTAGATTAAGCTCCCCCATTTTGTATTTATCATTGATAATCTTCTTAAGTTAAAAGCATTCACATGTGGAATGAGTTTTGGATAGGTTAAGTCTACAGTAATTCGAGTTCTCCATATCCTCATGAATAAAATCGTCCTTTCTTCTTTGGGTCAGCACTTCAGCCCTCAACCAGGCATCCAACAAGTGATACACCTCCATAGAACAAGATAAGTGAGGTGGTTCCTCTCCCTTCCAGGTCCTGCTTTTGTTCCTACATGTGCGCAAGAGGCAATATGGCTCTTCATCTCTTTCTTCCACACTCATCCAATGCATTCATCTCAAAAAATGCCTCCTTCCCCTTTCACCTAGTCTATTGTCTTTCCTTTCTACAACATCTGTTGCTTGTGACAGAAGTTCAGTGAATGTGTTGATCTTGGCTCGGTTGAGGAATAACTGCGCTCTATCCAATATCCCCTTCAGGCAACCATAGACAAGATCCTTTTCTGATAAAGCTTCATCGCAAAGTAAAAGCCTTTTCCTTGTATCTCTGTATGTAGTCTACCAATCCTTCTTCCATCTTCTGCCTCAACTTTCCTAAATCTTAACACATGAATGGTTCTTTCTTCCTCAAGAAACTTGCCACAAAATGCCATGATCATATGCAGCCAATCACAAATGGAATTAGCCATTAAACGAGAATACCAGGTGAAAGTCTTCCCTATTAGTGACTTCCAGAACTCTATGAGGCAGAGATCATGGTCATTTTGATGCACTCCCGTATCGTCCAAGAAGCACAATATGTGTTCTTTAGCACTTCCAGTTCTATCATACTTCCATAAAGGCAATGCTTGGTATTGAGGAGGATAAGATTTATTGCCACTTCATGTGAAAAAGAGGGTTGTAGGTCCATAATAGGTTCGTAATCCTCTAGTCTCCTCTCTAACATCTTCAACACCTCCTCTCAGGTGATGGGAGTGCTTTCAATGCTAGCAGGTGCTTTTAAAGTGGCTGGGGGTAACAAAACCCTTCCCATCATCAATTTCTCCACCCTCACCTCTGTCGTCCCCATCAGTTTGGGCTCCCTCTTTCTTTGGACTCCTCTACCTTTCTTTAATGGTGGCTATGTCATCCTTAAGTTTTGAAATCATGTCTACTAATGAGTAGAGCATCCCCACAATGACTGATGCACCTTCTTCCTCCTCTACTGTGACCTTACTTGCCCTAGCACTGGACTTTATGGCACTCTTTATTCTCAAAGTTCGTCCATCTGTCTTGGAGTTTACCTTTTGCTTTCTTTTACCTAATGCATTGCTCTTGCTTTCATTAAGTGTCATTCCCTCACCTCCTTTTCCCTCTTGTACACTTTCATCATCATTGGCCTCCTCCACTTTTTCCTTCTCTATGTCGATGAATCTAACGAATAGTGAGAATTCTTGATCTCTCTCAATTCAAAAATCCAAGATTTGTGTGCTTTCAGATTGACGTTGAGCCCTCCTAAATTGCCTTTTACAAATGACAAATGTATGCTGATACCCTCCATGCGTAATAGCACTTCCCCAGTGGAGTCACCTAATGTTCTAATGGTTCTATACAGGGGTCCATGTGTACACCAAGGAAGAACTACAGTCAATGGAAGGCGTAGGTCTTTGGCTAACCTGGAGCGAATGAGTCGAGCACTCCGAGCAATTGAGTAGGGCAACAAATTGTATCAGAGATGCTGTTGAAGTAGAAGGTCCTAGAGGGAGTAGTTCCAGCTTCAATGGCTTTCTAGCTTGGGGTTCAGTGGCACACTCTAAAGGTTTAAGCTTGGATCAGGTTGAAGGTCCTAAAAGAATCTTAGGATTTGGCCAAGAGAATTTTTGATGAAATTTAGGTAGATTTTTTGTATGTCCAATCCAAGATATCTCTGGTGCAAAACAACAAGGGTATTTATAGAAGAAGGTGAAGAAGAAGCAGGCAAAATGGGTCTTAAAGATGTTGCATGTGCTCTTGAAGTCAAAGTCATATGTGATATAGAGCTAGTGAAGGTGGTGAAAGTCAGCTGATGCAAACATAGGGAAGAGCGGTACATGCTTCTATGCTGGTCGACAAACTAGATGAAAAAAAGGAGGCTCACATGCCCCAGGTGTCATGCGAGCAAAGCAAATTACGTCAAAAAAGTGAGTAAAAGGTGTACAAAAACATGAATTTGGGCTTTCATTAGAGCTATTGATTATTGTCTTAGGGGGTGGGGAAGCAAATTTAGTTAACAGATTAAAAGAAAGCTCATTCTGGGGAATACTAAGGTCATCTAAGGGCCACACCAGCCATGGGAGCTAGACTTCCTCAACTTCACTCAACTATCTATGGAAGTTCGTGAAGAGGTCATTGAAGAAACCTTTGCAGTTTGGCTTCCTTGACTCAAATCCTTTCAGGCCACTCAAACTAAAGAAGTTCCCGTGTTGAAGCTTATCTGTTCCATGGGTCACCAACGACTATTGGGTGCATTATTAAGTGGCACTTCATCAGGCGTCCTTACCCACAATTACACGTTTAGAATCATAAGGACCTGAGACCTATCTCTTATCTTAGGGGTGGTTCAGGAGGTGCCCAAATCCTGTCCATGAGTCCACTTCATGGAGCAAAGACCACAGCTTCATGAGCTAGGCATATGCCTCTTCTAGAGGGGTTGTTTCAGCATGTCATATCTGGGAAAGAAGAAAAGGTGCGTCAGGTGACAGCTTCCTTGGGTTAGCTTACGAAGACATTGCTAATCATGTGTGTATCTTTGTGTAGGTGTAATTTTCTCATAGTGTCAAACAAAGAGCTAAGCTGAATAGTTCAATACATAATCAAAATGGAGATTTAAAACGCATTTAAGTCCTTTTGGAACACATTGTTTCCTCTTTTGATGCCATGAGCAAATTCCCTAGACATTGTCTTAATAAAGTAGACGATGAAACGTGACATGAAGCTATTTTATGGGTAATAAGTTTCTATTGACAAATGTGTAAATGCATTCTAATTTCTTGATTATTTTGATTTGGTGCAAATCCTTCCTTGGGGGTTAACTTGGTCATGCTTACATGGGCTTGAACAAGTCCCGTCTTTACACTGGGCTGGAAGCCCATGAGGGAGCCCCAATGTTGAGCAGCTGGAAGCAACAGCTGTTCTGGAAGGGATGAAGCTGTTGCGAGCTTGGAACCATGAAATTATCAGTGTAGAGAGTGACTCCCAAGGAGTCATCCACTCCTTGAAGAAGCCGACTTCGAACTTCCCTAATGTAGGAAGAGTGCTTGATGCCATTAGAGATACAAGTAAAAGTTTCACAGGTTAGCTATCCTAGGCAAAGGCTTGGAGCACACTGTTTTCTGTTTTAATGAGCCTCCTTGTCTTTTGGATGCGTTGATTGCTGATTATGAATAAAGTTGCACCCTTCCAATATATATTTATATATAAGAGAACCAATGAAAGTATAAGAAAGATTATTCTTAGTTTCCTATTAGAACAAGCTAATGAGTTTTATTTTATATTAAAATTAAAAATTAAATAAGTAAACAAATAAATAAAACAAATAAAATGAAATTATGATTTTCATTCTACATAATAAAAATCTCTAAAATAAACTTGACTAAGTTTAAGAAGCATTTTGTAAGTAATTGCATGATTTTAAATGTTTTCTCTCTTATTATATATCTGAATTGCTACATTTTTAAGATATAAATTTAATTTTTTCTTAAGAAATTTATATTGGTTAAATTAGTTCAATATGGTATGGATGTTGTTACAATATTCCTAATTAATAAGACCAAATTTTGCTTAAAAGTCGATGTTGTTACAATAATACTCCATTTTGATTAATTTTTCTATCATTGTAATAATTTGTTTTTATTTACAAATTTATTAATTATTATATATTTACGTATAATCTATTTAATTTTAAATATAAAAACTCGATGAATATAATCAACAAATAAATATTATTTTTATTTATAAATAAATTTATAAATATATCATTCATTTTATATGTTTTAATTTTAATTTAAAATAAATAATTAAAAATTTATAATAAAATATTTTTTAATTCAAACACTCTTAAATAAAAATATTTTTGTATGTCTTTTCTTGTAATTTTAATATATTAGAAGTACTTGTATCTTTATGTATTTAAACACTTTTTTAATAAAAAAATATTTTTTATTATTTAATCTAAACACAAAATAACTTATATTTTTCATTTATTTTATATATATATATATATATATATATATATATATATATATATATATATATATATATATATATATTGTAATTTTTTTTTTAATAAAAACCAATTCAAACATGCTTTTAATCCATCAGTTTCAGGCAATTCAATTGACATCTGTGGGAGGATTTTAGAAAGATCAATTGAGTCGGTCAGTATCGGTTTTGATTTCTTCAATTCGTTGGTAATCTACGCGGACTGTTTAGTATTTTCTTCTACTTCTTCTGAAACGCTAACGCCTCAATAGCTCTCTCACATGTAGGATTTGATTGAACGATGGCTTCTAAGGAAAAACTGACCATGCTCAATTTTTTAACCGTTGAAAGAGAAGATGAACTTAAAGAGTGCTACGAGTCTTTAAATAAAAATTAAAAAAAAAAAAGTTAAAATTATTTTTATATAAAAATTTGTATTTATAATTAAACAATTTTTTTTAATTCAAGACATCATTAAACATTAAATGCAAATACCTCTTCTAATATAAATTCGAACCTTAAATTCATAAGGTTATAAAAAATTAGCCTCTTTATTAAATCCAACCCTATAAAACAATGTGTGAAATTACAAAAATTAAGCCGATCATATATATTTAAAATTAAAACATTTTAATAATTTTATTAATTCAAGAATTGTCTGAGAAAATTTTCTCCTAATCCCTATTGGGTTCTAGCTCAACTGGAAAAATTGTCATTTCTATACTATAATTTATTAAAAGCTATCCTAGCACTATTTGCCACAAGAAAGGAATGAAATAAAATAAAATGAGTTTCTATTATTTGGTAATTATTTCTAACAAAGGGAACTAATGAAAAGAGATGAAACATGTTCCTGTCTTTTCTATCCAAAATCTTAGAATTCATTCCCTTCCAAATTGAGGTGTAATTGATGGAACAGAATTCTATTTTAATTAAAAATCAAAATTACAAGTTAACTCTTATTATTTTGGCTTCAATTTTTTTCTTTCCCATCACCCACCTTATTTTTACTCCTTTTCTCCATTTGATTCTTGGTATTTAGAAATTTAGCGCAAGTTAGTTTCTTCTTTGAGGTTTGTACATATTTTTTTTGACAAATTAGGAAATTTTTTTGGGTAAAGATGAGAAATGTTGTAAGAAATTCAAAGTTGCGATGAGATCATTAAAATATTGTAATTGTTCTTAGTGAAACACTAATTTTTTAATATATAAATAAGGTGGAGATTCAAGGAGAGGATTGGGGAAGGCTAGGAACTTCACTGCATTCGCTGGTGAGTTCTGTCTCTACAAGGGGAAGAGGGGGTCTATTTATAGTTGAGGAAAGCTAAACCCGAGTCCCTCCACTTTTCTGGAGTCTTCTGCTCTCTCCATGAGAATCATGAACTTAACTGTTTGTCGACAAAGCACTGTTTGTCGTCAAAGAACTGTGCTTTCCATGAGAATCACGAGCTTAACTGTTTGTCGGCAAAGCATTGTTTGTCGACAAGTTTGGGAAAATTTGATATCTCAGATATCACCTAATCTCATGAATTCTTCATCATCCAATTGGCCTTCTTCAACGATAGGATTGCTTCCTTTGCTGCTGGAAGGTCTACTTGCTGAGTTGGAATTTTTTATTTTAATTGTTGCAGAATATCTTCAAGTTAGTTAATGAAGTCACCCTGGGTAGTTAATCCAGCAAGAGAGGCTAGAACTTGGGACCTGTCTTGTAGGAATTGGCTTTCTCCTCGAATGGCTTGCTTGTGGAAATGGGGATTTTGTTCAAACCACTTCAAAATTTGTTGCTTATGTGCTTTCTCAGCATGCTGGCAGTTGTTCCACCATCTGACAAAGCCTAGTCTTTGAAGAAATGGAATTACCGTCGTGCCTTTTTTTGAGAACTGGTACTTCCATAAATATACCCATGGCAATCTTATTTTTGAAAAGAATTGCAGTAATATGGGCAAGTTTCCAAAAGCCTCATTGTTGAAGAGACTTTTGAACATTAAGAATCCTTCTTTGACCTTTTCTGGGAGCATTTCTTCAATTGGACCAAATTTGACCCACCATACTAAAAACCAAGGCGGGAAGCAATATTTGACACTTTGGTTAAAGAAGAGTAACCAAGTGTGTGAAAAAATTTTATTTTGAATGTATAGGACATTCTCCCAGGCTGAGATATAGTCCCAGTAAGAATATCCTACAGGATCATAGTTGATGGAAAATTTTCTTGTTTGATAGGTGGTTGACCCCAATCTTTGAGAGATAAAACCTTCTCAATTCTGAAAGCTGAATGAGTCTTATCTTTTTTGGGATCATCTGGATGATGTTTGATCATTACTGATCTAGAATCTACCAAGATAAGCTCATAAAACCTTCTATCTTTTAAAACATTTTGGGGCACAAAGTACCATTTTTTTGAAAATAGTTTTTCTGCACATTTGGTAGCATCTTAATCCATTGCTTCCAGTAGAATAGGAGCAATGTTGCTGATTTGTTGTGTTTTGGGGTAATTTGGTGTCTGTGATTTTTTCTTGGTAGTTGGGATATTAGGGATTCTTGTTTTTTCTGAGCAATTATCTGCTGAAGTTGGGATGAAGTTAGAAGGAGAGGTTTGTCCTCTTCTTTCCCTACTATATCGGCCTAAGATTTTCCAGTAAGCCTTAGAGGTGGTATTTGTGCTTCAATTGCTTAAATTGTTTCAATTGGGAGATTTACATAGTCCTCAAGTTTGAGGTAGTTGGTAGAGTTAGCTACAGCTTTTCCTTTGGTCGCAGAGGTAGTTATTTTAGAAGTGGCTGAGGAGGAAGGCTTATCTTTTTTCGGAGGTGCCATTATTTCCCTTATAAAAATTCACAAGTCAAAAAATCTTGTAAACAATTTGAAGATCCTTTGATAAATTCAATTTTGAAATCAAAGGCAGACAAAATAGCTTGCCATCTGGAAAAAATTTGTTTTGAAGCTAAATTTTTAATATCCTTTTGTAAAACATCTTTAGCTGATTTGTAATCAACTCTAATAGTGAAACTTTGATTTAGTAAATCACTTTGGAATTTTTGGACACACAAAACTATTGCCAAAATTTCTTTTTTAATAGTAGAATAGTTTTGTTGAGCAAAATTCCAATTCTTTGAAGTGAAAGCAACAATATTTTCTTTATTGTTTTTAACCTGTTTCATATCCTATATCAAATGCATCAGTTTCTACAATTTTTGTATGTTGGTCCGTCCATGCAAGAGGATTTTTCCTAAGACGTTCATGGAAAGGCTTAATAATACAAACTATGTTAGGAAAGAAGTCTGAGACATAATTGAGACACCCTAAAAGCCTCTGTAATTGGGTTTTTTCTATGATTTGGTCTGGAAACTTATCAACAAATTGGATTGCTCTTTCTATATGAGTAATTGTTCCTTGGAAAATATAATGCCAAAGGAATCTGATCCTAGTTTGAAAGGGAACTGTCTTATTTTTTGAGACAGTGAAGCCATTCTTCTTAGTGACTTCTAAGAAGATATTAAGATGCTTAAAATGCTGATCTATATTATCAGAGAAAACCAGAACATCATCAACATAAACAATTGTAAATTTCATAAAAGGATTATAAATGTCATTCATAATCCTCTGAAATTCAAATGGAGCATTTTTCAGTCTGAATGGCATAACATTCCACTCATATTGTCTAAAGGGTACTATAAATGCAGTTTTGTATCTATTTTTAGGCTTGATTTGTATCTGCCAAAAACCAAATTTCATGTCAAATTTTGAAAATATTTTGGCAGAGTACAATCTAGCTAGAAGATCTTTTTTATTAGGTATTGGATACTTAATCCATCTTAAAGCCTGATTCAAAGACTTATAGTTAATCACCAGTCTTGGAGTTCCTCTTTCAATTTTTGCAAACTTGTTAACATAGAATGCAGAACAGGACTAGAGAGACTGACTTTTCCTAATAATCCCTTTTTCAAGGAGATCATTAATTTCTTTCTTGCCATAATTCATAAGCTCTTGATTCATTTGAATTGGATGAGCTTTAGTCGGAATATCTTTTCAGAAAATTCAGGTTCATAAGGTAATTCTACCATATGCTATTTTCTTTTCCAGAAAGCAGTTGGAAAATCATAACAAATTGGATCTTTAAGAGATTTTTCAAAAGATTTAATTTTTGCTTTAATAATATCATTCTAAAGTTGACTTTCTATTCTTTTGAATAGTATTTCTTCGAAAAGATAATTGATCTAATTTTGTTTATATTGAAGTTGATTCAAGTCTCTAAAAAAGGGTGTTTTAACAAATTTAAACAAGACCTTTTCTCCAACGCAGTTAACCTCAATTCCCTTGGAGGTTTTGTGAAAATCTCCTATGGCATCCAAAAAAGGATTCCTAGAATTATTTTACTAGTTAAATCTTTGGCTAAGAGAAAATCAATTGTCCTCTTTAAAGAAGAATTTTGAACAACAACATTTGAAAGTTTATAGTTAATACAAAGTCCTTTTCCACTTGCAGTACGAAGACCTTCGGTGGCTTTTTCAAAATACTCTGTAGGAATTAAACCTTCTTTAATACAGTTAAGATCTACTCCCGAATCAAGTAATGCTAAATCTGCTAAAACAAATTCATTTTTAATAATTAATTTTATAGGAACATACCATTTTGGATTTTTAATGAAGAAATCATTCTAAAAATATCTTCATTAGTTTCTTTATCTTCTTCACTAGTTTCTAACTTTGGTTGGCTGATTTGATTTACTA
Organism: Bauhinia variegata; assembly: GCA_022379115.2. Lineage (NCBI taxonomy): Eukaryota > Viridiplantae > Streptophyta > Magnoliopsida > Fabales > Fabaceae > Bauhinia > Bauhinia variegata. The sequence continues at coordinate 13,021,012 of CM039429.1, read as the reverse complement.
TCTGGACTTGTTGTGCTTTAAGAAGTTTGACTTCTTGTTTTAGCACATTTATTTCAGATTGTAAATTTTGAAGAGTAATAGATCTTTCTTTATTTTCATTAAACCTATCTAAAAAATTTTTAAAACTATAACCAGTACTTACTTGGGCTTTTCTTTTTGAGCTTGATGGTTGCTCTAAAGTTATTTTAAGCTTTTGAAGATAGTCTTTCTTTTCTTTGTTATCAGGAAGTTTACTGATAACTTCAAGAAGGAGTTCTTGATCAGTGGACAGAGTGTTGATGTTGCACATATTAATTTGATCTTCTTTTTCATCCTCTTGATCTTCCTGGTTTTTTTCAGAAGAGGAGTAGTAGTCATCACTTTGACCTGCAGAAGGGGTATCTTCTTTTTCTATTTCTGCAACTTGAGCGTCTGTGTCCTTTTCATTGTCTGATGAGGATTTAGCTAAAAGATCTTTAGTTTATTCAAAGTTTCTTCTTCTAAATTTAACTCATTCAACCTTTTGTTTAGACAACAATACCTTGCAATATGGCCAAGTTTATTACATTTAAAGCATACTGGGGAATTGTTATATCTTTTAACCTGGGGAGTATACCTTGGGGTTTTCTGATTTTTTTGTAGGAAACCCTTTTCTTAACTTGCTTGGGAACAGCTTGTGGTTTTGCTTTTTTCTTTGGCTTATAAGGCCTAGAACAAGGTTTGTAACCAAACTGTTCACAAATATCACCCATTTCTTTTCTATTTTGGGCTCTTTGTTTTTTGAGTTTCAATTTTGTCCATTTGACAAATTTTTAAAGCTATTTTGGTGACATAGGTTACTAACTGGCCATAGGTGAGTTTCTCATAAAGAATAATTCCATCGAATTGACTCCTTATTTTTTCTCTAACTTTATCACCAAATGACCGAGGAAGTCCAGCCAAAAATTTCTCTTTCCAAAAAGGCTTATTACTATCTTCTCTGGTGTAGATTTGTGAAAAGAAAATATTTTTATATTGTTGAAAATCACTCAAGGTTCTACACCTTAGATTGGATAGTAATTCAGAAGACTTATCTTTCCATAAACTTGGGTCACCAATAAAATGCTTAGTTATAGTATAAATTAAAGTATTTACAGAATCAGGAATTAGATCCCCATTAAAATCAACAAGAGGATTACCTTGCTCATCTATCTTGTAGGAGTCTAGGATTTGTTGTTTTTCTTGTTGAGTTAGATGTTCATCCCACCAACCTTTAAGTGATCCAGTGAACCCTGTTGCAAGGACATGGACTACTGCTGAATCATCACATCCCTGCACAGTTTGATAAGCTGTGCTTGCCATAGTCATTTTTTGGAGAATTTTAAGTATCTCATACTCATTTTTCCCATCTATGTTCCATTCATAGATGTTATTCCCATTGAAGGAATCTTGAGCAGGAGATACTTCAACATTTGGGTTAATCATTCCATATTGACATCTTGGCCGCCATGGAGCTATAGTGTAACATCCCCTAATTGGATCACCTAATTGAACCATATGTATGATTTTATATGCATGTTGGTGACAAGTAGAAATTTAATACTTAGCATGAACATGTGCAATTAGAATTATGTCATTTCATTCATAAGGACCAAATTGAACAAGACTTTGATAACTAGTTGCACACTCATAAATAACCAAAAGTAGGAAACAACTAGTTTAAATGGAATGAGGGGAACTAGACTAAGCTAGTTGCATTAGAAGGACCTAGTTCCAATGGAACCAAGAAGGCAGCAGCCTTTCCTCTAGGTTTCCACGCCACTCCCATGTAAATGGACTCCAACACTTGCATGAAATCAGTCAAAGCACCAACCACTAGGAACATGACACTAGTAATTGCATAATTGTGTAAATATCATGATATTTGTGGAGGAAAATAATAAATTAAGGAGGAGGAATAAAATAAAAATTTAGAAAAGTCTAGATCAAGGGAAAGGCGGCAAGAAAGGGAGCTGAAGAGGGAAGAAAAGAAAATAAAAGAGAAAGAGAAGAGGAGAAGGGCGTGTGAAAGAAAGAGGAGAAGATAAGAGGAGTGTTGTATCTTCAACCACTTGGATAAGCTATTAAATAGCATCAAATAGAAGGAGAGGCTGCTATAAAGACCATAGAAGAGGAAGCGAAGAGTTGTACAAGAAGGAATTGAAGATACAAGGTAGTTAGTTTAATTCAAGCATGGGTAGTTAGTTTAGTTCAAGCATAGGTTATGTGTGCTTGTATGCTAAAATTTTCTGCACTCTTGCTATTGCTAATTCTTGTCACTTATGTACTATGATTTAATGTCATTTTTGTGTGTGTGAATGGATGCTGGATTTCTGTTTTTATGATGGTTTAATGCTATATATGGTCTGCCCTAAAAGAGAAGCATGCAAACTCACAAAGTGTTATGAGAAGAGTATGAAGAAAGTTGTGTAACCTTGAGGTAGGGGTGTGCCAAAAATGAAAGTAAAGGTGGCATTTATGGACATAAGGAATGATTAGTGCCAAAAGGGCGCACTAAACAGACTTTATATGGGTGATTAGTGTCAAAAGGGCGCACTAATCATGCTTCAACAAGCAGTGGTGCCAAAAGGGCGCACCAACCCATGTATGATGTCCATAATGATCCCTAAGCTTGGTTATGATTCTTTCTTTGTAATTTCTTCAAATTAACCTCAGTTTATGGCATCCTTGAGCCTTGTTTGGATGGACTAACTACTGGGAAATCCTTGATTTCTCATATTATTAGTGTGGTGATTTTATGCAGGTAAAGATTCAAAAGAGGTAAATCAAGAATAGCTTGTGTTGCTGGCTGTTTTCTATGTAATTATTGTTGACCTTATGTAATAAATGTTTGAGGTTATGTGATGTAATTTGAATCATATCTAGAGCACTTTATAATGGACATTTAATTCGTGTATACCATGTACTCATGTGACTCATAGAAATGATAAACATGGATTTGTGCACCTTGTGCTGAAATTTTGTTTTCTGGCCAGCTTGATATCACGAACTATTAATACCTTAAAATTACGAGATAATTACATGAAATTATTTTCCCAATCTCATGAAACACTATACTTCATGCATACCAAATTTCAGAATTTTTGGCTTAGCCAATTAGTACAGAAAATTCTTCAAAGTTACAGTTCAGGAGTTTTACCGGTAAACAGGACAGTTTACAAACTTTGCTAAATTGACTCATCAAATCAATGCAATTTTCTACAAAAAAATTTCTACATGTTCTGGACACGTTAAAATTGAATTCTGGAGATTTTCATGATTTTTAAACATTTCTACACCACGTTTCCACATTTTCCAAAAACAGGGCAGTAAGCAGTCAAAGCCTGAAAGCTGCCCACCTGAAACCAACACTTTTATTTTCAATCTCCCTAGTGAATTGATATCAATGGAAAGTGTTCCCACCAACTTGAAGGTTAAAATGGGATGTTACATATAGCCCTAATATTATGGATATTGGGTTGCTCTTGTTTTTCAAGAGTTTGTTCTAAAGTTTTAATAGTTTTAGACTCTTCTTCCTCAGGAGAATTTTCAACTACTAAGGTTTTTCCTATTTTCTTATCTAGATTGCTAATCATTTTAGTAATCTTATCTATAGCTATAGAATTTAAAAGTTCAGTTCTATAGGGTCTATTTAAGGCTTGTTGCTTTTCAAATGGAATTTCATAAGGCTTGAAAAGTGGTTTATCTAACCTCTTAGAGGTTTTAGCTTTGTGAACTACGGGTTCTTTAAGAATATACAGTCCTAAGGTTTGGAGATACTTATTAGTATAGTTATTCTGCTCATATATACTAGCAATATCTCCAGGACTAACTAGTTGCTTAGTATCTTTAATCTTAAAGGGTGAGGCTACCAGAGGTTTTGAGGGATCCTTGGTCTCCATATAAAAAGTTTTTGAAGGTGGTAATTCAGAAACTAGTTTTTCTTTTTCTGAAACAGTCCAAGTTTGAGAAGAGTTAGAAACATTTAAAGTTTTTCCAAAAGGATATTCAATTCCTTTCTACATGGCATAGGCTTCAAACCAAGTAAAAAATGAAATATTTATTTCGTAATCTTTTACAAACTTAAGCCATGTGTCATGAAGGGTTTTCTTTTCCTTTCCTTGAAACTTTTCTAAAAACCAAGATCTTTGGAGAGAATTTTCTTCTGACCAAAAATCATTTTTTAGGATTTCAAGTTCTATTTTGAAAATAGGGGTTTTGTTTTCAAATGGTTGTTTAATCATTTCAAAAACTAGGTTCATAATTTAGTTGAGACCAAGTAGGAGACTTTGGAGAAGAAGTAGGTTGAGATGAAGCAGGTTCCTCATACCTATCTTCCTCTTTGGTAGAGTGTTTTCCTACCTGATCTTGTGGTTGATAAATTAGCCTAGCTATTCTGGATGTGTTATCTAAACCAGTAATGTTGACTGAAGACATAGATCTCTGCAAACTTTTAAGATCTATAGTAACAAATGAAGATGAAGTTGAAGCAGAAGAGTGCCTAAGATTGTCTATCCTTGGCATATTCCTCATAAATGCATGTTCCCAACTTTCTCTTGGGATAGTAATACTAGGAATGTCACAACTTCTTCTAGCAAATGATATTTCCACCTGCCCAGAATTATGCTGAATGATCCTAGAAATTAAAGGGTTATCAGCTATAGGAAGAGCAGCTTTAGACAAGGACTAACTTTTAGGGAAAGTAATCTGGTCCCAACAAGTTATAGAAGGTACTGTTACCTTAGCTTTCGAAGTATCAGTAAGGAAAAATACTATCTGACCTTTGCCATCAGGTGATTTATGAATACCAGAACTCTCAGAATTGTATAACTTGTACTGGATCCTGTATATAATTACTATAGGAATAGATCCCGTTACCATGTCATACCCATGGAGCTTGGTATTGAGAACAATCAATTTATCTTTATGTGTTTCTCTTAAACACATTGAAATATTTGGAAAACATTGAAACCATACAGGACCAACAGACACACTTGTCTAAACTACTCCTATTAGTGAATCAGAAAACTTATTATGCCTACTGTCATGCAAGCACATGAGTATGGATGTGTCTAACCCAAACCTAGTCATGGGTTTAGCAGCTACTTGAACACAACCTATATGCACAAAGTTGTATTTTTCTCTAGATTTTAAGAACTCTTTCCCAGATAAGAGAATAAATTCTTCCTGATCTGGATCAACATTAATATAACTTTCTACCTTCTTAAGATTATAAGACGTTTTAGTGAAAAAGCTTTTTTCATTTTTATAAAGTTCATTTTTAGGAACCCTGGGTAGAGTCTAGTCATCAATTTTGAATGTATAGGACATTCTCCCATGCTAAGATATAATCCCAGTAAGAATATGCTATAGGATCATAGTTGATGGAAAACTTTTTGGTTTGATAGGGGGGTTGACCCCAATCTTTGAGAGATAAAGCCTTCTCAATTCTGAAAGTTAAATGAGTCTTATCTTTTTTGAGATCATCTGGATGATGTTTGATCATTACTGATCCAAAATCTACCAAGATAAGCTCATAAAACTTTCTATTTTTTAAAACATTTTGGGGCATAAAGTACTAGTTTTTTGAAAATAGTTTTTCTGCTCATTTGGTAGCATCTTCATCCATTGCTTCTGGCAGAATGGGAGCAATGTTGCTGATTTGCTATGTTTTGGGGTAATTTGGTGTTTGTGATTTTTTCTTGGTAGTTGGGATAGTTAGGGATTCTTGTTTTTTCTGAGCAATTATCTGCTGAAGTTGGGATGGAGTTAGAAGGAGAGGTTTCTCCTCTTCTTCCTTTGCTATATCGGCCCAACATTTTCTAGTAAGCCTTAGAGGTGGTATTTGTGCTTCAATTGCTTGAAGAGTTTCAATTGGGAGATTGACATAGTCCTCAGGTTTGAGGTAGTTTGTAGAGGTGGCTATAGCTTTTCCTTTGGCCGCAGAGGCAGTTATTTTAGAAGTGGCTGAGGAGGAAGGCTTATCTTTTTTCGGAGGTGCCATTATTTCCCTTGTAAAAATTCATGAGTTAAAAAATCTGGTAAAGAATTTGAAGATCTTTTGATAAATTCAATTTTGAAATCAAAGGCAGACAAAATAACTTGTCATCTGGTAAAAATTTGCTTTGAAGCTAAATTTTTAACGTCCTTTTGTAAAACATCTTTAGCTGATTTGCATTAATTTAATATCAGAAATCATTTAAATTTACGTATCTTTTGGATGCTGAATTGAATCCTTTTTTCTTTCAATCAACTACTTTTAATGGAATCAATTGGTAATTATATTTTATTATTTTTGAATTTTAGTGTTGGTATCTACGCTCATACTTTGTGAGTGTCAATTAATTTGTTATCTATGTTTAAACTTTGAAAATAAAATCGTACAAAAATTGCTGTCACTAATGATCTGGCTTAGAAAATATATAGGATGGCAATTATTATTAATGGTTTGGTTATTATTATTATTAATATAGATTACAAATTGTTTAGAAGATTTCCTTTTCTCTTTGTTTTTTCGTCTGCAACCAGTATGTATACGTAAAACCCATTCGCAGTTGCGAAAGCGAGTCTCGCAGAAGTCACAATGTTTCCGGGATCCAACAACTCTGGGCCGAGTCAGACGTCGTCAACTCACTGGACTTGGCACAAAAATAAGCCGTTTGAGCAAGCTCTCGAAGTCGTCCCCGAGGACTCGCCGAACCGGTGGGAGAACATCACCGAGCAAGTGCCCGGAAAGTCGCCGGAGGATATCAAAGAACGCTACGATGCTTTGGTCCAAGACGTCAGGATGATTGATTTGGGTCTTCTCAAGCTACCCAATTACGCCGATGATGTGGCAGCGTCACCGGAGGAGGTGTGCGACTCTGCCTCTGTGAATCAGTCCTCCTCTGGGTCTAGACCGACGAGCTCCACGGCGGTCACGAAGAGAAAGGTTGCTCTGTGGACTGTAGAGGAACACAAGTATTTGAAAGATTCTCTGTTTTGGATTCGGTTTCTTTTTCTTTGCTCTGTTTGTTAGGGAAGGAAAAAGAATGCTTTCTTGCGATTTTTCCGTAAGTTTTTGTTAAAATGAAATTCTACGGGGCAAGATTCTACGGCTTCTTGACTATACTTTCGCTATTCTTCAAGAAATTGTTACAAATGTTTCTTGCGTACAATTTAATCTTCTTTTATTAATGCACATTGTATTCTTGAATTTCCTAGAGGTCAATAAATTTCAGGCTTTTATTTTATTTCTTCGGGATTGAAAAATGATTTTTCTATATACATTATTTTGTACTGTGGTTGCTAATCTAAGCCATTTCTTCTTCTAACAGGCAATTTCTCAAGGGACTGGAGAAATATGGCAGGGGAGATTGGAGAAGAATTTCAATAGACTTTGTTATGACAAAAACACCAGCTCAGGTGGCGAGCCACGCGCAGGGATACTTTGAACGCCAGGATCCAGCTAATAATAAAGGGAGGAGACGAGCAAGCATCAATGACATAACCACAGTGGACACCAAAGTGGTGGCTCCGGCTGTTCGTCGGAGAGAAGACCTCTTTCGCCGGAAGCTGGCAAACAATGAGAGGACAGTGGTGTCTCTGGCCAATGATCAGGATCCCTCCTCCGAAGGGTCCAATTCAACAGTGGAAGCCCCACCAGACCATTTTCCTGAACAGATGGGTGGGAATGGAGATGGAAACTAGGGTTCAGCGTTTCCCAACGTAAAGATTGATGAAAGGCACAAACACTGTGTATAAGGCAGTGATAGGCTTCATTCATTTGTATAGTTCTATGGTTTTGCTCTAAAGACTGAGGTTATCAGTACTGCGGATTGGGTTTATTGGTTTGGATTTTGTTTGAATTCCACTTTGAAACACAGATATGAACTAGGTGAGGAGAGTACTGTAAACAAATGGGACCATTAGGAATGAATTCAATAGCAGTGAAAATTCTTTTTCCTAGTTTGCTTGCATGCTTTCCTTCTCAATATTATATATTGTTTTGTGTGGCTATGTTATTTGCAATTATTGAAATAGCAACTGAAATCTGTTTTGCACTAGATAATTGAAGTTTCTTTTATTTTTTTCTTTTTTTATGAGTTCATCTCTCTGGGTGACTCTTAGTAAGCTAATTGAGGGAGATTAATTATCTTATCTCAAACTTGGATGATATATGGCGATATAATGTATTATTCTTGAGAATTATAAGATGTTGTCTTCATAAAAAGTCGGTTGTGTTAATATAAAAATTTACTATAATGTACCATTTTTGAGATGAAGGTTTTGACTTAAAAAGAAAGCAAGTTGAGTCAATTATGAGTTTGAAATCTTATGCACTTGTTGGAGAAATTTACTATTTACTTTATTATTTTGAATAGTGATTAGTGTTACATTCAAAGGGTGTAAACATAAAAAGAAATCATAAAAGCACTTGTATGATAAAAGAAATGATGAGTTTATATTCCCTTAATCATTTAAGATATAGGGGGTTTAGGAAAGCTATAAAAATACTTCATGTGGATTAAAATATGATTAGTAAGTATTGGTTTTGTGAAAATAAGTTTGTTTTGAAGGTTTAAACAAGGATTAATCTTATATAAAGTATAATGATATTTTAGGTGAAAATAAAAAAACAAAAATGATGCAAGAAAAAGTCTTTATGTTATAATAAGTTCATCAAAGCTGGAAATTATGCTAACCTTGCCATTCTTATCCAATTAGATATGTTAAGGTGAAATTACATGGGTGATTTTGGTACTGTTACAAAAAATTTTGAAAAATTGAGAATGAGTAATATGATATAAAAGGACATAGGGAGGGATTTACTTACTCTAAGAGTAAGTTTCGTCTTACTCTTCTATATAACTTTTTATAGATCTAAAATTTTATATATCTAATTGTTAAATTGAAAGAATTCTTATGATAGATCATGCTCATATAGTTTTATTAAATAGAATTCATTTTTTAGTACAAACTATTGATATTTGATATCACATTAATGAATGCATTTTTAGGACTCGAACTTGATACTTCTAATTAAGCTAGAAAAAATCCCTTTACACTTGGTGGTTGAAATAAAATTTATTAATACTTTACGAACTTATTTTAATAAATAAAATTTTTTTAATTATAAATGAAATTCTGCATTTATATTAAATATTTTAAAATATCAAATTTAAGTAAGATTTAACATAAATAATCAATATACAATCGAATCAATAAAAAAGCCTTTGAATTTATTAACGATGTTACAATGATCGCTAATTATGCTTTTTAGCTTATTTTCTTGTATCTTATTGTTATTATGTTTTACAAAGAATTAATTATTTTAAAAAATATTAAATAATTCAATTTTTTAAGAGTCTTTGTTGACAAATCCTCCATTGTTGTGTGGGTAAAGTATCTTGAGTTGCTGAGAGACTTTGACGTAGTTGGTGAAATTCCTTGGTGGTCATATGTCTCACTCATGTACAAACATCGAGGTTTTGCTAGTAGGCACTGGGTAAAGCAAGTGGTTGGGCAATCTACCAATTGTACTAGTATGATAACTACGCTTTAAGTTAAGCCTATATAATTATTGGTCTTCCCTGACTTTCGCCATACTACTAGTATGAATGTTATGTACAATGAGGACCTCCAATGAGCAATTCAATGGATATCTCATCAAGAGAGTGGACAGTTAACTTTGTTACACCACTAGTTGGATCAGCTAAAATATCGGGATGTGGAGTGGACACCAGACTCTAATGCACACACCCATCATCCACTTCACCCTATTACCTTCACCCTATTACTAGTTGTGCAATGTCCAATCAATTATATGCCCTTTCATCTGTGTGACGAATGAGAGTTTCTCTTTAGTAAAGGTCGATGCTATGTGGGAGCACTTTGACTAGCATGTCTTGAGTGCTGAGTTGTGCGGGCCTATTATGGTGGTACCCGACAAAGTCATGCCAAATTACATGGAGTAGTATCACAAGATATCGCATCCATACATGCTGCCCAAATCTTACCGAGTCATGGAGCCTACTATTTGGCGCGACCCTAGGAGAAAGAAGGGGCCGTATCAATTATCAGTCACATATGATGAGTTACTATGTTTGTTTAAACTTTGTTATCTATTTGTTCTATAGAGGAGAATGCTTATGAAATTCTCACTGTTTTGTCATGTAAGAGCATATGACATCTATTGCAGGGCATTTTCTTATCATCTTTAACAAGTAATTAGATGAGCATTTCGAGGCTGGACGGATAGTACATCAAGCATACACAAAAATTAATCAATATAAAAGGATCTCGTTGTCCACCGATCAAGCCATTATTATAGCCTAGATGCAAGACCATCTATGGGTCCATTTAGCTAGTCATTACACTTGTTTAGAAATTGTATGTGTCTTCAAATATTGGAATGTAGTGGCTAATCATTGTAGAACCATTTGTATTTTATTATGGACATCCTTGTAGTTCTTAATATGTGATACTACTTTTATTTATTATTTATTTCCAAGTTATATTATGTATTTTGATTAGATCAAACTTATGTTTTGTATGCTTGGAGTTAGTTTTTGCGAGTTTTTGAAGTTTTAAGTGTCATAGTCCCAATATGGTAAGTGCAACTGCCCTACATAGCCGTTAAGTGTCCAGACCAGAACAACTATATAGAGCTATTTTGGCCTTGTGTGTAACATCCTGAATTTTCTAAGAGAAGAACGTAAATCTATACTAGAATAATTAAACTAGTGGTATGTTTGCTAAATGCAATTGTGAAGTGTGAGAATGTTAAGGATATGTATAAGGGTGATAATTATGTGTACATGCACATATATCTAGGAAATGGATGTTATGTATTTATATGGTTGAATATTAGCCCAAGAAAATGTAACATCCTTCTATTACATTCATGATAGCCACAAATAAAGTATAATGTGATTTTATAACATGTTAAAGGACTATGGAATTTAATTTCTATCTTAATTAATGAAATATGATTGAAAGTGAATGGTGAACTCTTGGTTGCTTTCTATTGTATGTGCTTATGTAATTGTGATTCTCACTACCATAAAAATGAAGTGAGCTAAGAGGAATGAACTTTGAATAATTAAGGAATTAAAGAGTTATAAATGTGGTATAAATTAGTGCAATTAAATGGCATGGTTATCTAAGTAAACTACTAGTTAGGGAAATGGTTAGAATGTGACCAAATTGGTCACAATTGGACCAAATGAAGGCAGCAGCTGGCCTCTCCCAAGTCCCACGCCACTTGCATGCATGTAGCCTCTAGAAACTTTGTAATTAGAGAGGGGACACTCCCACCAATCATAGGTTGACAAAATGCCATAGTATGATAATGGCATTCATGATATTTTGTATGATATTTTGGTGATATTTTGAGAGGCAAATAATCAAGACAATGAAGGAGGGGACTTGCGCATGAAGGAGGAGAGCTGGAGCCTTGTGTAAGTCGGTTAGGGAATTGGTGAGTCAATGAGACAACCAATCCCAGCAGCACACTTGGCCATAGCAGCCATATTTGACCACACCCTTAATTACCTATAATATTAGTTAATTTAAGAAAATAATTATAAAAAATTAATTAGGCAAAAAGCAAATAAATGAAGGGGGAAGAAAGGAGAGTAAGTCGGCAGATGGAGCTGCAGCAAAGAAAGAAACAGATGAGCTGCAGAGGAAAGGAGGAGGAGGAGAAAAGAAAGAAGAGAAACAAAGCAAGGAGTTGAGGTAGCTAATGACTCCTTAACCTCTTCTTGCATGCCATGTAATTGCTTATGGATGTGAATGTTTGTGATATGCTATTATCTATCCTCTTTGCTGTGTTTAAGTGATATTCAAGAGGAATATCATGTTGTGATGCTTAGAGCTGCCAAGTAAGTGGTTCTAAGTGAGTATGTGTCATTATGTGCACCATGGTGTCTCCTTTGCATTCATATGCTGTTTATTGAGATTATTAATTATTTCCAACCTTGTATGTTTACTAATTGGCTCATTAGCTACTGAGACTTGAGGTCTCATATCCATTTTTGTGAAAATACCAATGATTTCCAGGTGGAGAAACACCAAGGGTGGCTGCCAAGCTTCACATATAGTGTGATTGTGATTTAAATTGTATAATATTATGATTAATGTGTAATTATTTGTTGTAATTGAACAAATGACGTATGAGGATATATTATTATGTTCATGTATGAGAAATGGACTGAATAGAGGGAAGAGGTAAATTAATAGAATTTTACTCAAGCATGTACCCTAACCCAAAACTGGTTTTCTGGCAGCTAAAAGGATAAATCAAGTAAGATGCTTTAAACCCTAAGTTTTAACTTGAAAATTTTACAGCAAGTATTTGACAATTTGATTTTCATGCACACAAATTTTCGTGGCAATTGGAGCTCAACTCCATGCCCAAATAATTTTCCAAAATAGCTAAATAGTATTCTCGCAGTACACAGGGCAGTGTACAAACTTTACTTAATTGACCCATCAAACCAACGAGATTTTGTATGAAATTTTTTACCACAGGTTCTAGACACATTAAACTTGTAATCTGGAGCTTTTCATAATTTTCTGACATTTACATGTCACGTTTTCATATTTTACAAAAACAGGGAAACAAGCTGTCTAAAACAGTAAGCTGTCCAATTGAGACTTAAACCTTTATTTGGTAATAACCTTATTGAATTGAGTCAAATAAAAGTGTTTTCCATGAATATAAGAGTTAAAATAAGGTGTTACATTGTGCCCATTACCCTCACCAACCAAATGGCTCTATAGAGCCATTTTTGTCTAGAACGACTTTATAAAGTTGTTTGGCATTGTTCCCATTGCCATCACCAACCAAATCGGTCTATAGAGCTATTTATTTTCCAAAATGACTCTATAGAGCCGTTTGGCCCCTAAAAGGGTATAAAGAGCCTTTTCAACTATACAATAATCTCAAACTGTCAAATATCTATAATAATAGAGGCAAAAACTTTTAAGATACGTGTTAAATAGTATATTTACTTAACACCATACATAGTGTCGACATACTCAAACAATGATAGGTATTGCTTTGTTGAACTATCTGATCTCTTCGTGGCCTTCTACCTGCCCTTTGTTTTGAACTAACTTCTCTAGTGATGGCTATAATGAAGTGGTGTCTAGAGCTGCTAATTCAATTGTCTTATGATACATAACCCATTGTTCATCTTTAGTGTTGAGGCTCTTGAACTTGGCTCATAATAGCTAAATGACATCCTCATAGGACACTGACCCTTCATCTTTATCCTTGACCCCTCCATGTCAAAATCTTACAACGACAGTGCAATACAGTCAACCAAACAAACATGTTTAGCATGCTCCACTCCCCAAGCTCATGCACACAAGGTAATTCATGTGTAGTCTTTATGTGACAACCACATATTACTTTGTCTAAATTAACATATGTAAATGCCCTTTCTAGCTCCTTAAATATGTCTAGCTTTGCAAGGTGGTCCTTGTTGATTCATACGAGATTCCGTGTGCCCGATGCTACTCAATATACTTCTACTGTCGAATCAGGATCAACTAGGACAAAAATAAAGCATTAGGTCAAACTCTTCTTTGGTGTCAAGGTAATAGCTATGAATAGTCATTGACTCCTAGTAAAGGGTATAAGAATGGGACTAGAATATTTTTTTTTTTTGCACATACCATATAATATAAGAAGTAGATGTAGTGGATAAACAAAAAAGATAGGGAGTGAAACAAAATGACATAAAACGTTACAAACTCTTTGTTTTGTGCTCCACTATAACAAGACTGTGCTAAAATTATTTCTTTCTCATTGTGTTACAATGTTATTAGACCATGTATGGCCTCCCATCAACTTTGTAGATGATGTGAGAATTATGGGTGTAGAAATAGGTGTAAAATGGATGTGAATTATGGATGGAATGAAATGCAAGCGAAAACTATCAGTGTAGCTAGCAAGTATTCTAGGGTTATCATACCCAAGAGATTGTGATTGATTACTAGAGTATACTAACTCCAATAATACTCAAGCAGTCCAATAAGAATGATGACAACAAAAGATCATAAAAGAAAATAGTACAGAATAAAGAAAAATAGATGAAGGATGCGTGAGTTAGAATTAAAGGAAGTAAAGCCTAGGGATTCAGATTTCACCACAAGTCCTTGACATAGACATTCATGATTCAATTATGACTTCTATGATTATTAATGCTAGCCAGGATTCCCTAATCTCATCAACCAGCCTTGGCGTGAGGTCCGTTTGAATATAATTACAATTACCAACCATGTTACGGGCCAGTGTGAGTTGTAGTAACCATAATTGCATTAAGCTTCATGGACATCCCTTTAAGGTATTCTAGGGGATCTCCTTAGCTCCTGTGTGACTACACAGAATTTTGGGTATAGACAGCCTCAAAACTCTATGGATTTAACCGTCGTGGTCTAGGTTGACTAATCATCTTCCGAGTCATAGAGAACACACAGATTTCTCCAACTAATTGGCCATAAAAGTTAAGTGTGAAGAAAAGAAAACTAAACCTCAATTAAATAAAAGCTAGAATTGTCATAACATCATCATTCATGTCTATACAAGTATTTGGGCTACATCTTAGCCCCTAGAGGAGAAATTAGTTACACATGATGATGAAAGAACACATAAAGATGAAATAAAAAAAACATGAAAGTGGTAAAGATGGGTGACGCCTTGCTTGCTTCCTTGGATGCGCGGATGGCTTGTTGTGATTGTGAAGTTATGTCATCTCCTGTGTCCCTTAGTCTCTTCTATTTATAACACCTACAATCCTAATCAGACTAATACTAGGACTTTAAGTTGAGTTATACTTTGTGACTAGAAGGTAATCCTAATCATACTTTAATTAGGATTGTAATTACAAAACAATTACACAACTTTAATCCTACTTGCTAATTAATTCTGAGGAGTCTTCAGTGTCTTGGAGTTTTGATTTTTGTAGGAGAAGGATTCCCGGAAGTCAAGTTAGTTTAAAACTCTTCAAAACAAGTCTAGCAGCCCTGTAGCTCGCCATGACGAAGCATGGCAGAATGGAAACTTTCCTCTCGGGTTCACTTTTCCATGGCGAAGCTTGGCAGAATGGGGAACTTTGCCTTTTTGCTTCTAGCTTCGAACTGAACCTGTATCAAATAGAAATGGCATCAAAAGCAATGTGTTTTACCATAATTGTGGACATAAATGCAAGGGAATTGAACCATAAAAGTCTATACAAAATGTGATTATCAAACTCCCCTACACTTATCCTTTTACTAGTCCCGAGTAAAATAAAACAAAAGTATAAATGCAAGCAAGCAAAGTTTTAACACATAACCGACTTACTAACCATATTGGCTTCAGAATCATTCACTTGGGATTTTATTGGAAACTAATTATCATATCACAATGCAAGGTTATTCAATTCAAGATGGAATAGTCCCATACCCAAGGTAGCTCTCAAAATAAACAATGGTTTAAGCTCAATTTCTCACTCAAGTAGATGTTGAAAGTTACCATATAATTGGGTTAACGAATCATGGAAAGCCATTAGAAAGGTATAAGGTATAGCGTGGAATGCACATGAACATAATAACTTATCAAGTTTCATGAAATTAAATGCAAGGAAGATGACTTCCCTCACAAGGATAAAAATTCACTCATATCTCTCAAGTGTTTAAAGGGTTAATCATACACTCAAGTCAATGCAATTCAAAATTCTTCCATAAGCTTGCTTGTATATCAAATCTCCACCACTTTAATAATAAGCCACAAACACCAATCAAGGGTCTTTTGAGGGTTGTAATGGGGCTTTAGGAAGGTGAAAAGAGGTCAATGGTGGTGAAATTTTAAAGTTAAAATACACCGAGAAGAGATTATGTGAATTAAGACTACCCTTTAGCTCAGCCACTCTCCACTTACCAAGCCTCATACATGCATATTTTTCTTCTCCCTTCTTTCTCATTCTTTTCTTTTTTTTTTTTTTTTTTTTTTTCCGGAATTTTTCCAGATTTCTTTTCTTTCATCTTTTTCCAAAAATTTTCTTTTCTGCACTTTTTCTTAGGAGATTTTCACATCTTTTTTGAGACTCTTTTTTGCCACTTTCCTAGTTACTAACTAGGTAACATTTTCATGTCTTGAATTCACACAATCCTTCAAGGTGTTGGGTTCAAAATAAAGGTTAATCAAAGGAATGGCATATGGCTTAAAATGTGGTTAAAAGAATGGAAGGCTAAGGCTCAAAAGGGTCAACAAATGGTGATTATGCAAGGTGGGCTCTGAAAGGCTAAAATGGCTAATCCTAAGTGCCCTAATCACCTTAGTATTCATGTTTCCATTGTGATCTCACCATGTATAATAGAGCAAGTTCTAGAAAAATTAAAAAAAAAATTGCATGACACACACGACAAATTAAGAGCTTCAAATATGAAACTCTTATGGCTCAAAAGCTCACAATTGGCTATGATTCATCCTCTTGCATTCTCATTCATTCTTCTATCAAAGTAATTATGCACAAAAATGGGAATTAACAATATGAGATCTCACATAATCAAGATTGGCTCAGAGTTCCCAAAAAGCTTTCCAATAATCAATGGAATAAGATATAATGAATAATCTTGCATTGCTTACATATTAAATCAAGTTTCCTCAACCCATAATATCATTAGTTAAGCACAATTTTCATCTTTAGCCATGATTTTCAGTCAAAACACACAATCACACAATCATGGAAAAATTAAAAATTATCATGCAATCATGCAAACAAAACTACTCCTAATTTACTCAAATACTAGGCTACTTAATTATTCACTAAACACGTGTGTCCCTCCCCTACACTTAAAATTTGTAGTGTCTTCAATGCAAAATAAAAAAAAAGTAAAGGAAAGGGAAAGGGAAAGGGACAACCTGAAGATTCAGCTAGTCGGGGTTGTGGGCGGCTGGGAAATTTCAATTCTGGTTTGGCAGAATCAAAATGAATTTCTGGAGCCATGGCGCCCTGGGACTTGTATTCAAGCTATTTTTGCCAAAATCTTTGAAATCTTGCTCCAAATTGTGCCCATAACCTGCGTAGCTCTAAATAATTGTTTAAGTAACTCTGGATAGTAAAAAATATTGTCTTAAAGAAAGAAACAAAATGCAAAATTAAACACACAAAAAGAAAAAGGAACAAAAGACAGTTGGATTACCTCCCAACAAGCTCTTAGTTTATAGTCTTTAGCTCGACCATCTCAGGTTCTTCATGGCACAAGAAAGGACTGTTGGGAGAAATCTTAAGCTCTCCCACTCTCTTTCCTTTCTTGCTTGGGCAGCTAACCATCTTTAATATCTTCTCGAGACAAGTTAGGAATCCAGAATAGCACCACTTTAGAGTTCCCTTGCCTTTCTTCTTTTTATTCTTGGCTTTCTTTTTCTTTGCATTTGGGGTTTTGACAACAGGTTGTACTAATTTCATAGCCTTGACTTCAACCTTCTCTTCTTGGAGCTTTTCATTTGTATTGCATGGTTGAGGGTCTTCAAAAGGTTTGAAAGTGGCATAATCTTCATTGACCCTTAATCTGAGCTCTCTAGCAACTAGATTTATTATGGCTTTACCAGTTACCAAGAAAGATCTTCTTAATATTAAGGGGATATCTGCATCTTCCCCATATCAAGTACCACGAAATCCACTGGAAGAAGGATTTGCCTACTCTGATTAGGACATTTTCCACCTAACCATATAGGCATTTAAGGGATCTATCATAAAACTCTATAATCATCTTGGTGGGCTTTACTTTCCTAATGCCCAATTTCTTAAATAAAAAGAGAGGCATTAGATTCACACTAGCCTCTAGATCACACAATGCCTTACCCACATCCATATTACCTATTTTGCAAGGTACAATAAATTTTTTGGGATATTTTGCCTTTACTGGTAACTTCCCTTGGAAGATTACACTGCATTCTTCAGTGAGTACAACTATCTCATGATCCTCTAGAAATTTAGCAGTCTCTTGGTCCAGCTTCTGCTTTCTGAACCTATTAGGAAAAGGAAGAAGCGGCTTGTATGGTGGAGGATTGTCAAGAAAAAGCTTGGATTTTGACTTTTCCACTTGCTTCTGCGTTTCTGGCCTCTCCTCTGGTGTGAGTTTAGGTGCTTTTTCAATTTCAGGTTTAGGCTCTTTTGCTTCTCTTTCAGGCGTGGGCTCCTATTCTTTCTCCACTTTAGCTATGGAAGTATCTTTCAATTCAATCTCAGCTACCTTCCCACTTTTCAGAAAAATGGTATTGACATGCTCTCTTGGATTTGCTTCAGTGGTGCTAAGTAGTGAGCCAGGTTGTCTTGTTGTCAGAAGTTGAGAGATCTGCCCTACTTGGTTCTCCAGTTGCTTTATGGAAGTATTAGTGGTGACCATGAATTGATTAGTTCTCTCTGTGAGGTCTGCTTGTGATGATACCAACTTGGTCATTGCTTCTTCTAAATTCATCATTGGAGGTTGTTGTTGTTGTTGAAAAGGTAGCACTCCTTGACCTGAATTCTTCCATGCAAAATTGGGGTGATTTCTCCACCCATTATTATAGGTGCTGGAGTAAAGATCGTTATTCCCCAGATAGTTCACTTCTAAGCTTCTTGCAAGCCTCCCATGGAATTTTCCTGTGTGGAAAGAAAGTAACTGATCTAATTTAGTTGTTAAGTTAGCTAGTGTATCTGCATCTTCAATTCCAGCTACTTTCCTCTCATTGTCTCTCCTAGAGCTCTAATCATAGGCATTTGTGGTGACTTCTTCAAGTAACTCGTAGGCTTTAGCATAATCTTTGTTCAAGAAAGCTCCTCCAGCTGCTGCATCAACAACTGTCTTCGTATTTGTGCTTAATCTACCATAAAATACCTGCATAACAAGCCAATCCTGCATGCCATGATGTGGACACTTCTTTAGCAGCTCCTTGAATCTTTCCCAAGCATCATGAAGAGATTCTCTGTCGAATTGATTGAAGTTGACAATCTCAGTTCTCAGCTCGGTAGTCTTTGAAAGAGGAAAATATTTAGTGAGAATTTTTTGTGCTAAGGCATCCCATGTGTCAACTGAACAGGGTGGCAAAGAATTCAGCCACCTTCTTGCTCCATCTATGAGTGAAAAAAAGAATAGTCTGAGCTTTATTGCCTCCTCTGACACCCCATTATATTTGAATGTGTCACATATCTCTAAGAAAGTTGAGAGGTGCAGATTTGGATCATCATTAGGTGCTCCTGAAAATTAGTTATTTTGCACCATTTGGATCATAGCTGGTTTGATCTCAAAGTTATTTGCTTCTACAGCTGAACTCTGGATGCTTGAAATAGCATTTTGAATTTTTGGGACAACAAAAGTTCAAAGAGGAATATGCCCTCCATTCGGGTTATTATTTGGGGCTGTCATCTTCTCTAGTTCTAACTGCAAATTTCTAACTACTCTCTTTGCTCTCAAATTTCTTTTAATTGTCTGTTCGATGTCTAGGTCAAAAAGGAATCATTTCTGGGATCTCGCTCTTCTCATGCACCAGAAAATTTTCTAAAAAGAAGAAGAAAGAAATTTCAAAGTAAATCAGAAAAAATAAAGTAAAAGTGCTTGAGTCACTATCTTGTTAATTCCTCTAATATCAATGGCACAATCCCCGGCAACGGCGCAAAAAACTTGATGTGAGAATTATGGGTGTAGAAATAAGTGTAGAATGGATGTGAATTATGGATGGAATAAAGTGCGAGCGAACACTATCAGTGTAGCCAGCAAGTATTCAGGGTTGTCATACCCAAGAGATTGTGATTGATTACTAGAGAATACTAACTCCAATAATGCTCAAGCGGTCGAATAAGAATGATGACAGCAAAAGATCATAAAAGAAAACAATACAGAAATAAAGAAAAATAGATGACAAATGCATGAGTTAGAATTCAAGGAAGTAAAGCATAGGGATTCAGATTTCACCACAAGTCCTTGACGTAGACATTCATGCTTCAATTATGACTTCTACAATTATTAATTACTAGCCAGGATTCCCTAATCTCATCAACCAGCCTTGGTGTGAGTTCCGATTGAATCTAATTACAATTACCAACCATGCTACGGGCCAGTGCGAGTTGTTGTAACCATAATTGCTTTAAGCTTCGTAGACATTCCTTTAAGGTATTCTAGGGGATCTCACTAGCTCCCGTGTAACTACATAGAATTTTGGGTATAGATAGCCTCAATATGGATTTAATCATCGTGCTCTAGGTTAACTAATCATCTTCCAAATCATAGAGAACCCACAGATTTCTCCAACTAATTGGCTAGAAAAGTTAAGAGTGAAGAACAAAAAATTAAACCTTAATTAAATAAAAGCTAGAATTGTCATAACATCATCATTCATGTCTATGTAAGTATTTGGGCTACATCTTAGCTCTTAGAGGAGAAATTAGTTACACATGATGATGAAAGAATACATAAAGATGAAATAAAAAAAACATGAAAGTGGTAAAGATAGGTGACGCCTTGCTTGCTTCCTTGGATGCGTGGATGGCTTGTTGTGATGCGTGGAGTTATGTCGTCTCCTGTGTCCCTAAGTCCCTTCTCCTATTTATAACACCTACAATCCTAATTAGACTAATACTAGAACTTTAAGTTGAGTTATACTTTATAATTAGAAGGCAATCCTAATCATACTTTAATTAGGATTGCAATTACATAACAGTTACACAACTTTAATCCTACTTGCTAATTAATTAAGAGGAGTCTTCGGTGTCTTGGAGTCTTGATTCTTATAGGAGAAGGATTCCTAAAAGTCAAGTTGGGTTAAAACTCTTCAAAACAGGTCCACCAGCCCTGCAGCTCGCCATAGTGAAGGCCCCAACTCGTCACGGCGAAGCATAGCAGAAGGGAAACTTTCCTCTTGGGTTCTCTTCGCCACGGCGAAGCTTGGCAGAATGGGGAACTTTGCCTTTTTGCTTCCAGCTTCAAACTAAACCTGCATCAAACAAAAATGGCATCAAAAGCAATGTGTTTTACCATAATTGTGGACATAAATGTCAGGGAATTAAACCATAAAAGTCTATACAAAATGTGATTATCAGTATATCCCCCATTGAGTTTTTTAGCATTCTCTTTAGGCTAGCATGTGAACTCTCCACCCTGTTTCACAAGGACAAAGATACAATGAGACATGTAACACACAAATGGAACAAGACAGAATATGGGGAAATATACTAAGACATAAACATGTACCTATAGCTATTTGTGGTTGTGTTTCCCAAATGCATAAACTTGTCAATCCAAGTTAGGATAAATCTCTCCTTGCGCGAATTCAACCACATATCATCCATGTATGCAATAAAGCCATTAAGGCCCACACAATGTTGTGGAATGCCACATAAGAATAATAATATGCTTCCTCATCGAAAGCATTAACAACTGCTCTCCATACATCTATCACCTTCTTTACTTTGCATAATCCCACATTGACTGCCTGCATTTTGATTCCACAATTTTATTAATGTGATGCTAACATAAAATATTCTAACATAAAATATTCAAGTACTGAGAAATACTATTTTCATAGCTTTCATCATGCAAGATTCATATTAGTTACAATAACTTCTAGAGATAAGTCACTCCACTAGAATAGGCCCTTCAGCCTCTCAAGAGCCCACTAAAAGTTGTTAGTGCATTCATATTACATGTATGAAAATGTTACCAAAAAAGTCAATTTCATCAATGTTACACCAACAATCTCAAGCAATGGGAAACGATACCTATTAGTCTTGTATGTGCTATCCATCATGAGTATAATAAGGAAGACATTCAATAGTTTCACTGAGTTAGGGTGTGTCCATAATATGTCCTTCACAATATCTGACTCCTCATCATCCTATATCAATACAAATATTTGTACTCATATAAGGATTTCATCAAATGTTGTAGTGGCATTCGTGCACCCTTAATCTTAAGCTTCAATTGTTGTCTAATATTATAATATCTGTGAAATTGTGGTTAAGTTGTCTACATGTTTTTTCTTTAGAGATAGTAGTATATTCCTATGAGGTACCTTGTTAATGGTCATATCTTCTACCGTGGTTGACTCTTACTCACTTAAGTGTCTTGTGTATGGATGTCTAACCAATGACTCTATGAGAGGATGGTTATGGGATTTACATTGCATTTGCACTTTCCATAAACCACAAGCCCATTGTCTTTCCTTCACCTCTTGTCTTAGACTCAACAACAAATCCAACCCTTTTTTTAGTTTCTCTTGCCCAATTGAGAAGGTCATCTCTTGTGGTAAATGTCTATATATAAACAAATCACAGCCAGTTGATGATCAATATCCAACCAAATTATGTGTTATGTTTTTTTTTTTGAAACATCAAAAAAATATATTTGATCGGTGCTAAAAAGGGAAGTCAAGTCATGATGAATTTAAGAAGGCCCACCATCACATATTGCATCTACATTTACCTATAAGCAGAATTTCGATACCAATCATTACAATTGAACATACACACAAATATTCAACTACAAGTTTAGCATCAAAATTTGAACATACTTCGTTAAACAACTTTGCATTTGTTGTTAAATCCACGTCTTCACATGGGTTGTACTCACAATTAAAGTATGGATCCTTACTCATTTTGCCTTCTACTATAACATCACCAACTCAACTGAACTAAAGGAGTCTACCTATTTTCTTTGGTCTTAAATATAGAAGACTGGGCTTCATCCAACTGAATTTTCAGGGCCAATGCCTCTGCATATTTAAGACTCAACCAAACGAAAAAGAATCTTTGGCAGTGATGCTCAGCCTAGAGATATCATATAATGCAAATAATAGCAAAACACAAAATGGGTGTCTTCCTTTGAATATTACCGATTTAATTTAACGATAACCAAAGTCAAAAATAAGGTTTGAGAGAGATGACCTGGTAGATACCCTGATCATCAACATAGTGGAAAATGTTTCCAGAAGCTTTGTGGTCTGTGATTCCATAACCCTCCAATGAAAGCTCAAACGAATCCTCTGTGTAACAAGGATTAATTGAGCCAGAAAAGAATTTTGATCAACAAATGTTACCGTTGATGGAGATACGAAACTGCGAGTATAAAGACAGAGAGAACTTGCAAGCGGCGCAAAGATGATGGAGAATTAGGGTGGAGAGAGTCCAAAATAGCAGAGGCGAAACCCTCTCTCTCTCTTAACAGAAACACTACCTTAGGAGCGACCTTCATTTCATTCGATCTAGAAATTCTTTCTTCGTTTCCGCGCTCTTATATCCACACAAGGAATCAGCCACAGCAAGCGGCTGTTTTGTTTTATTTTCTTCTTAAGCCTGAAAAAACTTTGGATTTCCCCTCTTCGCTGTCCCACCCAACCCAATCATTGGCCAACAGTTCAGCCCACTATTAAACCAAATCAGGCCATTTCTCAAACGCACATACCATTTTTTCTGACACACACCCCAACTCAACGAAATGACCATTAAACCCTTTTAAAAAATTAAAAACTACACACTTCTCATATCACACACACCTCAATTTTTCCATCTCTCAGTTTCATCTCTCCAGCAACTGCACGCACACCTCATTTTGCTTTGCTTAATAGATGAAAGGCAGTGAATAAGCTATATATATATTTTTTCATTTATTGCATTCAAGCATAAAAAATTAAAGAATAAAGTTCTAAATAGAGATGAATCATTGAATCTGCAAAAGTATTTTGTGATTACAAAACAATTCAATTTCAAAATGTATAATCTCACAATTTGATAAGTTAAGATCGGTTTAATAAAAATTTCAAAAGATGGATTTTGAAGTTTGTTTCGTGAAATTTGTTTAATGAAAACGTTTTCTTCTCCAATAAGTCACCTTTTTATTTTTTTTTTCTTTTTTTAAAAATAATTGTAAGACCCACATTTTTTTATCATCAATTATATTAAAAACCAAAACAAGTAAGAAAATAAAATAAAATAATACCTTCTAGGCAAGATCCGTTGGAACTAAAATTAAATCCCAAGATTCGTAATTTAATGGATCTCAAAAATCGTTTAGTGCTAATTTTGAGTTTAACGGATATCCAGATTCCTTAATCTCCTTCTTAAATCTAAAACCACACTTACTTCCTAAAATGTATTTCACAACCAATAAGGCCTTGCGACGGTGACAAGAAGCGAGAAGCAGAAAATTGGAAGCAGAAGCAGTGACTCGATCGACGAGCGTGCGAAATGGAGAACACGTCTTCTCTAACATAATATTGATGTCATGCACACCAAGAGGAATGTATCCAGGGATGGACCTACCCTATAAGAATTAGGGGCAATCGCATTCCTAGAGGAAAAATTTCTTAACATCGATAGTTTATTTTATATACTTCTCACTCTTTTCAAATGCTTATTAATTTATTTATCTTATGTGCTTGATCTTATTTCTAAATTTCTTTACTCTCCCTCTTATCCTTGTTAAATTTAGCCCTCTTAATTTTCTTGATTCTATCCCTGAATGTATTATGAATGAATGTATCATAAATGTGTTCAACATGGTAGTGGATATCAAGGGAGAAAAACGATATTTACCAAGGTGGGAAGTTGAGTTGTAGGAGATTAGAGATGGGAAGTTTATGAAGCCCAAAGCCCGATACACCATGACAAGAGCTTAGGGATTAGCAATTTATAAATTAAATGGTTTTAAAACTTAAGTTGCCTGACATTTCTGCTTCAAACTTGGTATAGTGTCTTGACATGTATAAGGGAAGCAAAATTATATAGCATGAAAAACCATGATTGTCTTGTATTATTCATGTAGCGGTTGCTTCCCATAGCATTTGACTATTTAACAAAATCCATTTAGAAACCACTAGTTGAGCCCAATCCTAAATGTGGAGCACTTGAGAGTATATGGACCAAAATATACACATATTGTTATGTAAATTGGAACAAATCTTCACTTTTAGCTTCTTTGATTCAATGGAGTATCTTCCAATGCACATGCCATATGAAACTCCACTACAATATCATTAGATGTATCCTTTTAAAAGGTACATGTGTACATGTTCTTCATTTTTTAATTTCACATTATTATATTAATGGTTGTCATATTGATATGATTTATTTCATAGATATTCACTTAAGAAGTAAGTGAAGAACAAAGGTACAAGTAAAGAGTTTTATATGTGAAGCTTATTTAGTTAAGGAGATTTTGACATTTGCTTTTTATTACTGCACATATGAGATATCCTCAATAAGAGCTAGAATTCCATGTAACCTTGAGAGAGCTAGCTGAAGCTTTTCCATGTACTGAAGCAATATCAATCTTCAATCAAATCTACAACTTATCACTTGGAGGGACATGGCATAAAGTTGGCACCTTGAGGCTTGCTTACTTGACGACCACTTAGGCCCCACATTGGTGAGAACTTGAAGATACATGAGTGAGAATGTGATATAAATATGCAATGAGGTGCACCATTCTAAAATACTTACCTGGACGGGGTCAATGGGCCATCAAGAAGACCCGTAATCTAGGTTGGTGGCTTTCATTGCACTTGGGAGGTGTGCTAGCCTAAGGTCTTCCTAATCGGTACAGCCTACGTCATAATTTGTGGTAGTGAGGCCTGCGTTAGCGCGGCCTCTATCCAATTCTAATTTAAATTTTGTTGTCTATGTATAATATTTTATATTAGACAAATGAAAAGAAAATTATTATAAAGATTATTATTGTTTTTATTATCAAGTCAATAGGTCCCCAACGATTTTTTTTTTTATTTTAAATTTAACATGTTGATATTTAAGATTTAAATAACATATCGGGAGAGGATCCAAATCCTAATATTTATAGTACAGGAACAATTAAAATTAATGGTTCATATTTTGGGCACCTATATGATTTTCCATGCATCTTTAGGAGTGCACCTAAAAGAAACAAGTTTTTAGGGTGTGTGCGACACTCATTCCTTCCATTTGCGAATTTGAGGACGAAAACACCCCAAATTCGTCCCATTGAAACCCAAAAATGTTGCTATCGTCGCCGGAGAACTGGATGGGCTGAAAGAAGGTTTCCCTGGCCACCACCGTCACATTGCAACTAGTCGGCTACTGAGACTCATTCTAGAAGAGCTTGAGGAAGAAAGGGAGAGTTCCTTCTCTTGTGGTGTATTTTTGCCTTGCCGTTGTCGTCATCTTATTTTTGCTCATCCTTCCTCTTCGCCGTTGATGGCAACAAAACAGAAGCTCTTTGCTATTACCATATGGGTCGGTTTCAATTTGAGATTTTTTGTCTTTATCTTTTGGATTTTGCTTTTAATTAGTTTTTGCCATTTTGATCAAACGGAATGAAATTTGAGCGTGGGTTTGCTTTGGAGGTGGCTTTGAACGTTGGATGTTGATAGAAGGCATCGAAACTGTTCTCCTTCTTCCATAAATTCTTCTGTGTTGTGTTTACCGAGCACAACTTGCAGGGCTTTGTTGAAAGGTTGTTTGTGCCTAATAAAATTTTGTGATAACATGAAGGTAAATTTTGTCTTTATATTATTAGGCTATTCCATTCTTTTCATCTTTATTTTAAGATACCAGGTAAATATATTTTCTTACTATTATCCATTCCTCTTTTCTTTCCTCTTTTCTTTCTTACAAAATTCATTCTATCCAAACAAACATACCATAAACATACCCTATGTTTTTTATAGAAAGAGCCATTCCTCCATTTTTGGGAAGAAAGGTCCTTTCCTTCCTAAAACCCAAAAATACCTCACAGCGTTCGCTCGCTGACCCTTCATGTTAAGCTCTCTCTGGCGATACCCATCCCTTCCAACGCCGATGCTACTCAATCTCAGACGACCTCCATTCCTTTTCCCTTTCAAGATGTTGCCTCAAAATTTTGCAGAACTATTAAGACATCTTATAGTTTTGAACCTTCATTCATTATGCTTATGCTTAAAGCTTTAAACCCTAATCTATGCAGCGAAGCTTGTAAACAGCTTGATTGAAAATTTTACATGGCAATAGACAAAGATTGTGTAACGATTCTTTGCGTTTCAGTGTTTCTTTTTTAATTTCCACTTAAGCATTTTTGCCCCTCCCTGAGTTGCAGTGGTGGTAGTGCCAGAGATGGAAGTCGTCGAAGGGATAGGGGGAGCTTCTTTCTAGTCGCAAGGAGCTTCATCCTTGACAGAGATGTGTGTGAAAAACAAAATGGAGAGAGGAGCTTTGTTTGGCTATAGAGAAAATGAGGGAAATAAAAGAAAACATCAAACACAAAAAGAAAAAGGTTAAGTTTAATTAAACTCCTCAAACTTTACTTGATGTAAATTTCACTTCAAAAGTTTTGGAATGTGCACTTCACCTCTTCAAGTTTCAAAGTGTGCAAATTAACACTTAATCTATTAGAGCTCTCAAAAGTTTAACATAACCAGGTCATATAAATGGTACATGATGAATTTAAACCAATAAAACCTTCTTCTTCATTTGTGCATATCAAAGAATACAAACATACAAACGGAGGAGCAAGTTGCATATTGATATATTGAAGTGTGGTTGGAACATGTTGTGATTGCTACAATTTTAGGTGCTTGGGATTGCACTATGTTTACAAATTCGAGAGGGTTTGTTGAGTTTGATAGTGAACACGACTAGGACTGGTGCGTTTAGGGCTTCCTATTTGCGATTCTAGGATTGCAATTTCCATTGTTTTATTACTTTCCAGAATTTTTGGCTTTATTACGTGATCCCCAAAAAGAAAGTAAGCAAGTTTATGTTGCCGGTAGTCTTCGTACTACTAATGATATTGGGTGATGGGTCATCCCTTCTTACCATCCGCATTGGAATATGCAAGAATAGATTTAAATTTAGGTGATGGGTCAAGAAGGCTCTGTATAATTTGATTCACTACTTTGTTGGGTGGGCAAACTTTAAAAATTATGCTTTGTGAATGGTATAGATAAATTGTACCATGATACAATCAATGGATACAGGTGATATATGTTTGACCTGCCTCCCACCTATTAATAGAAAGGAAAGAAAAGAGAAGATTTAACTACATTCTACTGAAATTTACAATATTGCAGTTGCTCCGGAGAGGCCTTAATTGGACTTGAAAAGGCGGTTTGACTCTTCTAGAAAGAGAATTCAAATTTGAGTTCCGGCAACCTTAGTCCTCATATGGGGAAGAAGAGAGCGCAAAACATATTTTCCAATTATACTCTCTCTTTTCTTTTTTCTTTTTTTTTTTTAATTTTGTAATTTTTATTGTTTAAATCTGACATGTGCTATTTAAATTATGTTAAATTTTAACAGCTCTATTGTGTTTCCTGTTAAATTACACATTTTGAAAGTTTGAAAAGATAAAATACACCTTTTGAAATCTTTAAAGGTGAAGTGCACATCAAATAAAGTTTAAAGGGGTTAGTTAGATTTTTCTAAAAGAAAAAAAAAAAAAAGAAATCTCGGCCCTTTGTTCTAAATGGTTTTTGCATTTGTTGGTTGCAAGAGTTCGTGACTTTAGATCGTTCCCAGCCTTCTATGTCAGATCTAGAAGTTGTATTTTGTTGAATAAGTACTTTTCTTACTTTTATTCAAATGGTATTTTGATCATTTAGTTATACTTTTATTCCATTAATCCACTAATATTTCCGACACTAAATAGACTTCATTATTCCTTTTTATTCCTACATCATTTTCTGTTTCCATTCTCATCAAAATTATTCCACTCAATCAAACATATTGTTAGTCTTGTTTGAAACTGAATTTTGGAAAATAGAAAGAAAAGTCACATTTGAATGCGGAATATTTATTATTTATGTGTGATTATCCTTTATAAAATGTGTATAACTAAGCATATCAATATTCTAAAAAGTATATAAGTGGATGCACCTTTGCAAATATGAATTTTAGTATTTCTAAATTTTTTTAAAAAAATAATTTATATTATTATTTTAAGCACACCATACATGGCAAGTTCATAATTAAATAATATACTTACATTTTGGGGGAAAAAGATGATTCTCGTTATGGTCTTTAAATAATGTTTGATTCCCGTAAGGGTAAATGCTTTTTTTAGTATTTTTAGATAAATATTACAATAATTGAGAATTTATCAAATATTTGCTATCAAATAAGTTATTTTTTAACATCAAATAAAAACTTAATAAAATTTTTGCCGTAAATTAAGAATTCCATCCGCTTTTTTGTTAATATTAATGGGAGAGGTAGTAGAAGGTTATCAAGACTATTATTATTATTGTTTTTTAAACAGACCCTTCACCTCATTTTAAATTTATCTCTCTTGCCCTTTCTCTATCTCTCTTTCCCTCATTTACCTCCTTTCCAATCTCTTCCCAATTTGCAAACAAAAAGCTTGATTTTTGCCTCACCTAACCAGTCACCCACCTCCGATTAAGCTATCTCTCACTCTCCCTCTCTTGGTAGCTTTCTTTCTCCCTCTCTTAATTTTCTTTCTTTTCATCTCTTGCCTTTCGTTTTGGGAACTAGGGAGTAGATAAAGAACACTCCCAACCTTCATTTCCCTCTCTCTTTCACCACACCCAACCTTCATCTCCCTCAAGAACACAATTGAGAAAACCCATAACAAAATTGCTCAAATTTCTATTCTTACCCTCACATTTTTTTTTTTCTTAGAATAGGTAGAATAGAAAGCAAGGGAAGACTGCTGATTTGGCGTACTAGTCCAGCAATCTGAACTCTGATTCTCGTCGTCAACTGAGATAGGTTGCCCCAAAATTAGACCTATTGAACCCTAGAATTCATTCTCATCTATTTCTCCAAATTTCCCTTAATTTTTACATATAGTCTCGGGTTCATTTTAATTTCAGCATTCTCGGCTTACTATTATCTTTACCACAATCTAGCAACCAAACTCCATGCACCCATTTCACATACCCCATCATTTCCACTTTAGAAGCCTCTACCATATCACGTTGTGATTTCATAGAATCACGTTTCACCAATGCGAAGTTATTGCGCCTATGCGACGGCACCCACAAGATGGCCACCCATTGGAGCTAGGCTTCATTCGATGCCTGATTGGGAAAGAGCTTTGGTTGGGAAAGCGTGGAAGCAACTCCAAGCTTTTGCTTGTGTGAAATCACGCTTGACTCTGAAATATTCATTGCAAGATCGTGTTGCTATCTCTAATCACTCTTCCACTTAACTTCATTGTGTAATAAAGCTTCTGCTTTTGTCATCCAATGGATGCCTTATTCTTTTCTATTTCCAAAAAATTATCTTGTTAAAATTATGCTACAGATCAGGTCCGAATTGATGGAGCAGCCAATTAAGGTTTGCCGACCATCCAAAAATATCTGCTCCAAATGAAACCAGAACTATGGGATTGAACGCAGTGTTTATGAACTAGAGTGATGAGGTTGTGCAAGAAATTTAATAAAATTTTATGGTAGTGAGAAGTGGCTATGGAGGTTAAGGTTTGGAGGAAGAAGAAGGAGATGAATAGCAAGAAAAACCCATGTGCGACGCCAGTTTAGTGCTCTTGTGGAATAAACGAAAGCCCTTATTTGATGCAAATATTTCGTTAGGTCCTTATTTGATGTCCAAAATCAAAATTATTTGATGGCAAATATTTAATCCTTAATTGATGTAACTCTTATTTGACAAGTACCATAAAGGTTTTTAAATTACTAGACATATCGAGTGGAAGCATTACTTTACCATGTTTGTTTGAAGCTTATAGAAAAATTCCCAAGTAAATGACATGATTTCTAATCGGAAATGTGAAGGATTTGCATTTTTAAGATTCCCAATAGTAAAAGTGGGTTTTCTAAATTTTACCATACAGCCTAATTTTTGCTCTTGTCACTTGCCTCACACCTCATTCATCAGTTTGACTTTCTGCTAAGATCAGTTAACTTTCTAGTTTTTATTTTATTTTTTCTCTGCTATTCATCTGATATGAATTTGTTCATCTTCTCCACTATTCATCGTGGTCTTCTTTTGCTTCTTTTGTCTTCGACTGAAGCTTGTAGCTCTTCTGTATTCACTTACTCATTGCTCTAGGCGCATTTTATTAGTGTATGTTCTGTTTTGGATTAAAATGAAGATGCCTTTGTAGTAGAGTGGAAGAAGAAAGCAAAAGTATCAGGTGCGTCTTGGAGCATAATAGCAATAGTGGTCTTCACAAGAATAATATGGAAATTGATTAGTTATATTATATTAAATCACTCCAATAATTTTGTTTAATGTTTCTAAGAATCATTCTGGTGTTTAGTAGATAGAAATAAAACAGAATAAAATCATAATTATTGTAAAACAAAGGATATAAAAAATAGGATTGAGAAAAAAAAATATAGAGCCTCTCAAAAATTCTTTTATTCATTCATTAAGGGGGATTAACTTACTAAATGAAATTAATGCTGAGATCTGTTATCATTTTTCGTATGTCACTGGAAGTTTATAGTAGGTGAAAATTTTTCCAATTTATGGCCTACCATACCATTTGTTATATAAATAGGTAAATGTTCTTTTCCATTATAGATAGTCGTGGTATGTCCAATCATTCTGGGTATAATGGTAGATGCTCTTAACCAAGTGACTATGATTTCTTTTTCTTTTTTGTTAACTTTATCGATTTTTCTTAATAAATGATTCACTACAAAAGGGTTTTTTTTTAAATGAAGGTGTCACAGTTAATTACTTCTATTTTTTTTTTCTTTTCCTATTTGTAACGATGAAGAAACAAATTTTATCTATTTTTTTACTCTATTATTTATTCTTTTACTTACTATATAAAAGTAAGTGAATCTCTAAAGGATAATAATTATTTAATAAATTGTAAATAAATAAGTAAATTATTAAGTCAGTCATAAGAAAATATTCTAGTAAATGAGTATCTAAATATTATAAATATTTATAACAATAATTAATTTAAAAGATAAAAATAATAAAAAAAATTGTAGTTTGGAATTAAAAATGGAAAGTTAAGATAAGAATTGAAGTACTCTTTCCATGAAGCATGAAATGAACCCTATCTCTTTGGAACTAAGCTTGAAATGAAATAACTATTATTTTATGTCTTTTATTTACTACTAAATATAAGAATACTCACAAAATATAGCTTCAAATAGAATCATCATTACATATTTTAAATAAATTATTAAATAATAACAAGTTGTACAATTGAAACTAGATTATTTAATATTTAATATAATACTAAATATTGGTTAAAAAAATTCTTATTAAAAAAGTCATATGTAACAAAGAACGGTGTAAAAAATCATTGAAACTTCCATGTACCTGAATTATATATGGTTTCAATATTAAACCAAAATTTCCAGTGAACTTTACAAAACCAATTTATTAACATCATTTACAATTAATACAAGTGAAATACATTGGACCCATACAAATACAACTACTTTTTCAACCACCTGGTGGTGTCTCCTGTGTTTTACTCAAACTTAAAACAATGCAGAAACAGGCAAAACTCAGACGGTGCATTATTACTTCGAGTTGAGAAATATCCACTACTACCACCATCACTGTCGAAGCCATCTCCAACACTACCCTCTTTCTCAATTTCTACTTCTTGACTCCCTGGCTTGAAAATAAAAAGACCATGCCCATTGGCTGAGTGACTAAACAACCAATCATGCACATCCCAAAACACATGCACTGGTTGCTCATTGACCATAATAGTTTGGTTACCTCTAAATTTCCACTGCAAATTCTTGACATGAATCAACACAATCCCATCTATGCTTGTCCACATCTCAGGTTCCCTAGCCCCTGTTGAGCTCTCCACAACGATGTCGTTTTCCTTTTTCTTCTCGTCGAAGCAAGCTCTCGTGGAAAAGCTTTTCTTGGCAAACACGTTTTCTTTCTTGATCAATAGCAAGGCCTCCAAAAGGGGTTGCTTTGCTTTTGTTCTAAGCCTTTTTGCTGTAATCACCCAACAAGAAGGCTACTTCTTCCTTGGACACTAATGCTACGTAGTAATCGCTGCTCGGCTCGGGGCCACTGGAGAATTTAGCTGACTGGAGATCCCAATAGACCTCCACATGATGACCATCAACGTCAAAAGATTTGTACCCTTTTTTGCCCCAGAAATTCCAAGGCTTAACGTCAATTTTGCAGTTGTAGTGAAAATCGCCGCCCACGCTATCAATTGAGATGTGTAATGAATGGTTCATTAGGTTTTTCCACCATAGAACTGTCACATTTCGCCAAAAGCCTGCAATATTGGCCTGGTAGATGCAGGTGACGGTGCTTTGAGCTGTTTTAGTACTTGGCAATGGCTCTTCTGTTATTCTTTCGGCCATAGATGAGCCTTGAGACACTGAATGAGCTCTAAAGGCACGAAAAGCCATAATGATATACTTTCAATGGATCATTCAAACCCAAATTAGGATTGCATTTTCTATTTTGCCCTAATTTTCCTAAGCCAAAATTCAGATTGGCTTCTGGGTTTTTATTGTTTCTTGGTGCACAAGAAATGAGAAGATTGATTATATCTCACCTTGGAGCCTTATAGGGAATATAGTGATTGAAAATTTGACCACGTTTGATCTGAGACGGAAAATGAGAGACCCCATAAGACTTGGATGATATCAATGATTGCTGAAAGTTTGTAGAAGGTTCTAATACACACAAGGTTGTGATTGCGCCTGCAATGGAGGTTGTTTGCTAGAGAAATTCTTTTGGGTGAGAGAAGAGGAATGAGAAGAACAAAAGAGGGATAGAACAGAAAGTTTGTTTTTCTTTGAGAAAAAGTCTCCTTCTAGAGGCTAGAAATTGATATTTGTCCGAAAGACAAGGAAGGGAAAGAAAGTTGTCGTAAATCAGCTTTCCATTTTAGATATTTTTACCATGCGTTGAATATTTTCCATCTGTAAAAGGTGGAAAAATACAGAATGTTAGGTCGATTAAAAAATAAGATTAACAAATCATAAATGTACCAACACATCAAAGAAAAAGAAAAAAACTTTGTCATGTAATGATGGATCGTACTCAATCCATCTGTTTTAATAAAAAGAAAAAATCTCAAAGAAAAATATTTTTTTGTGATATAAAAGTTGAAAAAGTTGTTAAAATTTTAAAAAGATTATCTGATACACTTTAATTAAGTGCAAGACTAATTTTGAATTTAAAACTTTTTAATTTAAAATGTCGGAGTATTACATCTCAAATTAAGACAAAAAATTTAATTAAATTACTTAACATTTAACTAAGATCACATTGACAAGACTAATTTTTAACCTTTCATGAATATAATCGTTTTTTAAATTTCATGCTCATAAAATTGCACAAACTTTTACATTGATTGTTAAAGCTTATAACATAATTCTCTTTACACGAGATTAGGACCAACTATAAAATTCGTAAGTGTAGTTCTCAATTAACCCATAAAAATGTTTCTGGTCAAAAGCGCTTTCTCCTGTACCCTACAAACTTCTGAAGTTTCATACACTAAACATACCATGAAATTTTATTGGATACACATGTCATTACCACAAATGATGGGTTCCTAAAGGTAGACATTAGGCTCAATAATCATTTGATGAAGGCATTGAATTATGTTGCCATTCATTGTGATCTCTATTTGGTAGTGGTAGAAAGAGATTGCTAACTGAATATATACATATCAGAGTTGTGAGGAGAGAATAAAGATATAACAACTTTAGAGTTATAGACTATTTTTATAGATTTAGATTTACTCATGTTCTTGCCATCAACATAATTATATTTTTAGGTTTGAAATATTTATTACTTATCATATTTGTGCCTCCTTCCTGCTCCTGTAATGATTTAAATTGATAAATGATCCATATACAAACATAACAAAAATATGACAAATCCAAACATGAATAAATTTATTTCCCATTTCTATACTTGCACAATATACTCTAATAAACTCTACTGCCTATCACACACAGCTGCATTGTCTGTCTCTGCAAGGCATATTAGCCATAGGTACATCAAGAGAGAGAAAGGAAAGGAAGAAAAAAGAACAAGGATCAAAGAACTCTTCTGAATCCTACAAGAACATATGCTCTTCAAGCTTGTCATACTCTATTTCCTTCATTGTACCTCCCAAGTTCTTCATTGCTTATCGGTTCAACCACATCACTTTTCTCTTTGCTTTTAACTGAGATCTCGTCACTATTTCTGGGGATTACAATTCCCCCTACATGACCATCTGAAGCAGTAACCTGCAGTGCTTCTATATACAAAACCTTCACCAGATTCTTAAATCTTCGCCGGAAGGTCGGTATGCGAGACAAGGAGGCCACAATCCCCTGCAATCTAACAAGAAAAGATCACAGTATGAACCCAAATTGGTTCTCCTTTTGAGTCTTTCATATACATCATATTAACAAAAAGGAACATTAGGGTATGGAAATCAGTAAACCAGACCCTAAGTAACACCAACTAAATATGGAGACCAAATTTGTTATCTCATACACGGTTCCATTGCAGCATGTTGGCCAAAATGCATAGAGAAGTAAGATAATAATATTATAAATTACTTTATTTATTTTTTTAATCAATCATGAAAGGTGAGACTGGGAATGGAATGGGAAAGTGGGACAATTGATTTTAATCCCTAAATAACATGTATATTATATGATAAGAGTAAGTCTGTTGTCTTGTAGGGTGTTCATTTCTTATCCCACTCATTATGATTGGTTCAAAGGAGTGGGGCTACTCCTTGTTTAGTATTATTTTATAGTTTTTGACCAATCACATTGAGTGGGATAAAGAATGGGACACTAAAATAAGAGTAGATTTTGTTCCATTATCTGATACCTTCTAATTATGGCTTGCAATTGTGCTTTCCGGATATTGTCATCGGATGGGAACCCAGTACCATTCCAATCCTCGGGTTTTTCACTTTTCCGTTTCATAACTAGCTCTTTCAGGCTAGTTTCTTCAGTTTCTTCCAAATTCAATTTCTTCAGTTGCTCTTTCATGATGAGTAAAGGTCCAATGAACCACTCAAATACTCTATCCCTTGGTCCATTTATCCTTGTCAACTCTGCATCATCAGCTGAAAATGCATACAGGAAAGCATGATTATCATTGCCTTTTCCAAAAGGGCAAAGGCTTGAGTAAGATAAGTACAGTCACATATCACCAATCCATCCGAATTGGACTTCGCGGAGGTCTGCAAGCAATGCAACAAGCTCCATGCGGGTAACTTGATCTCTAATTTCTTGCAATGTCCTTTCACAACATATTCCTCTATGTCCTTGGCACTTATCAGACCTTCACGTAGGAGTATCTTGCCATGCACCTCACATGACTTAAAGAGCCAGTCCCATACCTTTGCATTAAAACTTCTCAAGTAAAAATGAATTCATAGAAACAATTTTTCTTCTAAGTAAAATATAAATTCACTACCTGTATTGGTCTATATTGATGAATTTTCCACTTTAATGTTCTGGATTGATGTGAGAAGAGTTTCGGATTACGCGAGCCTTCTCTCCTGTTCATCGAATCGTTTGTGTTATTGCCTCTGAGGTCCTTTTTTTGAAGGGTATGCCTCATGTTTCTGTGGTATTTTGGCCTGGCTGTCACAAGGGCATATCAGAATAAATAATCGGTGCATGGAACTAAAATGTTCCTCCGGAAGAACTTAGTGTAGCAAGAATGAGAACAATAAAGCCACCTGGGAAGGCAGGAGCCCTCTCTCAAGTAGAGTAAATCATTTACATATTCATCAAAGAGTGAAACCACAGAGATGATATATGCAAATCCCATCTGGATTGAGTCTTCCTGCAAACAGGCGAAATCTATACTTAAAATCAAATGTTGAAATTAATGAAAATAGCTAGGAAAATCATTGATTCCCATTACATACATGGAAGTTATTGGATCTAATTTGAACATCACATTTTCACAAACCTGTTGCACAATGATTCCACTGTAAAGGCCCAGAAAGAAACTCGAAATGCTCGCTGCTAATACAGCTCCTACAACTGCCAAAGGCCAAAGGATGATGGCAATTCCAGCAAATGGAACACATACAGTTTCAAGAAATGGTCCCTCTCTTCCTATCAAATCCTCCAATAGCCTTTTCCATCCTCTCAATAGCATATATGGGCTTTTCCATATAGCTATAGATGTGATTAAAGCCATGTCGAATGGGACCGCAACCAAGACCACCAACATACAACTTGGTAGTAAGGACAATCTAGCAATGAAAGAATGAATCTGTCTAAACAATTCACCTGGCAAATTTGTTTTCTGAATCAAACAAATAATTGGAGGAAGGCAACTTACTTGACATCTAATGGTTTTTCATCAGGAGGCAAATCTTCTCTCAGTTCATCCATGAATGAGAAATAAGAGTGAAAACAGAAGTCTGCCAAATCTTCCACTACTGTGCAGCTTCTTTGGATTGTTGACCAATAACCATCCTGGTATAATAATTAAGTGGTGTTTGAGTTTTCTTGACTCTGCATAAGTCAAGAAGCTTAAAAGCTACCACAGAGCATAATTATGCTAGAAATTGAAGAGAAACAAGACAACTGCAATAACATTGACAGGTATAAAGTCTTCAACATATCTCCCAAAAGGAATTCTTGTTCACTTGAATAGGATACAGTGATTAACTTGAAAATGTTTGAGCACCGGCCGCTATGGCGTTTAAGTAACCCATACCAAACTCACAAGAAAAGCTCGAAGAATCAAGAATGAAGAAAATCTCCACAAGTATGCCTTATCAAGTGCATTATTTTTAAATTGGTTTGCTCTGCAGCCGCAAGACAATCTGTTGCTTTTCCTAATTATTCATTTTAAGCTTCATTTAACCGTTAATTCGATTTAGGCAGCTTGAACAAAACATAGTACTACTGGCGGATAAAGGAATAATTGACACTTACAATAAAGCAAGGATAGAATTTGTCAGCTACATCCTCTCCTGCAGCCTCAAAAGTTGCAAGAAGGGGAGAGAAAAACCCATATCCTATTCCTCCCAAAAGGCTTCCCCCAATACCAACTACTGGCCAGAGTAACAAAGGTAATGGCAAAGATATCAGCACCACAATCTTCAGAACTGGTCCAAACCTCTTTGTTCTGATGTCATAGGCCAAAATTCACAAAAGGGAATGTAAGTTAAAGATAGAAAAGAGAGATTAAATAAATATATAGCATATAGTTAAAATTTCACACCAAATTTGCAAGGAAACACAACCTCAACACACAATAGTAAGTCCACACAACATGTGCACTCCAAAGTCCTATGATAACAGCTGAATTCCCAATTACAATGATGGCGACTGCGAATGGACCAATCAGTGTTGCTGCCAAAAATGAATCACTTTTATCATTAAATGCACAAGTATATGACATTCATCCATACCCATCACCAATTTTATCAATTTTGCATCAGGGGTCTTCCTAAGAACTTAAAAAGAAGATAAAAAAACACACATACAAACACCAAGAAGAAACAAGTGGGGGAAACAATGTAGTACCTTTGATGATGCCAAGGATCAAAAGCAATAAGAAGAAGGGGATGAAGTAGATGAAGCTCCATAACTTGGCTACAAAACCTATCGGAACCTCCATGGTAGATACAGGGTGCAAACAAATATCTCAGGTTTTAACTTTAAGGTGGCGAGGGTTTCCTTTATCCATTGGGCATGTTTAAATGTTTTCACAGACGTATCATTTCGGAGGAGAAAGTGCAAACCGAGAGAGAAAGCAGAGTTGAGCATACCATAGTGTGGAGGTGAAGTGGGACGATTTATGGAGTGGCACGTGTTTAGAAAGAGTGGTCCATAGAGACGGGTGGCGCTATACAGCTTTTTAATCCGTGAGAGTGCCCTCGCATAGAGGGAGTAAGCACCACCAAGACACCGCTTTAGGTTTCCATTTTCCATGACAGTTACTGGCTGCAGGTGCGGGAGTGTTTTGTTTTTTGCAAATATAAAAATTTACTGTGAAAGAACTTATTTCCATATGAATTATAATTTTGAATAATACTCCTGTGTACTTAAAACACAACAAATTCTAATTAATTTGTTACTTGCAATTTAAGTTAATTAATTTTGTCGTTTATTTTTTAAAATTTTTATTAATTTAATCTTTTAAATATATTAATATCGTAGTTATCTATAGTTTAATAATAGTTTCAATTGTTAAAAAATAGTAGAGATAAAATTAAAATGCATTTTAAAGTGTTGCTTTATTTTAAATTGTTTGTTTTTTCAATTATACTTTTATTCTCACTAAATTTAATTATTTCATACATTTATTATGCAATTAGATAATATTAGAATAAATAATAGTATAAAATTTAAAAAAATTTAAACACATTAATTATATTTCTTAATATGTATACTCATTATAAACAATAGATAATTTGGAAAGGAGGGAGGAATAATAAAGAGATATATTATGCTTTTGTAAGTCTCTTTTCTTTTTCATTTTGGAAATACAGATGCACATACCTGGAAATAAGTGTTGAGTTAATTAATATGTTAGGCTAGGGCAACTTTTCTGGTGAAAGCAACGGTATTGTGGGATAATATGTGACATGTATCATAAAATGAATTCTCGATTATTGATTATGTGATAATTATAAAAAAAGTTAAATAAACGTTTAGATGAATTTGTAGAGATATCTCTAACTTAGATCTCCTTTGAAATGATTGTAAGTTGTAAATTTTTAGTTTTAAAATTAGAATTTTAAGACAAAACATGTATTAAAAGCTTTTATTTGTAAGTTATAAATTTTTAGACTTTTATCAAATTTTGAAACCAGTTTTCAAAATTATGAAAAAAATTCTCATTTTAATTTTAAGTTGTAAAATACTCCTCTTCCTCACACACCCACGGGTGATGCAGATGCGGAAGCTTTAATGCCCATACTTGCTTACTGCCAAATGGCAGAATATTACTGGGTGGGAGAGGGAGAAATACAAACTCAAAGTATACCATGTCTATACTCAATAGATTTAAGTTTGGATGAAACTAAACACTAATTTCAGTTTTAAAAAATATTTAAAACTTAAAACGCAATTCAAAGCTAAACAAGATGTTAATTAGAGATTTTGAGTTTAAGTTATAAATATATAATTGTGATAAAATTTGATAAAGATAAAGTGACAATTTTAAAAAATAATCAATGTCTTTTTGGGTTATCTTTATTATTCCTTGAATTTATAAGTTTTGTGGCAATTTTAAAAATATTAATTAACACAAAGATATATAGTTCACTCAAAATTAAGGTAAAATTAAGGTAACCAATACTTATAATGTATGTAAACATTAGTGTTCGAAATAGTATTTTTGTCATTAAGAGGTAATATTCAATTGTATCTTTAATTAATTGAAAACTCTTCAGATTATTTATAAACCACTTTCATTACGAGTTGAGATCTATATATAGCTACTTAAACTTGGAGCAGTCATTAAATCTAAACATAACGACTGAAATTATCAACAAAAATAGCATTGTAACGATAAGAATCAAAGGAAGAAACGGAAGCAGGACCCTAAATATCAGAATACACTAATTCAAAAAGCCTAGAACTACACAAACTTGACACATAAAATGGAAGTTTATGACCCTTGCAACTTTGACACGACTGATGATGACGCTGAAACTTGAAGATTGTTGCTCCTTATTGCATGAATAAGAGACTTGAAATTAGGATGGCCAAGGCAAGCA
Source organism: Bauhinia variegata (assembly GCA_022379115.2). Lineage (NCBI taxonomy): Eukaryota > Viridiplantae > Streptophyta > Magnoliopsida > Fabales > Fabaceae > Bauhinia > Bauhinia variegata. Next base: position 12,980,401 of record CM039429.1, on the reverse strand, counting down.
TGCTACGGTCGAAAAGAATGAGTAACAGTAAGTGCATGAGGGGAACAGGACTAAATCATGACACTAGTAGGAAGGGTGTAGTTGTGGTGTTCATTCGGGCTTTAAAAAAGGATTCGTCTCGCTTTCAGATCCTTGATCACAAAATGAGTGGGGAAAAATTTAAGTGAGACATTGTTGGAATTGCATAATTGTGAAACAAAGAGAAGTTACTAGACATGGTGGGAACACAAAGAAAATTTTTAAGTTGAAGAGGGATGTTATATAAAGTGGGAATACAAGTAGAGCCAATATGAGAGGTTGACAAACCTGTACCGTCACGAAGAAACACTTGATCTTTGCCATAGCTAATCATTGTAAAGAGACAGATTTTGAAAATCGTTTGTTACGCGATGACTGGCACCAGAGTCAACAACCCAAGGGTTAGAGAGAAGAGGGGTATTTGTGACATAATGAGCGGTGGGAGATTTGTGCAGAGGTCGGCCAAAAATTCTATAACACATTTTGGCTGAGTGTCGAGGGCGATCACAAAACTGGCAAATGGTAGAGGTGGGACGTCACTGATTCGATGGTTCTATGGATGGGCGAATGTCCTTATGATCAGTGGAGGGCTTGGATGTGTTAGCTCAAGGGTTAATTCAACTTGAGTTTTATTGATTTTGATGTTTAAAATAATTTTTGATTACTCATAATAATTTTTATTAAGGTTTTTCTTATTTTAATTATCCAGAAAAAACTCTTTGACACCTTAAACATTTTTGTTTTGTCTTTCTTGCCACTAACACATTTTGGACTACATGCTTTTACGCCTTTTATCTCATATATGCATTTGATAAAAGTCTGACATGTTTCCTATTTGGTGCAACCATTTTGAAATGTATTTGCATGCCTTGCCGTGGGCCATACATCCTTCGTATTTGGAGATTTTAAATATGCAGGTCAACACTGCAGAAAATGGCAGCATTAGGAAAAGCAAAGTTTGTCTTCTTGTGTATGTCACTTTATGATATGCACTTTTTTCCTTGGAAGCTTCACTTTGTCAGCAATACATGCTGGCCACTCACTGCTATCTTGGGCCTTTCGAATACAAGAGAATGGAAAGACTTTTGGGCTCCTGTCACTACACCAATCCAGAACTTCCTTATTCATGCAAACTTACAAACCAAGCATATCTCCAAAGCTACAATTTATCATCTTCATTGTGTCAGCAATGCATGCTGACCTCTTGCTGCTATTCTAGGCCTCACAAGAACAAGAAAATAGAATGGTCTTTGGGCCGTTCTGACACTTCAGCCTAAAACTTCCATTTTCATGCAATTTCAGTTTTCTGCAGAATGAAGCATATGTGTAAAAGCTACATTAGTCCATTCTGTCATTAAGGTCAAACTCTCCTTGCAGTCTTGGATTCCACGAGTATAGTAAGAGGAAAGATTTTCTATTTCATCATCAACCCAAGAATTACCATATTCATGTAACAATAATAACCTGCAAACCAAGCTTATCTGTTGAGCTGTATTCTGCAAACTTTAGTGTCTCAGTCTGCTATGAAGGATCGCTGCACTACTGAGGAAGAGGTCTACGTGGATCATAACAGTAACCTGCTCTGGTTCCTGGTCTAAAGGCTTTCTCTTGGCTCAAAGAGCTTCTTGGTCAAAGTGACATCAAGCTTAATCAGACAAGCTTCAACTGTCAGATTTTTGAAATGCCTATAAAAGGGAAAGAAGAGCCTCATGACAAGCGAAGATGAGAGAAGAGAGAGAGATCAAAAGGACTCATTTGCATACACTCTCAAAGAAAAGAGAAACAAGAAGATGAAGAGAGATTAAAAGGTTCATTTGCTTATTCTTCAAGAGCTCTCACGATTTCATCTTCCTTTCCTCACTTTCGTGCACCTCATTCTCAATTGAAATATTGTTTAAGTGCATCAAAGCTTACTGATATATTAGCTGAATCAAGCAGCACATGTTAAGCTAGATTTCTACAACTTCAAACTTTATTGTAAAGGTTTTTGGTTAGCCATAAAAACCAAGTAATAGGTTGCTGGCATCCTGTAAACCAGCATAAGCATAGTCTTTAGAGACATAGTCTTTTGTAAGGATTTTTGGTTAGCCTGGAAAACCAAGCTTTGGCAGCTAAGCTTGATTACTACTAGATTGTAAAAGGTAGCTGGAAGCCGGTAAAGGAGCTATCTCTCTAAAGGGTATTTGAGATGAGTGGATGTAGGTTTTTGTTAGACCGAACCACTATAATCAGCTGAGCAATTTTCTCATCCTACTCTCTTTACTTTCAGCTCTTTTTAACTGCCAACATCATAATCAAGCTTACAATTTTACTCTGCATTATCACACTAAAAACTATGTTTTCGAAATCAAGCTTATTCTGTTAAACTATTTTATCACGTTCTTTAATCTGTGAAGTTTCTAGAATCAAGCTTATCTTGGCTAAACCAAGCTTATATACTTACGCTTGATTTTTATAACAAACATTTTATTGCGAAAATTTTATAGTCCTATTCACCCCTTCTAGGACATATTTCACTTACACTTTCATTTGGTATCAGAGCCTTGTTCTCTGTTATTGGACTAACATCCTTGAGTTTGAGATCCTAGGTTGTGCAAGGTTATAGAAGACTTCAAGGTTGGAAACTCATGTAACACGCCTCCATACTTCGACGGATCTTTCTACAGCCACTGGAGAAACCATATGGAAATATTTATGGGTTCAAATAATTTTGAACTCTTAAACATCATTAGAAATGGCTATGAGGAGCCAACAAAAGAAGTTGAAGGAGTATGAGTCCCCAAAGAGCTAGATGACTACACTGGAGTAGAAAAGAAACATGCTTTATTACACTTGAAAGCTAAATACATGCTTTTCGTTGCTGTTTGTTCAAACGAGTATGAAGCTATTTCAGCATGCAACACAGCAAAAGAAATGTGGGATCGATTGCAAAGCACACATGAAGGAACGTCTGCTGTCAAAGAATCAAGGATAGATGTATATGCTAGTGAATATGAACTGTTTCACATGGTAGATGGAGAATCTATAGAGGAATTCTTCACAAGATTTTCCACATTGTAAACCATCTCAAACTACTTGGTAGAAGCATTTCACAAAAGGAGCAAGTCAATAAACTCCATCAATAAGAAGGTATTGATTTTGATAAAACTCTTTGCTTTTGTAAGCTAGGTATGATTTCTTTACCCTCTAGTACTTAAAATTATTATGCTTGATTACTGTTATGTCTATGATGCATATATGTGCTGGTTTTCTTAAATGAATATACATGCATATTCTCTGTATGTTTATTTTGTTGATCAAGCTTATGTTTAATCCTCACTCAGAATCAAGCTTATAATCATCTGCTATGACAATTTTTTATTAGTTGGAAATTCCCTTTTTTTTTGCCTTGACAAAGGGGGAGAAGGCTTGAGACTTGCCATACTGGTTTATTTTGGTGATTATGGATATATGGATATATGGCACATCAATATATGCTTGATTGACTGCATTATGCTTGATTATTGCTATTGATTTTGTCTCTCCGCTTTTCGCACAATTCATTTTGTATGTTTTTGATGAATCCAAAGGGGGAGAAGTTCTGCCCTAAGCATATGTTTTCTTCTCTAAATTTTTCTAGCATATCCTTAGGGGGAGAAAAATGTTTTTAGTTTGTAAAAATCAAAAATTATTTTGTCTTCATCAAAAAGGGGGAGATTGTTAGCTCAAGGGTTAATTCAACTTGAGTTTTATTGATTTTGATGTTTAAAATAATTTTTGATTACTCCTAATAATTTTTATTAAGGTTTCTCTTATTTTAATTATCCAGAAAAAACTCTTTGGCACCTAAAACATTTTTGTTTTGTCTATCTTGCCACTGACACATTTTGGACTGCATGCTTTTATGCCTTTTGTCTCATATATACATTTGATAAAAGTCTGGCATGTTTCCTATTTGGTGCAACCATTTTGAAATGTATTTGCATGCCTTGCCGTGGGCCATACATCCTTTGTATTTGGAGATTTTAAATATGCAGGTCAACACTGCAGAAATGGCAGCATTAGGAAAAGCAAAGTTTGTCTTCTTGTGTATGTCACTTTATGATATGCACTTTTTTCCTTGGAAGCTTTACTTTGTCAGCAATACATGATGGCCACTCACTGCTATCTTGGGCCCTTTGAATACAAGAGAATGGAAAGACTTTTGGGCTCCTGTCACTACACCAATCTAGAACTTCCTTATTCATGCAAACCTGCAAACCAAGCATATCTCCAAAGCTGCAATCTGTCATCTTCATTGTGTCAGCCTAAAGCTGCTATTCTAGGCCTCACAAGAACAATAAAATAGAATGGTCTTTGGGCCCGTTCTGACACTTCAGCCCAAAACTTCCATTTTCATGCAATTTCAGTTTTTCTGCAGAATGAAGCATGATTGCTGAATTATGGATGGAAGAAAATAGGTGTAATAGGATGTAGAATGGATGTGAAATAAAGATGGAATGAAGTGCAAGCGTACACTATCAAAGTAGCCAACAAGTATTCTGGGGTTGTCGTACCCAAGGGATTGATTGATTACTAGAGTACTAAAACTTCAATAATGCTCAAGCGGTTGAATAAGAATGATAACAGCAAAATAAACTAAAATAAAACAGCATGAAAATAAGAGAAATAGATGATGAATGCTTAGAGAGAAAATAAGGAATAAAAGCCTAAGAATTTAGATTTCACCACAATTCCTTTGTATAGACTTTCATGATTCAGTTATGACTTTCCACAATTATTAATTGCTAGCCAGGATTCCCTAATTTAATTAATTAGCCTTGGTATTAGGTCAGATCAAATCTAATTATAACTACCAACCCTGCTACTGGTCTGTGCGAGTTGTAATAACTATAATTGCATTAAGATCTATGGACATCCCTTTAGGGAGATTAGGGGAACGCCCTAATTCCCATGTGGCTACACAGGGGCCTTGGTACTGGTCTGTCCTTAGCTCCACTATGGATTTAACTCTCGTGGTCTATATTAACTAATCTCCGGTCGATCTCATAGAAAACCCACAAATTTTCCCCAACTAATTGGCTAGAAAAGTCAAGAGTGAAGTGTAGAAAATTAAACCTCAATTGAATAAAAGATGAAATTATCATAACTTCATCAATCATGTCTATACAAGAAATTGGGCTACATCTAGCCCCTAGAAAAGAAATTAGTTACACATAGTGTAACCTAAACACATAACATAAAATAAAGAAAACATTAACAGAATTAAATGGGGTAGATGAAACGTCTTGCTCCTTGCTTGTGCGTGGTTGGATGGATGGGTCCTTCACTCCTTGCCTAGCTACCTATTTATAATGTATCTAATCCTAATTTTACAATAACTAGGAATACAATATTAGTAGGATTTAAATACTTTAATCCCACTTAAACTAGGATAGAATATAATCTAATTTGCTTTGGCAACTTCAGTCCCACTAGGACTCTTGAGAATTTAATTCCTTTAGATGCATATCTCTTCTAGTTTCTCTCAAACTAGGATTCCAATTAGGATAATCCTCTTCCTAGTCCTGCTTGGATTAGGACTCTTAGATGAATTATAACTTTAATTATAAAGTCATTCCTAATCATGCTTGAATTAGGATTCCATATGGCTGTATACTTCCAAGACTTCAATCCTACTTGAACAATGATTTTGGAGAGTCTTCTAGGCTTGAGAGTCCTAATCCTTGTAGGACACTACCTCCCGGAAGTCCACTTGGCTTGAAACTCTTCAGATTTGCTTCAGAAAGTGTCTAGGGCGCCACGGCACTAGATGGCAGCATTGGTTCTGTGATAGGGCGCCACGGCGCCCAAGCTTGTCAAAACTTTCCATTTTCCTTCCTTTGGCTCCTGTTGATGCTTGGACCTACGAAATAGCTAAATGACATTAAAAGCATCTTAATCTATATTAATTTGGGACTTAAATGCAAGGGAATTCATGCCAAAATATCTATATAATTTACACTCATCAAACTCCCCCACACTTAGCTTTTTGCTCGTCCTCGAGTAAAACTAAAGAGAAATAAAATAAGCAAGGCAGCAAGACTTTCAAAAAGGACCTACTAACCATATTGGCTTCAGAATTATTCATTTGGGATTTATTGGAGATCAATAATCATATCACAATGCAAGATAACTCATTTCAAGATGGAATAGTTCCACACCCCAAGTGACTCTCAAAATAACAATGGTTTAGGCTCAATATCTCACTCAAGAGTACGTCAAAAGTTACCATATAAAAGGGTTATCAAATTATGGAAAGCAATTAGAAAGGTATAAAGTATAAAAGTAAGTGCACATGTACATAATAACTCATCAAGTTTCATGAAATTAAATGCAAAGAAGATGAATTCTCTCACAAGGATAAAAATTCACTCCAATCTCTCAAGTATTTAGAAGGTTGAATATACACTCAAGTCAATGCAATTCAAAATTCTTCCATAAGCTTGCTCATATATCAAATCTCCACCACTTAATAATAAACCACAACCACTAATCATAGGGTCTTTTAAGGGTTGTAATGGGGCTTTAGGAAGGTGAAAAAGGTTCAATGGTGGTGAAATTTAAGGGTAAAATACACCAAGACTAAGCCTCCTACTTGGATATTTTTCTTCCTTATTTCTCATTCTTTTGCTTTTCTTGTTGTTTTTCTTTTCTGGAAATTTTCCCAGATTTCTTTTCTTTCATCTTTTCCCAGAATTTTCTTTCCTTTTTCTGCACTTTTTCTTGGGAGATTTTCACATCTTTTTGAGGCTCTTCCTTGCCACTTCCCTAGTTACTAACTAGGCAACATTTCCATGCCTTGAATTCACACAATCCTTCAAGATGTTGGGTTCAAAATAAGGGTAAATCAAAGGAATGGTGTATGGCTTAAAATGTGGTTTCATGAAGGAAATAAAGGCTAAGGCACAAAGAGGGTCAACTAATGGTGATTATGCAAGATGGGCTATGAAAGGCTAAAATGGCTAAACCTAGGTGCCCTAATCACCTTAATGTTCATGATTTTAATGTGGTCTAAATATGCATAATAGAGCAAGTTCTAGAAAAATCAAAAAAATTTGCATGACACACTCACAACAAATTAAGAGCTTTAAATATGTAACTCTTATGGCTCAAAAGCTCACAATTGGCTAATATTCATCCTCATTCATTCCACTATCAAAGTAACTATGCACAGAGTGAGATTTATCAATATAGGATCACACATAATCAAAGTTAGCTCAAATTTCCCATAGGCTTTCCAATAATTTATGGAATAAGAATAATGAATAATCAAGCATTGCTTCCATATCAAATCAATTTTTCTCATCCCATAATATCATCAATTAAGCACAATTTTCCTTATTAGCCATGGTTTTCAGTCAAAACACACAATCATGCAAAACAAAAACAAAATTTATGCAAAACAAAACAAATACTACTTAATAAAACACTTAATTACTAGGCTACTTACTTATTCAACTAAACACATGTGTCCCTCCCCCACACTTAAAATTTGCAGTGTCCTCAATGCAAAATAAAAAAAGTAAAGGAAAGGTCCAACCTGATAGAAGTAGCCTTATTCGGAATTGTCCATAAATGGTGAAAAAAAAATTATTTTTCAGTTCTTGGGTGGCAAGAGGGGCTGCTGGAACTTCATAGGCACTGGAAGGGGTACTGGGGTGCTAGAAAAATAAATTAAAAATTTCAAATTTTTTTTTTTTTTCGGGTTGGGTGAACAATGATTTTGGAGTCTTCTAAGCTTGAGAGTCCTAATCCTTGTAGGACACTACCTCCCGGAAGTCCACTTGGCTTAGAACTCTTCAGATTCGCTTCAGAAAGTGTCTAGGGTGCCACGACAAGATTTCTGGGCGCCACGGTGCCCAAGCTTGTCGAAACTTTCCATTTTCCTTCCTTTGGCTCCTGTTGATGCTTGGACCTACGAAATAGCTAAATGACATTAAAAGCATCTTAATCTATATTAATTTGGGACTTAAATGCAGGGGAATTCATGCCAAAATATCTATATAATTTACACTCATCAAAGCATATGTGTAAAAGCTACATCAGTCCATTCTGTCATCAAGGTCAAACTCTCCTTGCAGTCTTGGGTTCCACGAATATAGTAAGAGGAAAGATTTTCTATTTCATCATCAACCCAAGAATTATCATATTCATGTAACAACAGTAACCTACAAACCAAACTCATCTGTTGAGCTGTATTTTGCAAACTATAGTGTCTCAATCTGCTATGAAGGATTGTTGCACTATTGAGGAAGAGGTCTACGTGGATTATAACAATAACCTACTCTGGTTCTTGGTCTGAAGGCTTTCTCTTAGCTCAAAGAGCTTCTTGGTCAAAGTGACATCAAGCTTAATTAGACAAGCTTCAACTGTCAGATTTTTGAAATGCCTATAAAAGGGGAAGAAGAGCCTCATGACAAGCGAAGATGAGAGACGAGAGAGAGATCAAAAGCACTCATTTGCATACAATCTCAAAGAAAAGAGAAACAAGAATATGAAGAGAGATTAAAAGGTTCATTTGCTTATTCTTCAAGAGCTCTCACGATTTTATCTTCCTCTCCTCATTTTCGTGCACCTCATTCTCAATTGGAATATTGTTTAAGTGCATCAAAGCTTACTGGTATATTAGCTGAATCAAGCATCACATGTTAAGCTAGATTTCTACAACTTCAAACTTTATTGTAAAGGTTTTTGGTTAGCCATAAAAACTATATAATAGGTTGCTAGCATCCTGCAAACCAGCATAGACATAGTCTTTAGAGACATAGTCTTTTGTAAGGGTTTTTGGTTAGCCTGGAAAACTAAGCTTTGGTAGTTGAGGTTTATTACTGCTAGATTATAAAAGGCAGTTGGAAGTCGGTAAACCAGTTCAAATAGTGGAGCTATCTCTCTCAAGGGTATTTGAGAGGAGTGGACGTAGGTCTTTGTTGGGCCGAACCACTATAATCAGCTGAGCAATTTTCTCATCCTTACTCTCTTTACTTTTAGCTCTTTTTAACTACCAGAATCATAATCAAGCTTACAATTTTACTCTGCATTATCACACTAAAAACTATGTTTTCGAAATAAAGCTTATTTTGTTAAACTATTTTGTCACGTTCTTTAATCTGTGAAGTTTCTAGAATCAAACTTATCTTGGATAAACCAAGTTTATCTACTTAAGCTTGATTTTTTATAACAAACATTTTATTACGAAAATTTTATAGTCCTATTCACCCCCTCTAGGACATATTTCACTTGCACTTTTAGGATGAACGAGGTGGATAGAACGCATTGGCTATGGCAATAGGAAGGTCAATTGGAGTGGAGTCTTCACGTTTGAGATACCGTTCATAATCAGAGAGCTTCTCAAACGATTCTTCATAGCAAACAGGAATATCTCTGGCTTTTAGAGCTGTTGTGATCTCCTTAAAGTCGGAACCAAGGCCGTTCAAAGCATGGATGACAAGGTCAACATCATCCAGTGGGTGACTTATTAAAGCTAACTCATCTGTTAACGATTTAATATCATGCAAGTAGTCAGAGACAGATTTAGAACCTCTCGTGGTGTAAGCAAGTTTGTCCTTCAAGGACCATGATACGAGACTTGGATTTGTTGGCAAACATGGTGGTAAGTGTGGACCAGGCAGTGGCAACCTTAGCGTTAGCAGTAGTAGCTTTAGAGACAATGGTAACAAGATTTTCACCGAGGGACCCAATGATAGCACTGTAAATGAGAGTATCCTGTTGTTTCCAGCAAGCAAATGCAGGGATAGAGACTGTAGCATCATTAACGGTAATGGTAGGTGATGGACATGGCAAAGTTCCATCAACAAAGCCAAAAGGAGTAAGCCCTTCAAGCAAAGCAACAACTTGAAGGTGCTAGGCAGCAAAGTTCTTGGAGGTTAGCTTCAACTGGAGAAGGGTAGCAGTGTTGATGGTAATAGTAGAAGCATCAGAAGGAGAAGCCATGAGAACAGAAGGCCGAAGAAGAGGCTGAAAAAAAAAAAAAAAGATTGGATCAAGAGAGTTAAGCTATAAGGGCTCTGATACCATAAAGCCACGAAAATGTGTATAAACTGTACATTATATATATATATATATATATATACAGAACTGGAGTAACTATCAGCTAGAAACTAGGGTTACATTTGAATATTTGAAAACCTAACAACAAGAGAGAATACTACAGGATACAGTTAACAGCTTCAGAATAAGCTTGCTGATTCGGTGGGCTGTTGGCTAGTTTTGGGAAGCTGATATGGCTGAGATATTTGCTGTTTAGTTGCAGAAATATTTTCCTTAACACTTTTAGCTGTACTAGGGTTTGGAATTAGGAAATTTGTAATTTTGGTCTGATGTAAATGGTGCACATGTAGCTATATACTCGCGTTTTATAACGAATTTAATTACTTAAATGGGAAGCTACGTGGTGTTTGATAGTGGTGTTCTATAGAGGTTTGTGTTACAAAATGAGGAGAAGGAATAATTGAAGAAGGGAAAAGAAAGGAAGAAGGAATGTGAGTTATGTTTCCTTCAATATCCTTTTTCTTTTTTTTTTTGCCTTTCTTTTTCAACTCCAATTTCTCAATTCTCCCCATTATATGTCATTACCTGGAAGATCTGAATGAAGCCATTTTGAAGGTTTTATACTATACTTTATATCTTAAATTGGTAGCCTACTTGACTTTTTCACTCTGATCTATATTGGTGCGTCCTTTGCTTCTGTATTCTTACACGTACACACATATATATATATATCATCTTTTGTACAGTTGTCCCAGAATTACCTAACTATTGTTTCAATGATTTATTGATAGGTCATAAGTGAGCTTCTCAGTATGTCGGTTCCTATGTTATATGACAAGTACCAGGACCAAATCATTGATAAGCTATATATGATTCATGGGATTATTCAGACAGTGTGTACATAAAAATAATGTCCAAAATGGTATTTTAGTGTACCCTTTTGCAATCAATCTTAATTTAAAGCAATCAATCTTACTCTAAAAAATATGTCTAAAATGGTATGTTTGTGTATTGCCACTTCACAACAATTGGACCTTTATCTACATGCAAGTTTATTAGTTCCCATTTATCATTTTTCTAAATTGCATGAGGCTCTTCATCCATTTTTCTCCAATTCTTTCATTTGATGCCCCTTCAAAATTAACTTGTTCACAATTTGAAAATAAAACAGTTGATAATCTCTTCATCAAGAGAATCGTTATCAGTACTTACAACATAATCCTCTAATTTGGCTGGTAACCAACGATGCCTTGGAGGTCTACTGGAACATGCTTGTTGAGGTGTTGGATCTCCATGAGTATCTTCTTCTTTGTAGCATTCAGAAATCACCACTTGCTTCTTTTGTGTTTTGAGGACCAATCTCATATTCCTTCTTTATCGAATATCACATCACAACTTATAACCATCTTCTTTGTTTCTAAATTGTACAATTTATATGCTTTTGAATTCATATTAAAATATGTTTCTCGCCTTTATTTTCCAATTTTTCCTAAGCTGATTTGGCATGTGGGATTGTGCATAACATCCATAAACATTGAGATGTGACATGTTGATGGTCGCTTCCACTCTAGGCTTCTTTTGGTGTCTTGTCATTTAACACCTATTCAATATATTCATAGCACAAGCAACTGCTTCTATCCAAAATTGTTAAAGTTGTTTAGATTTCAACAAAATTGTTAAAGTTGTTTAGATTTCAACATGCATTTTTCCATGTCCATGTGATATTTGTCCAAAAGACCATACTTTGTTCCTGAATTTGACACTATTTACCCTCCAAATGTGTGAAGGAATACTTGTCCCTAGTGCAACAATTGATGCTCTAGCTTAATGTACGCTTGTTAGCTTAATGCTTGTCCCTAGCACATTTTATTTATGTTCTTAGGTCCTATTGAAGCCTAATTGAGGAATAAATGAGTCCAAGCCAAAGACCTATGAATTTGAACTCTTTTGATGGCCCATAAATCAAGAAGAGAAGATAAAAGTTGAAACTCATTCAACTCTAAGGTTTAAGTCTAGACTTTAAGTCTGGACTCAAATACTAAATTAGGTCCAATGCAACTGTAAGTCCATGGGTCAGAATTAAGTCATCCACCTCTATCTTTGGAAGGCCATAACACACAAAACAGTAGAGAAGGAGGCAACAGTAGCTGAAAGGAGAGAGAGAAAGCTCCTAGAGAGAAAAACCAACTTGGAAGGGAGAAGGACTTGAAGGAAAACTTGCTCTAAACGATATTTTAGTCTGAAAATGACTAGAGAGTTTGTATTTCTTGATTTACTTTCCCTTCCTCTTGTAATGACTTTCTAAACTTGCATTAGTTAGGGATTTGGAGTAGTTTAATCATGGAGAAGTCTTGACTTTGATGGAGTTATTCTATGAACCATTTTTATTATTGATGTGGTTATTGTTATTCTTAATGCTTTGTATGATTGAACACCATTCAATTGTTTTTGTGGGTTCATGTTTATGCTAGGAATAGTGAAATATGGATTTGCTCATTGCAATAACTACCATGAATTAAAAGTTAAGCTAGAATAGATAGCTTGGTTTGTGTGGGTTTATATAATTTCCAGAGTTTTACCACTTAGGTTTAATTAGGTTATGCTAAGGAATTAGGTCAGCTGATTGGGTTAGAGAGGATTGACTCACCAAAGAATTGAGTTTCAATAATTAAGAGAATTTGCCAGCAATAATGAAATGGGGACAAGAATAATAAAGTTAGAGGAAATTCAAATGGTATTTTGTCTATGGAATATCCAGACCCATAATCGAATGAAACCAAAAATCTAGCACCATCATTACTTCACTTTCGATCTGTAGAATCTTTAATCTCTGTATTTATTTTCTGTTTACCTTAGTCATTTTATTAAGATAGTTGAACTTTAACTCTTTATTTCCTTCTTGAACATTCAAACATTGGAATTTAGCTTTCTTGTTTAATTTGGAGTTTCCTTCAATCCTAATTGTATTCAACTAGTTGAGTTAGTGAAGCATTATGTGTTTACATCAATCCTCGTGAAAATAATACTCACTCACTCTATATTACTTGTTCGATTGGTATACTTGCTGTGTTCACATCACCATAATTGTTTTGTTCTTCCTCTGTGCTACTCCACTTTGTTGAGGCATATATTTGTGGTCAACTAATGTTAAATTCGTTGTTGTTCAAAGAATTCTATGAAAACAAGATACTCTTGGCCTCTATCAATTCTAAAAGCTTTAATCCTACACCCACTCTTTCTCTACAGATGTCTTAAAATAAAGATAAGTTATGCACTAAAAATATAACTTAAGGTAGCATATACAAAGTGTATATAAAAAATAAGTGTATGAAATTAGGAGTGTTTGCCATTCAATTTATAGCTATAAAGTCATCTGATCTAATATTAAAAATCATTTGTGATTTGGTTTGGATTGGTTGGAATATAACATGTAATTCAGTCCAATCTGATCTAATCAAATGCAATTTGGATTGGACCGGTTAATTCGGTTTTTATAGTTTATTTTTTTGTAACATCAAGAGCGAAAATATTAGGCATAATCATTTCAAAATTTCAATAGAAAAATATATTTAAAAAAATCTAAAATGACTTTGAAACTATTTGATAGTACTAATTACAATGCTAAAGAATCATATATTGAAATAACAGTCTTGAAAGATATTAAAAAATACAAATACAACTAATACAAAACTCATAAGAACACAAGGGTTGAGGCTTAGCTTAGTGCTAGCTTCTTTACTCGAGATTAAATACCCTTAGGACCACGTTGAAATCCATGGAATTCTCACTCCAACCAGTCCTTTTTCTCTTCCAAACTTATGTGTGGTTCGGTTCCTCCCTCTAAAATTAGACTAATTACGAAATTATGGTTTTTACAATTTTCAGTTACCATTTTCTTCTGTTTTCGAGCGGTTTGAAACAGATTTGGTCGATTTATGAATACCTTTATATGAAATGTTATTTTTGTGTGATTAAGAGGTAATATTCAATTCTATTTTTAATTGATTGAAAACTCTTCTGCTTATTGATAGGCCACTTTCACTTTGAGCTGAGAACTATATATAGCTACTTGGAGCAAATCATTGTTGGGAGTAATTTATTATCTATTATCTCGCTCTCAAATATGGAATAAATTTATATTCAAAGGTGTGAGGATATTTTGAAGTGTTAGAGGAAATTATTTTTTATCATCCTTAATCTCAATATAATTAGACTCTTGCTGAAAAGATCAGGGTATGTTAAGTGTTACAAAGAAAAAGAAAACAACAAGGTATAACTTGAATGGTAGGCATATTGACTTCAACAATCGAGGAACCTTTCATTGTTAGGGATTTGAGTCCTTAAGAAAGCACATGTATATGCTAGAGGTATCTGTAATTGTTTTATTACTTGAACGAAATTAGTCTCACTCTAACGTGAGGTGAGATTATCTACATGAGTATCTTTTTTTAGCTGTCAGAAATCAAGCCACTTACTTCTTTTGTGTCTTTGAGGACTAATCTCAATTCTTTCTTCATCAAATGTCACATCAAAATTGATAATCACCTTCTTTGTTTATGGAATGTTTAGTTTATAAGCTTTTAAATTCATGCCATATAGCTTATAAAAATACGTTTCTTGCCTTTATATTCCTAAGTTGACATGACAAGTGGGAATATACAAAAAACCCAAAAACATGTGGTATTGATGGCCTCTTCCACTGCAATCTTCTTTTGGTGTCCTGTCATTAACACTCTTTCTCAAACTTTCTATCCAAAATTCTTTTGGAAGTTGTTTAGTTTTTAGCATGCATATTAAAGCTTTAATCCTACACTCACTTTCATTCTTTGCAAATGTTTTAAAATTAAGGTAACCTATACTCTAACCAAAAAAAAAAAAAGGTAACATATACTAAGTGTATATAAAAATTAGTGTCTAGAATGGTATTTTTGTGCAATTAAGAGGTTATATTGAATTGTATCTTTAATTGATTAAAAACTCTTGATTGTTGATAAGCCACTTTCACTATGAGTTGAGAACTATGCATGACTACTCCGAGTCAGTCATTGTAGAAAATAATTTATTATTTATTATTTTCAGTTTCAAATATAAAAATAAATTGTCATCTCCAATGTGAGGTTGTGATACATCATAAAAAGGGAGAGAGAGACGCAATTATACACAAAAAAACAAATATATTCATAAAATGTGATTCCTTTTTATTAAGTTCTTTGCTTAGATTTGCAAGGCATCAACTAATAACATTGCAACGTGGTTTTTCATTTTTCCTCCGGCATTAGTATAGTCATCTTGGTCTGTGTAAATTACATCCATCATGCGTGTAAAGTTAAACACACGCATAAGAAACGGCATTGGAATTTGGCTAGATCCAAGGCATTCCTCGTTTATTTCTTGCCAATAATGATTGACCAACTTGCGAAGTTCATCAATGGCGTCCTGCCTTGATACACCATATTCCTTCATATAGCATTCCAAGCTTGAGGCAACGTGCCCTCTTTTTTGCTCAAACTGTATGAACAAGGGGGAAAAGAAAATACGATGAAACAAGCAAATGCTTAAATAAAGTTTTTGAAATTTTTTTTTTTCTTGATTTGAAAAGATAAGGTTTTTTTTTTTAAAGTTAAAAAAAAAAAAAAAAAAAAAGCAAAATTGGGCCAGGCTAGACCGGACAGGACTTGATCTTTAGGGTCATATTTTTTAGTGCCTAAACTAAACCAAGTTCAAATTAATACTTTACTCTATAAGAGAGTTGTCTTTAAAGCCATGTTTTAATTTAAAAAGGGAAATATTTTTAAAGTACTCATCCACAGAAATCTTAAAATTTTAATGCAGATGATTTCATAGTAAGACTATGGAGCAAATATAACTCATTCTATTATTTGGATTTCTTGACTTTGTGACGAAAAGATCACTAACTTCAGTTAAATTTGTATAATTAGTTTTACATTCAATGATGTTTGAAACCAATGGCTCATATTTACTCCAGAGAATCCAAATCCCCTTAACTATCGAAAGGAAAGCTTTTTCACTGCACTAATTAATAGAGCAAAGATAAATAATCTACCTCGTTTGATACGATGTCATCCATGAGCCTGCAAATAATTGAAGAAGCTTTCACTATCTTTGGGTTACTAGTTATCCATTTGAAGGTATACTCCGTACCTATTTCTCCCATGCCAAGAAAAGAGGCTGCGGAGAGCATCCGGTAACCGCATGTTTCTGATCCAAGTTGGATGTACTCCTCCATCGTTGGTACGTGGTTCCTATTGAACCATCTTGCCTCTGTCATCTGCGCTTGGACCCATTTTTTCATCTGCAATCAAATGGAATACATAAGTGATGTGACGGATATATGTTTTTGTTTTAGTCTTTTAGAAAGAATAATAAATTACAAAATTAACACAATGAAAAGCTCGCTAATTTCTAAGACGTTCAGGTTAGGTCTTGAGTTCAAGATCTTAAAATTACATTTATTTAAAAAAATTACCGATAATTGCTACTTCACCTGAATAGAG
Source organism: Bauhinia variegata (assembly GCA_022379115.2). NCBI lineage: Eukaryota > Viridiplantae > Streptophyta > Magnoliopsida > Fabales > Fabaceae > Bauhinia > Bauhinia variegata. Next base: position 12,963,839 of record CM039429.1, on the reverse strand, counting down.
GTTAGATTCATACCCTAATGTTGTAAGAATACTCTTAGTATATATATATATAAAGAGCAAGGACACTAAATGTAGGGTTTCTCTGTTGATATGATATATACATATATATGTATGAAATTATAACATACTTCTTCTTTTACTTAGTGAACGCTGTATACTCTTCTCTCCTTTCTCATCTCTTGCTCGATTTCTTCATAAACATCCAAGAGTGCCTTGTAGCAGAATTTCATGTATTCTGGGAGATCATTCAAGCAGCACATATCCCATCTGCAAATTATCATCAGAGAGTTAAATGTTAATCTCTCTATTGATGAATTGGAAAAGAGAAATATATAGTTGTTATGAAGAATTAAACCTCATAACTGCGTCATTGAAAAGTTCTAGTTCTTCAAAGATCCCATAAACATCATATATGTCGTCAATGATTGATGCCATGGCAAACACTTTCATCAACATCCTTCTAGCAACATGGTATTGGGGCTCATAGTAAATGCCCATAACCCAGAAGTAACCTTCCACGATCCTATCTCTTACAAAAGATAGATTTCCGGACACATCCAAATCATTATTCCACCACCTAAATATTAAATTCAACGGCAAATGAAAAAAGAAAAACCTGAATTGGTTGATTGAATTTCCTTTTTTTTTTTTTAAGGTTTTGACTAAAATGGGTCTATCATACAAATTATTTCCCTATAAAAGTTTAGTTAGAACCATTTTACACAAATGTGTCTCTTTTTATAATAATAATAATAAAAAAATAACCATTATAATGTTAGTAGTTTAATACAAAAAATTATTTTTCCAAATGTTATTCGTGAAATTATCATGGAAATGCAAAAATCACCATTGAATATAGTTTATAACATTAGTAGTCCAGGGAAGCAAGATAATGTGTGAAAAGAGGCTCAATTATGTAAAATGATTTTAATCAAACCGATCTAGGGATATAATTTGTATGGTTGGCTCACTTTAGTAAAAACAATTCTATCTTTTATTGTGTAGTTTTAATTCTTAAATGACTTACTTGGTAATAGTGCCGAGTTCTTTCTGATGCAGTTTCTGCAGAATATTGAAATCTAGTTTTGCAAAGGTTAGCAGAACTTTATTGTTTGCTGGATCTTCTTTGTAGAAAGACATGTAATACCTTGACTCTAGTCTAGGCATTCCCTTGTGAAGAGGCCGATTTAAACTGCGTTTTACTTGTGCTTCCATGGAAGGGCTCAGTTGGTTCTTCAATGACCTAACAAGCTGATTCTGAGTGAAATCAAGTGCTTCATCAAGTAATTCCTCTCCTTTGACTCTATATTGTGCTGCTTCATACAAGCTCAACAATGCTGGAACATCATTTTCAAGTCTTGCACTGAATTTTCCAGTTTCGTCCTTGAACTTGTTAAACACACCTGTTTATGATTCACCAATTGGATAAGCCACAAGCCATTTACACAATTGCAAATATACGGCTCTTGCTAAACTATATTTCCTCTAAAAAAGAGTATGATGTTACACTTTCATATTGTTGGGACCGCCTAATTATTTTAGTATCAATAGAAAACTTTTCATATGGAGTGATATTATGTGTATAATCTATTTGTACACACATACTTTTTATCCTATGTAATAAATTAAAAATAATGAATGTACACTTAGATGTCTAGAAATTAATATGTAAATAACTTTTCCTTTTCATATGTGACAACATGCATAATTCTTTAAAAAATGAATAAACAGCTTGATATAAGAAAAGTCATGTCATATGTATACTTATTTGTGTATATTAACTTTTTTAATTTTTTTTTTTTTTACAGTTTTATTCTTATAAATAACTATAATCTAATAAGTGCAGTACAAATAGGTGTACAATAACAGATGCAGATATATCACTTTCCTATAGGAAAACATTCCAAAAAGTTAAAACCATCAAAAGGAATATAGATGGGGTAGCACTATACATCACAGAATGGCCTTTGACAGGACAGTAAGAGCATATATATGTGTGTATGTGAAATAAGGGCAGGCATATACCCGGTGAAATGTGATATCCTTGTTGTCTAAGCAATCGAAAGAGCAAAGCAATAGAATGAAGGTCATCACAATGTGTTATGATGTTGTTTCCAGTACAGCTGTTATAAATTTGCTGCAAAGCTTCGTCAATTTCACTTTCAAAATGGTAAGCCACGCCCAAACGCTGAACTGAATTGATAAAGTTCAACTTATGTGCAAGAGTGTTGTCTTCCATTGTAGAGGGAAACATCATCCTCACATCCTCTTTAAGCATCTCGAATTCTTGCCTCATGTTGTTATCAACTTCAACTTCCTGCATGCAATTTGTTGCAAAGAATCAAATGCAGTACAGAAAACAGTTCATCATCATGATCACTCTCAAACTTTTAACAATCACAATAATCCAACGGGTTGAAATCTAGCAAAAGAGCTAGCCTCTGTAAAGTGGCAAACAACGGTTTGAATCCCTCCTAATATAGCTGCTCACATTTAGTTTCTAACGGTAACTCTAATAGGATTACTTTCAATGGACACTTATGAGAAACTAAAAAACACACACAATATGCAAGGGAAATAATATGTACTTGTCCATATATACTTGTACAAGGAAAAAACATTATTAAAGCTTTTTTAAAATGAGCCCTTAGCCCACAACCTTTGGTGATAACACATATTCTCTTTTGACATGTTCACTAGTTGACACATGTCTACTAGTTAAAATTCCCACATAAGTCAACAAATACACTCCAATAGAATATCTATCCTTGAATAGAACGAGTTTAAAATTCTAATGATAGATGAAGTTACAGATCATGATATATTGTATCTTCTAAGGCATACACAATTAGTTGTTAAGAATCAAATGCAATATAGAAAGCAATTTATTAGTGTGATCACTTCCAAATTTTTAACAAACACAACATGCACCAAACAGGAATGAGTCTAGCAAATAGAGTTAATCCCCTACAAAGTGGCAAACCATAGTTCGAAACTCCGCTTGGAGTGACATTAACAATTACTATTTGATTGTACCTCAAGTAAGATTACCTCTAACATAGAATATCTATAAGAAACTAGAGCAACCAAACTAAAACAAATACAATATGCATGCTTACATAATTACATATTGTTGATTAAGTTGCAAATGATGCTATACCATATTATCTGAAGCATAAGCAAGGAAATGACTCCCCCAAATGCTAGGATGAAAATCTGCGGTACGTCGAGTAGAGTTAGAGGCTGCAGTTGCAATGTGGTTGCTAGTGGAAACAGCTGAAACCACAGCAGACATTTTGTCTGCTTTTGAACTTAGACAATGTGTCTAAAATTTATGGCCTTCAAGGAGCCAATCAATCTGATTGCTCACTTACTTATGTGGGCAATATTTATAGTGTCTTGAACCACTCAAATTTCCTTTTAAGAATGATATGAGGCCATGGACGTATATTCAGCATGGTTCGTGTGGTTGGCATAGCCTTAAATAGATCTTTTCTTTTCGACCACAGTTAGGGTGGCCCAATATTAATCTATGCCTAAAGTCAAATCTAAACATGTCCTTTTAAACTAATTAAAACGTGATATATTTGTGTGGAGGGAATATTATTATATTTAGAAATTAATATTTTTTTTTCTAGGTCTAAAGCAAAAATGACCTTACCTTTAGTTACCTTATGTCTATGAGACGAAATCTTTTAGTTTACTTGATGGGTCAAACAATATCTTATAGGGCATTGATTTATCATAACAACTTAATTAATATAATTTTTATAATATTTTAATTAATTAATACTCTAATAAAATATAGTTTGACATAAATGAGATAAAAAAATTTTGTTCCATACACACTATACATGCATTTTTCACGTGCTTTCTTCCGTTGGATTCTTTCTTCTGTTATTGTCAGCTACGTAGAGTAGAGGGTTGCATTGGATTCCATTCGCTTTTCTTCTGCTGCATATTGAAACCGTCCTTTTCCTCATGCTACGAGGAAAGGCTTGCAGTTGCATGGCCAATATCAACGGACGACCTGTAACTTCATGGGCGGAGAATTACCGTACCACAAAAAAAAATGAAAATTTTCATATAAAAAAAAAACAAGAAAAATTATTTAGATCCTCAACATTAATAGTGCTATGTCGTAGATAGTGCTTTGCAAGTACAATCCCAAAAAGTTTGAAATTATGTAGTTAACCATCTCAAAGCTTAAAAATGTGTACTTAAATACCAAAAGTTAACTTTGTCTATTATTTAACAAAAATGGCACATGCATGTGACAACAACTCTTAAACTCATAAAGTTACAATTATTAATTAAAATCATTAACCAATAACAGAATATATTATATGAAGATGAGTGTGGTGCAATAGCACCCCTAAAACTTACATTTGGGTATGCTCATTTTTTAATAAGTTGAAATTCCTATAATTTCCCATTAATCTAAACTAAAAAAATATTATATCAACTCTTTTTTGGTTAATTTGTTTTTTCTTTTACCCATTTTCTTTTTATTTTCAAAACTTACATTTAAACTTAATTAACTCAAACAGTTAAAAAAAAATTTATATGTTTTCTCAGGGAAAGATATAGCATAAAAGTTTAAATAACAAAATTGCATAAAGTTAACTCACTTCATTTTTACCTATCTCCCCTCAATAAACCTAATGATTTATTTATTTATTATTAGAGTCCATATATAGTCCGTATAAAACATTTTAGAACAAAACGTTTATGTGAAAAAAAATATATTTTTTAAAAGTTTAAAATCATTATTATGATTCATTTTAATTAGAGTGTACCAATAAAGCCTTTGTCACTTACTTTGAATTAAAATTAATGTGTAAAATGTTTTATGCCGCATAAATCTTTGTCAAAGTGGGGATAAGATAGAGGTCTGGTAAATCAAAAATAGAAAGATTGTAGCTTTTGAAATGTTACTTGAAGAAGTATTTTATTTTAAAAGTCAACTATTAATAATTCACTTTTCATTTTTACCCTTTGATCTTTTAACAAATTATAAATTTTATTCTCACCCAATTAATCCTAACAACTCAAGATCTCTCTCTTTCACATAGTTCTTCATTTCTTTTCCTTCTTCCTTTTTTTTTTTTTCCTCTCCTCCCTTTTCTCTTCTCCCTCCATTTTTTTATTTCTCACGAACTTAGTTTTTATTATTTAATTATGTAATTAATAGGTTAATAATAAATATATTTAATTAATTAACTTATAATAAACAAATGATAAAAATTAATTATTTAATAAATAAGTAAAATAAATTATATTTAATCTTAATAGTATGATAATATAATATTATATATATTTTTAGTCATTTATCACATTTTAATTAGTTATACAATTAATTTTATCAAATAATTTTAATTCAATTAACTAACTACATAGTTATAAACTTTCGGCTAAATCTCACAACTTTCGACTAGCTTCACGCTTCACAGCCACTAACTACAATCTCATAGCTTTCAACTACTTTTATGAAATAGTCTCTTAAAACCAAATTTATAGCTTAAACCTTTATATATACCTTATTTTATTATTATGATTATCTCTATCTGAAATTCATTTAGAGAAACTAATAGTTTAAAACCAATCCCTTTTTGCACGGTTCTTTTATCTGAATTGGATTAAATGTAATACCTTTTCAAACTACATGAGATATATATATTTAAATTTTGAAAATAGAGGTGATGCATATTAAAAATAAATAAGATAGCTATAGAGAATGTTAGTGCTTAAGTGCCCTTTTCAATATTTTAAATGCACATTTTTAAACTTTAAAATGGTTATTAACTACATATTTTCAAACATTTAACAGGAAAGTGCAAGTAACTTAAAGTTTATGGAGTAAATTAGACTTTTCTCAATTTTTAATTATGAAGAAAATGCAATAAATGATTAATAAAAGATGTTGTATTTTAAATACAATAACTCTCTTTAATAAAAGAGATATTCTAATTTAACATTAAAAATACAATAAAGTAATGCAACAGGGTTGGTTCCATTGTCATATTGAATTACTTTGCTCGTGAAGCAGATGCTCGAATCTTATTGTAAATAGTTTCCTTGATAAGTACTCTGTAAATGCTATTGTAATCTCATGTAGTGAGGTTTATAATATTTTTTGGTCTTGAAATAAGATAGTCTGTATTTATCCTTAATTTTTTTTCTAACTAAAAGAAAACTAAATAAATCAAAGTATCTAAAAGTGTAATTTAATGAGGCTTGTGCAGTTTTTCTATAGAGTGACTACATTATAACAATTAGTAGAGAAATATTAACTTGACAATGTATACTTATTCCTTTTAATATATATGTAAACATAAAACCAACAAAATTAAAACGTGTAGATGTTTCTTAAAGTGAACTACTTAGGAAGCAAATGTGTAGATATATACTGGACATAGCAAAATAAATAATTCGTCTTGCTTTTTAATTTTGATTTATGTTAGGTCTTAAAAAAAATTTAGATTCTCGTGCATAAGTCTCTGAGAATAAGTTAATAGCGAGAAATTTAAATAGTATTTAAAAAGTTTTAAACATAACTTCCTTTTATAACCATAATAAAAAAAAAAGAATGTCCTTGTGTGCACGGAAGGAAATTGTTGGTCCATTTCATAAAAGAATTCTCGTAGACAACAAGGAATTCAAAGTCATTGTCACGTAATACATCTCTGTTCCAGTTTATGTGGAGAGGAAATTGAAGAAATGAGGTCCATACATATCAATTTGTCAATTTTTGTGCAGCACTCATGCAAATTGCGTAGACGTGGGTTACCACAAGTCATTATTCACTAAAGAAATCATCCTATGGTTTTCTCTTATCATTTACCTAGAAAAAATTAGTTGTCTCATATATTATCTCATATCCTATTCTATTAATTTTAACTGGTCTTTAGACTATAAAATAATATTTTGGCTCCACCATTATATACATGACTCACCAATCAACATGTAACGGGATAAAAAATGGGACATCAAGTAAGACAACAAATTTTGTCTTTTATTTACATGAGTCTATTACCTAAAAGAAATGTGAGGAGAGTAAAGACATTGTGTTTAATGACAAGGGCTAATCCCTCACATGGGGGAGGAGAAACCTAGAGACGGATCCAAAAATTGGGAGCCAAAAATTTTTTTTAAGAAGATGAGATGTGGCCAAGTTTAATTATCAATAAATTGCCCCTATCTCTCTCCTCCATTCTTGGAGAGGTTTCATTTTTTTTATTTTATTCAAGAGTATTTTCATCTTACATTATAAATAAGTCTAATTTTGTTTGAGAAGAAAATATAATTATAATTATTTTCTTTCCCAATATAAATTTTTATGAGATCAAACTCTTATTGTAAAAATTCTTTAATTATTAAGTTTAATTTACTTACTAACTAAGTCACACTTTGTTAATAAAAAAAATCTTAATCTTTGGTGCATCTTTGGTGGTGGGTAATGTCGCAACTACGATTACCTTTAATAAAAGAAATGTACGTGGATTATAAAAAATAAAATAAAATTGTGAGGACACCTTTTTATGTAAACTGAAAAAAGGTGCTATTGTACTAGAGGGCGCAATTATCTTATCGATATAGATAACATGGTTATGGTTATGAGCATTATTTCCATGGATGAGCCAATTATTTCTACCAATCTCATCCTACCTTCTAATCAGTGCTGGAGCCTACAAAATTTTGGCAATAAGTGCAATATATAGATTTATATTTAAAAAAATAATAAGTATGAAAATACTTTTGTGAACGAGTAAAAAATATAGAATCATATGCTAGAAGAGGCAAATTGGAATTAAACAGCCATTAGCTATATTATAAAAGCTCAAGGTCACATTCTTTCCTAGTTCACTCAGACATTGTGACATGCATGCCTCCTCAAAATAAAATTATTTATTTCTTTTATGATTCCAATTGTATTATTTGTGTATAAGACTAATTAATTTATGTTCTATGATAAATGATAAATTCTTGTTGGGAAAAATAAGCTAATTATTGTACTAAGAGACTGATACAGGCAAAAGCGGAATTGTTGAGTGATGGGAACATCATTTATATAATCTTTTAAGAAAAACCTGAGTGTTTATTTGATTGATTTTTTTACAAGGAAAATGCACTTTGAAATGTAAAAGCAGTTTCTTTTTTTTTTTATTGAAATATTCAACTAATTTATAAACATTGTACGTGAGAAAAAGATTGTTTTCTTACCAGAAAAAGGCTATGGTTCGCGTCTACTTTTTTAAAGATGCTGTATAGTCTTGTGCATTTTCTTCTCCTCAAGATATGTTTCAAGTGACGGGGCTTCTTTGTTGGGTTGGGCTGGGCTAGTGCTAAGCTCATTTTTACTATTCATCTTCTGCTCTAACAAATGTTTTGTATAATGATTGATGTCTTGTTTGATATTTTATTTATTTAAGTCATTTATTCATTGGCCGTCAATAGAGACCCAACAAAGAAGTTAGATCCCTTGGCCATTGTATCAGCTTGAATGATCTTAAACTTATCATATAATAGAAGTAACCTATTGAATAGTTGAAGAGTCTTTGAATAATTCAAAGATATATTTTAAGATAATTTTATATGAAGCATTGTTATGCACTAAATATAAGAGCATCTTTCAACAAAGATTTTAACTTAGGTTTACCACATTTGTATAGAGTGTTTTTATCACCCAAAAAGTCTACACAGTTTAGCACTCCATCCAAAGTAAACATGACCAAAAAAATTAAAAATAATATTACTATGTACAATGTTTTAGATATAAAATTACTCATGTACTTTTATGTAATAGCTAAAATATTTTGCCCATTAATAAACAGTTTATTTATATAATATCAAAGCATTTTGAATCAAATGGTGAGCATGTTCTTTCTCCATCTTTCAACGCTGAACAACTTTTGTTTATGGGCAATGCTGCGATAGAAATAAAATATTCTTAGGCCATGATGTTTTTAATAAATTAAGGTGAGACAGATTCAAGGGGTAGGTGTCGCCTTGGTCCTTCCTTCAAAATTTTGTGAGTATTAGACTTGGCCGATCTCTTTTATTTTTTGACTCTTCACATGAGATATTAAGAAAGGAGAATTTTTTCTACTTTTATCACCTTAATTATTATAGCATGTTTGGTATCCCAACGTCTGTCTTTCATTTTGCCCAATGGATAAAATAATGAATCATAAAGGGCATGGCTCTGTATCTTATAACTAGCCTGTAACCCATGTGATTAGGATAGGAAAAATCTGAATTTCAAGTTTTTTTTTTTTTTCAAGAAGAATACATGTCAATCAATCAATAAAACAATGTGATTCTTTTGTGATTTGATAGTGTGTTAAAAGAATCTTTTGGGAGTCACCAAAATTAACACATTTTGCTTTTTGTGGTTGTATCTTCTCTTGTATAGTCTTAGGTTGACTAATGCGGCAGATTTTTGTTCTCTAATATGCTCTACTTTTGTGTAGCCCTTTTGATGATATAGCCTTTTGCATGTAGTATCGAGTTGGTTCATTGTAGGCATTAGGACCTGTCAAAGATTAGTAAGACAAATGGGCTTTGGATCTTAAGCCCAACGCTAGTTACCACTATCAAGCAAGCTGGGCCTTTTCTTTTTGTAGTACAGGAAATGTGTTTCACCAAAATCAACATAGTGTGAAAGAGATTAAATATGTTGTCATTCGGATAGTATCTCACATGTTGTGAAATCTCATATACTATTTTACAGCAGTAAATTAATTGAAACATATAAGAAAAAAAATAGCATTAATTTATTTTTAATCAATTATAAAAAATAAATAAGAAATAAAATAAAAAAGTAAAACAATAAATTTTAATTCTAAAGAGTTTGAAAAGAGACAAAATTTACTGTTTTATTATCATGCTCTAAATATTATCTTACTAATCATGATTGGTTTAAATAAATGGGACAACTCATTGTATAATACTCCATTTGTTTCATATTACAAGATTCTTTCATCCCAAATACACAATTTAAGAAAAATAGTTAAAATTAATTAATTTATTAATTTTTTAAAAACAGAATAAATTTCAAATTTACTCTCATTTAATGCAAAATTCTAATTAGCTACTATAATAATGTATTAATTCTCCATATTAATCAAAATATAAAAATTAAAAAAGAAATAATATCTAGAGGTAAATATGAAAAATAATAAATAATTTTAAAATTTTATTAAAAGCCTTATATTAAAAATATTTAAATTTTTTTTAAATAAATTTATAATATAAAATAGCATACGAGAGAACAAATATATTTCTGTCTCAAAAAAATGGTTGGCTTCGTAAAACAAAACTTTATAATCCCAAGATCATTTAAGAATCATTCCCTTCCGTAAGCACTCATTCCTCTATCTGGTTATGGAAACCAGATTTTCTCCAACATTTTAATTTGAGGAACTAAAATAGTAGGACCACAAAACGCTTTCATAAAAGACATTGACTTACCAAGAAAATAAAAAATAAAAAATTGACTTTATTCTTTGTTCTATTTGCAAAACATATTCCACCTCTTATTTGTTACAAAGATAAGAGCAAATTATTTCTTTGGAAATGGAGGGATCTAGCAATATACTTACACTTACATTTTTCATTTTTTGCATTTTATTTACAGAATAACGCTTTTCATCTTCTATCTTATCTTTTATGTAAAAATTTTTTATTAATTACTTCAGTTAAATAAAATTAAGTAATTTTTTAAATTTTATTTTTTTATCTAATAAAAAATTATATAATAAGCGTACAATAGAAGTTGTCGTCCCGTGTAATCATCAACTTCGAAAAGTCGGTTCCATGCTATTGACCACGAAGTCTACGGTGCCCACAACGACATTGACGCAAGAACGTCTAAACTTCCCACAAGACTTATTGTGTCTTGACTTGGATCAATTCCCCCTCACAACGTAAAGGGAAAAGTTATTTGTAGACTTGTGAAAATTATTGGGATAAATCTTGAGTTATACTATAAAATTACGGGAAAAGATAATTGAGTGTTAGACTAAGATTGTAAAAAATTAATTTAAATTTATGTCAAAAAAGTTTACAACAAAAATTATTTATCTTTTACTATTGTTCATGGAAGGATACCAAGTTAAAAAAAAGAAAGATTTACATATAGTTTTTTTGGACTTAGAAAAAGCTTATGATTAAGTATGAATGAAATATCATAGAAGGCTTTTAAAAAAAAAAAATGTTTGCATGGCATATATTCAGACCATACAATATGTGTAAGAGGGGTATTTACGAGTGTAAGAATTACATGTTCAGCCTTGATTTCTTATTTGTTTAATTTAATCTTAGACATTTTCATGAGAAATATATAAGAGATTATCCCTAATAATTACATGTTATTTTGCAGATGATTTAGTTTTTAAAGTTGAGGAATCAAACAAAAGTGTAAATTCTAAACGTGAGTTTTTGAGACAAACATTAGAACCAAAGGATTATTGCTTGATTAGGAGTAAGACAAAGTATATGCATTGCAAATTTATTATGAGGCAAGATAAGAACGATGACGTAAAAATTGGAGAACATGTTATACTGTTAGTTTCTAAGCTTAAGTATTTGAGTTTAATATTACAGATATTGAGTATGGTACACATAAAATACGAGCTATATAGTTAAAATAGAGAAATGATTATAATTATAGAGTTATTTATGATCGTAATGTATCTTTTAAACTTCAAGAAAAGTTTTATTTTATTGTTATTCGACCAACTATATTTTATGAGAGTGGATATTAAGCTTTGAAATGACAACAATAGCTGAAAATGAAGATAGTAGAAATAAGAATATCAACTGTACAAAAAATAATAAAATATAAAATAAATACATTAGATGAGATATTGGGCAGAGTGATATCTATTGAAGAAAAAGATTATAGAAAAGACACTTAGGGACCTAAAAGACAGAATGGAAGATGGGATGGTAAACGATATTTAATGAAAGTAGCCATTGGCAGTTGGAAACAAGAGAAATTTCTTTCAGCCATGCATCCACATTCATTAATTTCTAACGTTTACTCGCTGTACCTTGATAGACAAATTGCTATTATAAATTTTGAAAATATTGTGAACATGTAAAGAGATAGTATATTTTATCATACACTGTGTTCAATATTTTATAAAGATAATACATTTTTAATAATTTGATAATAATAAAGACTTTATTTTATATTTTTTATAATTTTAAAAATAAGACAAAAGATCTTAACTCCTATGAAAATGCTAGTGAATTACCCTTATACTTGTGTGTTTGGCATAAAATTTAGAGATATTATCAAATTTTCTCTTGCAAAATTCCCCAAAAAAGGCATATTATTTTTTAAATGTAATATTAGTAACAGGTAATTTTACATTTTGTTTGGATTGAATTAAATTTTAATATGAAATTAGTCCCTTAATAATCCATGCTTAGATACAAATTACTTGTTTCCATTGACGAGTAAAGTCTTTGCTCGCACAAGAATTTCTACGATATAGACTGCTAATTAAGACTCAGTTGCGGGTGTTTCATGTATGAAGTCCGTTCAATACGGAATCAATACATATACATCCAATCAATATCACATTAATAATGCCATAAAAATCTTTTGTCCGTTCATTATCGTCTCATTGTATTTTCATCTTTTAATAATTTAATAGTACTTCTAAAATTATTTTATAAATTTACCCATCAAAATAAGCTTGCTTTCCAAGTAATATCTTAATATACATTTGGAGGAAAGGTACAATCACTTCCGCTATCAAATCAATTTCATTGGTTTAAAAAAAATTATAAATCAAATTTTATTTCAATTTAAAATTTAAGATAATTTAGAAGTGATTTAAAATCGTTAATTTATTAAATTTGTTTGAAAATAATTTTACATAAATTTGAGATTTTGAGATAATTTAAGATATATTGGAACGATTTGAAAATAAAAGTTTATAATATATACATAATTAATTTGGTTTATTTTGATTTAGAATTATTTAAAATTTTAAATTAATAAGTTGAACTGAAGTAATAATTTTAGATATATCTAAAATATATTCAAACTACTTTTAATTAATTTTGATCAATTTTAAAGTAATTCGATTTATTTGTTGAATTGATTCTGAGAATTCCTGTGAATATTAGTGCCAGAATCCTATGGCTTATTCCAAATTCTTAAAGAGGCGGCAGAATTTTTCATTGCTGATAAAGTTTGTTCATGTCACAGCTTATTGTCGTATTGATCAATTTGGCGATCAATGATCATAAGTGTAAGTTATATTTGTCGTTTTGCAAGGAACGTGAACGTGGTGATCATTTTAACTTGGATCCTAATCATAATGATGAGGCGACATGGATATGATTAAATATAGGTGAACTTCCTTTAGGCTCTTGTTTTCTCTTTTACTTGCCATCTATTGCAAAGGAAAAAAAGACTTGTAATCTCTGACAAGAAAAATCTACTTATGTTGTCAGAAAGATCATGTGCCTTGAAAATGAGCATTGCATTTCGGTCAAACTATCAAGTATGAAATTAGTTGTGAATTATCGCTTGGTCTACTCATAATATCATCACATACTGGCTTTGACCACTTCTAGATTTTCAAGTTGAAATCTTTGATAATTAAAGATGACAATTTTCTTAATTGATCAGAAATTCAGTAGAGATTCTCCGTTCAGGTGGGGCGTAGAGATGGAGTTGGAGGAGGATTTTTTTTAAAAAAAAAAAATTGAAGATGAGAATAGTGATTATACACCTCGCTTCGCATAGATTTTTCAATTAATAAAAATATTAAAATATCTTTTAATTTATATATAAATATGAGTACTTTTATAATTTTACAAATAATTATGTATTAAATTAAATTTATTTAATTAAAATATTAATTTTTAGGTAAAATAAATTTGAGAAGGGGCTGCCGGAATTGAGAGTAAAGAACTAATTTTTCTTGATGTTTTATGTTAGGACGAGATGGAAAAAATTCTCTACCCGATTGCCATCTCTACTATAAACCTTCATTCTAACTTTGACAAGAAAAAATGAAATTGGTTGGCTTATAAAGCCCAAGTTTGCATCGTTTTATTGAACCGTTTGTCCTATCAACAGTTAATTCTATTATTTTTATTATGTTATGCAATCGATTGTAATAAAATTAATTACAAGTGATTCATTTTCTCTTCATTCACTATAATAATAATAGTTTTTTTTTTTATATAATAAAATAGTGCTAGTTGTCCAAGTTATAACTATAGTCATTGAAATGGCTTCAAATGTGTATTTAGTATTTTAATTATATATAATAAATAATTTTTTTTATAATGAATCATTTTTATATGTAAAATAATAGCAACATAAAATAGACAGTTATGATTAATTTTAGATAATACTGGTTTAATGATTTTTGATCAAGTCCTATTAAAGTTAATCATATAAAATCTAGATAACATTACATAATCTACTATTACAATAATTATAATTATTACTAGAATATTTATCGTAACAAAACTTTAAATCAAATTACTTAATTATGTTTATGTGATTATACCTAAAATATTTTTACACTGTTTAAATATAAAATTAATTCATATTTAAGAATTATTTTCATTAAAAAAATTCTAACATTTTAAATTTTAAATTTTAAATTTTAAATTTTTAGCTTAAAGTATCATTCAACTTATTTTGTTGTCACCAAAACAACACTTACTCCAAAGTTTGGCATATGTCCCCACTTGTTACTTGTTGTATCTGTCAATGAAAGCTAAACATCGTTCCTATGTTGGACTAGTACTTCTTCAAGAAAAATAATATAATCAATTATATTATAGTAAGTTATAAAGTATAATTATAATTATCAAATTAAACTATAATATCAGAACTGATTCAATATTTATTATTACTATATACTACTAACTGTAGTGTAATTGGTTGCTCATAATATGAGTCCTTCGTTTGATTTATTTAACTATGGAAAATTGCACTTCCGCCTAGAAGACTTAGACGGTTGACTTTCATTAGATCCAGCAATACAGTCAAAGAAAATTCTGGACTTAGCCGTTTGTGGGTTCAGCTCTGACCACTTCATAGCCCACAGGAGTGGACACGTAACAAAAAGTTCCAAGAAATTTACATATCATTCTCAATTTCTCATTGGAACTACTACTTCTATCTTCTATCTCACCTTCTCTACTATTCCTTCTCTATTTTTTTTTAATATATGGTTTATCTGACTCTATTTTGGTTAATGAAAATTTTCATTTTTAATAATTTAATAAAATACTAAAGATTAATAGACTATTTTGATTGTTTTTACTAATTTATTTTTGTTTTTAATTTGGAAAAAAATATTTTTATAAAAAATTATTATTTAAATTAACTTTTAATAAAAAAGAAATATTTATAAAAGTTAACGTTATAATTTTTTTAAAAGCAGAGAATATTTTCTTTTTAATTTTTACTTTTATTTATTTTTTAAATAAATTAATTCATACGAACTCTAATTTTTTTTAATGAAAGAACTACTGAAGTAGGAATAACTTTTTTAATAAAGTCTTTTACATGCATATATTCAAGAATTGAGTTGATATCAACATACTTAAAGAATTTACTAACTATGACGAACTTTGTTATTTATTTTATATAATTCTCTAACTAACAGTGAATATATGTGACGAGAGATATATAGTTCCAATTCCATAATAAGTCTATAAATAGCCATTCAAGTTATTCATACTACAGATAACCAACTCCCCAAGCTCCTCCACATCTTCCATTTTAGCTTCACATAAGGTCCTTTATACAATATGAAGGTAAGGATTCTCAACTCACACATGGTGTATCATGGAAGTCGATCTCATGCTTAAATTTTAGCAAGATTACTTTGCAATTTCTGATGAAAACAGAGAGTTATGCTCATCAAATGTCTTATCTTATTGCAGCAAAAGGTGCTGATTGAAGTATCAATGAATGACCAAAAATCTAGGTCAAAAGCTTTGAAGACTGCAGTTGGTTTGTCTGCTAAGAAAATCAGTACTCAAATTCTTGGTTCTTCACTCTTATTTCATTCGAAATCAGGAACCAACGTAGAGGGGCTTCATGCAAAATTTTTAATAATTAAACTTGACCCTTTATTTTTTTGAGTATTATTTTTCGATCCCTTTTAAATGATTTTCGGATTCATCCCTGCCGGAAAACCATACCCTAATTGAAATGTTCTTTCTCAAATTTTGCAGGGGTAGAAACTGCAGCCTTACAAGGGCAGGCAAAGGATCAAATAGAGGTAACAGGGGAAGGAATTGATGCAGTTCAGCTAACAAGGATGCTCCGAAAGCAACGGGTTCTCTAAGTTGGTAAGCGTTGGCCCGGTGGAACAGAAGAAGGAGGAGAAAAAACCAGAGCCACCACCAGAAGTCTTCGCACCACCTCCATATCTGTGGCCTTATGGAGGACCTGCTTATTATCCCATATACCAATCTGAGGCACCTAACTGTTCCATCATGTGAACCTATAATAAGTCTGCAAAGAGCAAATAAACTGTATTCTGCTCCCTTTAGCTGAGGCGTTTTGGAAACTGAATCCTTCATCTGAAGAATAGAGAAAGAGAAAAGACAGAGCAAGTGTGTGAAGAAACAGAAACAGAATCTCCTCCCAACCCCACCTCTTTTATTTGTATAAACGCACAAAAATTGCATTCAATGTTTATAAATTATAAGATTGGACTCTCTCCATCCATTTTTACCTTGGTTTTAGAGAAACGGTTTTTCTACCGTCACACAATAGCCATTAATAAAAATGTATTGGAAATATAAAAATTTAAAACACAACATTTATTATAATAGCATTATTTACTCCCATTAATATTTTTATAAATTTCAAAATTACCTATGCCCTAAATCTAAGATTTATAGTTTAGCGTCTTAAAATTGTACTTTATGACAAAATTTTGAAGAGTTTTTTTAGTAGCATATTGGCTTATGTTAGCATATATATCTTGTAATATCTGAATTTAATTGAAACTACTGAAATTGCATAGGTTTTCATTAATAGAATCAAATTTTTTATTATGCTAACAGGAACCATTTCATGTTAATTGATCAATATTTATTAATAATTAATAAATAAATTTCAACCAATTATAAAGTTATAGAATAAAGAATAAGATAAAAGATTTTATCACTTTGCTATCACCACATGTTTATTATGAGAAATTGATTAGAGTGACGTTTTGCCATAAGAAGTAGTGTGCACTTTACTATGAATTGATCTCATCCTACTTCGAGTGAGAAGTTTGTGGAAATTTTTTTCCTTTTTTTTTTTTTTTTTTTGATAAGATGTATTGTCTCAAAATCTAGGCCTCTTGTTATGTCATTAGCTTTTGATTGATGATTCTATTTTAATTAAAAATTAAATAATTAATTAAAGTTTTGTATTTAAATAAAAAGATACATTAGATGCTCGTGATACTATGAGTGACATAAATTTTAAACATCTATACTACAGGACATAAATTATAGGACAACAAATATTTATACTAAGGACAAAATTTATTATTTTACATGTCTCATTCCTTATTTTAGAGTATTCTTATTAATTGAGAAATTAATTTTTAATAATTTTAAAATATTTGCAGCATTACTTTGTACTTTTTTTTGGTAAATATGAATGTTGTAGGATAAAGAATAGGATATGTTGTAGGATTTTGTCTCCATCACTATATATACATAACATGAGTAATTTAAAGATTTTTTGAGATCTTTAGTACGAATTCTCACATTTTTCGTCTCACTAGCTAAAGAAAAAAGGGTTTCTCCATCTTAAAAACATAGTGCTGTAATTAATGGATACCTTCTTTTAAAAGATCTCCAGCAGAAAATCAAGGTATTTCTTTGGTTTACCCTAAAATTGAGCAAATCTTTAGTGCAAGTTTCTGAAAACATCATACATCACTCTACTTATCTAATCGTACTATTAGCTATGTGCTCAAAGTGCATATACATTAACACTAAACGTGGAGATCAATTAATGAAAGATTATTTTAGATTAATTAAAAATTTTAGTTTAAACTTTAGAAATATAATTAAAATTTTATAGAGAGAATTTTATTACTTTTATAATATTACCTAACTCAAATCGAATTAGTCGTTATAATATAGTATCAAACACTAATATCAAATACAAGTGGTTTCACCAATTAAAAAACAAAAAAAGAAATGCATATAGAAGGCAAAGAAGTCAAACCTTCAATTGATAATGGAACTCAATGGGAGCCAGCCATTAATGCAGCGACTGCCAATAGGTTATCCCTAATTTGGTTATCAATGATGTGGGATGTACAATAAAATTTAGTAACTCAATTACAATTTAATAAATTAGTAATTCCCCTAGCAAAATCTCTTGCTAGCTTTTTCACTTAGGCTCTATTTTTCTTCCGACCAAGTTAAAAATCCCTCGTAGTCCCACCCACTCACACCTTATGACAAAAAAGTAATAATAATAATAATAATAATAAAATAAGCAGATACTGAAATCTTGCATATTCTAGAGATTATTAGTTGACTTGAATATTCTAAAGACTTGGTTTATGTGGCTCTTTTTTCCTCATCATTATTTTTCTCAAAATAAATAATTTTTATTGACTTAGTGTACATTCAAGTTGATAGTCAAATTTGGTGTTATTCTCAATGATGTTTGGTATCTAAATCCTTAAAAAAAATACAAGTCTCACAATCAAGTTTCAATTCATTTCCACATGCTTTTGCTTTCGCACTTGGTTGTTAAGTGTTTAAATTATTGTTTAAAACAAACTTCTAAGAAAGATAAAAAAAGAAAACTTATTAATGGGACATAGAAATTCAAACAGAAAATTACAAGTGTTCCTCTCAATTGTTCACATCAAGCATTGCCCATATGTTCTTCAAACAGTAGAAAGTTTCAATATCCGTGATAACAAATGTCAAATAAGTCTGCAAGTCTTGGGACAAAATCTGTTACATCTCAATCTATATGCCCTTTTTCAAAAAACAACCCCCAAAAAATTATTAAAAACACTGGCGATTTTCTTAGGGAGAAAGTACTTGGAATGCATAAAAAGGAAAGCAGTATGGACTTTCATTCATGGTTTACCTGCAAAGTGTGGACAAAAGTTGATAAAAAGAGTTTTGTCATATTTATGGTCTTACTTATTTGAATCAAATTAATCAATACTTAATATGGTGTTGGATATTGATAATTTGTACATTAAAAAAAAAGTGTAGACAAAAGTTAATTGTTAAAATTAAAGAGCTGCCAAAAATAGGTTTAACCTAACAAGCAAGCCCATATAATAACTCATACTAATTTAATGCAGTTCTAGCTAGGTCTAGTTTTTAACGAGCAAGAAAATGGGCCGACCATTTTTTCAAGTTTTATTTAAAAAAGAAAGCTGAATACAGTTTGCACCTTTCCCATTTGTTTCTTTCTGAGTCGGAGGAGGTATGGTTTAACTTATGGGGATAAAAGAGAGGTTTTGAGTTCAAATCCTATTGAAGATGATCACAGTGGGATTTCTGAGAAGGGGTAGACTATCCTTGTTGGGTATCTGACATACTGCACGTTTCCAAATTGGGTACCAACTCTTGAGGTGTATTAGCTGTTGGGGCTTGAAATTGTCTCTCATTTCTTTAAAAGAGAAGCTAACACACTGTACATTCCTGGCACGTTTCCTATCAAAAGATTTCATGGAAATGGTTGACCTTTTGAATTTTATGGAAGCACTAGGAACATTTTGCCAAAGAATGCAATTAAGCCATGAATACAGAATTTCTTTAATGTCAAAATGAATCTGCAATCAATGTCACTTGGTAAAGTGAAGTTATTGTATCTAGATTATTCTCCAAAGGTTTGTGTACTCGTGAAAATATGAACATATGCTCTATTCCCATACTGTAGCCACAACCAGTATTGAGATTTTTAGAATCAACCTAGCTTGTTGATAATTTATAAATAATCCCATCAATGGAGTGTAGCCCAGAAATTTCAAAGTCTCATCTGGTGATTACTGGAAATGAATAGAGATCTTTTGTGTGTCCCTTCAGAGTCATATTACATAAACTTAAAGATGTTAATTCTGAAAATCAATCAAGGCAAGTACTGAAATAAACAGCCAAAAAAAAAATCAAAATCCTATGAAGCCACTGAACTTGCGAAGCTCAATCTTGATGTTTTCCAGCCCAATCTCTAGTGCTGCCACCTGCTCTTCAAGTGCCTTAATGTGATTAACAGTTTCCTCATTGCTTTGATTAATCATGGCACGAACATTCCCTAAAAACTCAAGGTCGAAGCCCAGTGTCTCCAATACATCCACTAATGACTGCAATTCAGCTTTTTTATCTTCAGTGAGATCTCTCCACCTTGTTGATGCAAGAAACTCTGACATATTACCTAACATGGTGTATCCAAATTGCTTCATCTGTGGATGCTTAAATTTCTCATGCCAAGCCCAAAGAGATGGGTGCTTCGCTATGGCTTGGTCCAGAAGTGGAATGTGCTTTTTCTTGATTGCTTCAATATCTCTAAAAGCACCATATTCTTCTGCAACATTTTGGACTGCTGGCACTGAGGAAGGCAACTCTACTGGCTCTTCATCTAGTGGTAGTCAACAAAGTGGAAAGATTAGCTGGTATGTTCCTGTCAAATAATTAAAGGAATCTTCCACTGGTTCAACAGTTTGAAAATTAGTAATAGGATTAATAATTTCTACCTGAAATTCCAACCCTAGAGTTCAAATTATCAAGCTGATGCTTGGTCTTGCTGTCCTTACTTGGTTCTTGGTAAGAATCTTTCAACTGCTTTGAAGAGTCTGTAATTGTCCTTGTTGCATCGTCAAGGTCCAAGCCTCTTGGCGTGTCTCTTGGAGAATCTATAAGAAATCAACACAATTTGACATGGTTTCCCTTTTCTTTTATTTATTTATTTATTTTTGTGCAAGTTAATATCTTCATCTGTTGAAGTCTCATGGCTTGGAGAGAAAGTAATGATGATTATAAACAACAAAATATTCATTAGATATATAATAACTTGAGTTTAGATTTCAAGTCAGAAAAATTTTTCACTCATTACTTTGTATTTATTATATTTATTGAATAGTTACATTTTCCACTTTTGTTTAAAGTTATAATACCTGGTAAGGTTGTTCCTGCCAGTGTTTCCTGAGCTTCAGCACTTTCTGGGTAGCTTTTAGACATATTACTTTGCTCAGTTATATTCTTCTCCTCCATCTTCTTTATATTGTCTCCTTCCTCTTTTGATTATACCATTGAAACAAGTACATGTCGAACCAGTTTTTGTTTAACATAAAAGGGGCATAAGCATCATGATTTCGGTGAATGTAATTTTGGTGCAACATAATATGATTATGTTTTATTCTTTAATGCAAGCTAACATTTTCATTTGTTGAAGTTTTAGGATTTCCACATGATGAGTGTAATTTATATAAATATTTTAGTATGATTTCCCTTTTATTTAAGTCCCAAATTAATATAAATTAATGTGCTTTTAATGTCATTTTACTATTTTGCAGGAACCAAGCACCAAAAGGAACCAAATGCAGAAAAATAATAAATTACGAAAATGCCACTTGTCGTGGCGAGCTCTACCAGAAACTACCAGAATCAATTCTTCCATAGCTCGTCGTGGCGAGCTGGATGACATCTAGAGCTGTTTTGAAGAGTTTTGACCCAACTTGACTTCCGGGAATTCTTCTCCTATAAGAACTAAGACTCCAAGACATAGAAAACTCTCCAGAATTATTATTCAAGTGGGATTGAAGTTGTGAAAGCATGAGACTACATGGAATCCTAGTTGGAGTGAAACTAAAAGAGATATGCAACCATAGGAATTAAATTCTCAGGAGTCCTAGTTTGAGTGGGATTAAAGTTGTTAAATCCTACTAGAATGATGTGTCTTAGTTAGACTATGATTAGGAATGACTTTATAATTAAAGTAGTAATTCATTTAAGAGTCCTAATTCAAGCACGACTAGGAAGAGGATTGTTCTAAATAAAATCCTAGTTTGAGTAAACTTAGGGAGAATATTAAGAATCCTTGTGTGAGTAAAATTAGGATTGTCTACATTATAAATAAGCATTATTGGTAGCTTGGCAAAGAGGAGGAAGGCGCAAGGATCCACAAGACACTTTTCTTCTACTCTTTTTATTTCCATGTTTTGTTTCTTTTATGTTATATGTTTAAGTTATACTATGTGTAACTAATTTCTTTTCTAGGGGCTAAGATGTAGCCTAAGTACTTGTATAGACATGATTGATGAGGTTATGATAATTTAAGCTTTTATTTAATTGAGGTTTAATTTTTTGTACTTCACTCTTGACTAATCTGGCTAATTAGAATGGAGAAATCTATGGGTTCTCTATGACTCAGAAGATGATTAGTTAACCTAGACCATGAGGGTTAAATCCATAGGGTTATGTAGCGGTCTATACCCAGAATTCTGTGTAGTTACAAGGGAGCTAGGGAGATCCCCTAGAATACTCGAAAGGGATATCCATAGAACTTAATGCAATTATGGTTATTATAACTCACACTGACCCGTAGTAGGGTTGGTAATTGTAATTAGGATTACTCCGACCTCATGCCAAGGTAGGATGATTAGATTAGGGAATCTTCGCTAGCAATTAATAATCGTAGAAGTCATAATTGAATCATGAAAGTCTATGTCAAGGACTTGTGGTGAAATCTGAATTCCCTAGGCCTTACTTCCTTGAACTTTCAATCATGCATCCTTCATCTATTTTACTACTGTCATCACTCTCTTATGATCGCTTGAGCATTATTGGAGTTTTAGTACTCTAGTAATCAATCACAATCCCTTGGGTACAACAACCCCGAAATACTTGCTGGCTACATTGATAGTGTACGCTTGCACTTCATTCCATCATTATTTCACATCCATTCTACACCTAATTCTACATCCACAATTCTCACATCAAGTTTTTGGCGCCGTTGCAGGGAATTGTTTCATTAATATTAGAGGAATTAACAAGATAATGATTCAAGCACAATTTTTATTTTTCTGCTTTACTTTGAATTTTTTTCTTCTCTTTTTCAGTAAAAAATTTTCTGTTGCATGAAGCAAAATTTAATGCCTTTGGATCCAGAAATTAAAAGATAATTTGAAGAATCCAAAAGGAGAAAATAGTGGTCAGAAATTTGCATCCATAATTGGAAAGGATGGCAGCCCCAAACGAGCAGCCGAATGGAGGATATATTCCTCTTCGAACTTTTGCTGTCCCAAAGATCCAAAATGATATGTCAAGCATCCGAAGTCCAGCTATAGAAGCTAACAATTTTGAGATCAAGCCAGTTGTGATTCACATGGTGCAAAATAATCAATTTTTAGGAGCACCTAATGAAGATCCTAATATGCACCTCTCATCCTTTTTGGAGATCTGTGACACATTCAAATACAACGGGGTGTCAAATGAGGCAATAAAGCTTAGACTATTCTCTTTTTCACTCAGAGATGGAGCAAGAAGGTGGCTAAATTCTTTGCCACCCGGTTCAGTTGACACATGGGACTCCCTAGCACATAAATTTCTCACAAAGTACTTCCCTCCATCAAAGACAACCAAGCTAAGGATAGAGATTGTCAACTTTACACAATTTGACAGGGAATCCTTATATGATGCATGGGAGAGATTCAAGGAGTTGTTAAGGAGATGTCCACACCATGGAATGCAAAATTGGCTTGTGATGCTAGTGTTCTATGGCAGATTGGGCTCTCATACCAAGACTATGGTAGATGCAGCTGCTGGAGGAGCTTTCTTAAATAAAAATTATGTTGAAGCCTATGAGCTACTTGAAGAGGTCACCACAAATGCCTTTGATTGGAGCTCTACGAGAGACAATGAGAAAACGGTAGCTGGCATCTAGGATGTAGATGCACTAGCCAAATTATTAGCCAAACTAGACCAGTTTCTTTCCTTCCAAACAACATTACTTAAAGGAAACTCCATGGGAGGTGTGCAAGAAGAAGCTGAGGAGGTGAACTATCTGGGGAACAACAATCCCTACTCCAGCACCTATAACAATGGATGGAGAAATCACCCCACTTTCTCATGGAATAATTCAGGTCAAGGAGTGCCACTTTTTCAACAACAACAACCTCCCAAGATGAATCTAGAAGAGGCAATAATAAAGCTGGCAGCATCTCAAGCAGAATTCACAGAAAAAATCACTCAATTTATGACCAGCACAAATGCCTCAATAAAGCAACTGGAGAACCAGGTGGGGCATATCTCTCAACTTCTAACAACAAGACAACCTAGCTCACTACCTACACCACTGAAGCAAATCCAAGAGAGTATGTCAATGCCATTTTTCTAAGAAATGGGAAGGTAGCTGAGATTGACTTGAAAGAAACTCCCACAACCGAAGGGGAGAAAGAAGAGGAGCCCATGCCTGAAGAAGGGACTGAACAGGCTGCACCTGGACCTAAGAGAGCACCTGAATGCACACAAGAAGAGAGGACAGAACTATAGAAGCAGGTGGAGAAGCCGAGATCCAAGCTTTTTCCTCATAATCCTCCACCATACAAAATGCCTCTTCCTTTTCCTAATAGGTTCAAAAAGTAGAATTAGACCAATAGACTGCCAAATCTCTGGAGGACCATGAAACAGTTGCACTCACTGAAGAGTGTAATGCAATCCTCCAAGGGAAGTTACTAGCAAAGGCAAAGGATCCCAAAAAATTCACTGTACCTTGCAAAATAAGTAACATGGATATGGGTAAGGCATTGTGTGATCTAGGGGCTAGTGTGAATCTAATGCCTTTCTCTTTATTCAAGAAATTGGGCCTTAGGAAACTAAATCCCACCAAGATGATTCTAGAGTTTGCTGATAGATCCCTTAAACGCCCATATGGTTTGGTGGAAAACGTCTTATCAAAGTAGGTAAATTCTTTTTCCCAGTGGATTGTGTAGTACTTGATATGGGGGAGGATGCAAATATCCCTTTAATATTGGGAAGATCTTTCTTGGCAACTAGTAGAGCCATAATAGATCTAGCTACTAGAGAACTCAAATTGAGGGTCAATGAAGACTATGACCTTTTCAAACTTTTTGAAGACCCTGAGCCATGCAATACAAATGAAAAGCTCCAAGAAGAGAAGGTCGAAGTCAAAGCTGTGAAATTAGTACAGTTGGCTATCAAAGCCCCAAATGCAAAGAAAAAGAAAAAGAAAGCCAAGGGAATTCCAGAGTGGTGTTATTCTAGATTCCTAACTTGCCTTGAGAAGATATTGAAGATGGTTAGTTGCTCAAGCAAGAAAGGAAAGGGAGTCGGAGAGCTCATGATCTCTCCCTATAGCCCTCTCGATATGCCATGAAGCACCTGAGATAGTCAGGCTAAGGACTATAAACTAAGCACTTGTTGGGAGGCAACCCAACAGTTTTTCTTCTTTTCTCTTTTCCTTCTTTTTGTGTGTTTAATTTTGCACTTTGTTTCTTTATTTTAGTCAGTAACTTCTACTACTTAGAGCCACTCAAATAATTATTTGAAGCTATGCAGTGTTAGGTGTCAAATGGGAGCATAATGGATCAATTTCGGGACAAAAAGGGGCAAAAATCAAGGTTCAGCTCGCCACGACGAAGTTCCAAGTCGCCATGGCAAGCTCTTCCAGCATGTAATTTGGCCAAAACTGGCCATGACGAGTTGCTTAACTCGCCATGGCGAGAATCACTGTTCACCTAAATTTTTTTTTTTCAAATTTTTGATTTTTTTTAACACCCCTTCTAGTGCTTATGAACTTCCAGCAGCCCCTCTTGATGCCCAAGAACAGAGAAAAAATAATAATTCATCACCTGCTATGGACGACTCCGAGTGGGCTACTTTTATCAGGTTGGACCTTTCCTTTACTTTTTTTTATTTTGCATTGATGAGACTACAAATTTTAAGTGTGGTGGAGGGATACATGTGTTTAGTTGAATAATTAAGTAGCCTAGGAAGTGAGTATTTGAGTAGTAGTAGTATTTGTATCATTTTGCATGATTGCATGAAAATTTTTATTTTTGTTTTGCATGATTGTGTGATTGCATGATTGTGTATTTTGACTGAGAACCATGGCTAAAGATGAAAATTTTGCTTAATTGATAATATTATGGGATGAGGAAAATTGATTTAATATGGAAACAATGCATCATTATTCATTTTATCCTATTCCATTAATTATTGGAAAGCTTATGGGAAATTTTAGCCAACTTTGATTATCAGAGATCCCATATTGATAATTCCCATTATGTGCATAATTACTTTGATAGTGGAATGAATGAGAATGCATTAGGATGAATATTAGCCAATTGTGAGCTTTTGAGCCATAAGAGTTGCATATTTGAAGCTCTTAAAATTGTTCTGAGTGTCATGTAATTTTTTTGATTTTTCTAGAACTTGCTCTATTATACATGTTGAGACCACAATGAAATCATGGACACTAAGGTGATTAGGGCACTTAGGTTTAGCCATTTTAGCCTTTCATAGCCCACCTTGCATAATCACCACTAGTTGACCTTTTTGAGCTTTAACCTTCATTGCTTTTAATCACAAATTAAGCCATGTACTCACTCCTTTGATTTAACCCTTATTTTAAACCCAACACCATGAAGGATTGTGTGAATTTAAGGCATGAAAATGTTGCCTAGTTAGTAACTAGGGAAGTGGAAAGAAAGAGCCTCAAAAAGATGTGAAAATCTCCCAAGAAAAAGGAAAAATCCAGAAAAGAAAAAGAAAAAGAAAATCTGGAAAATTTCTGGAAAAATAAAAAGAAAAGAAATGAAAAGAAAAACAGCAAGAAAAGCAAAAGAAGGGAGAAAAATATGCAAGTATGAGGCTTGGTAAGTTGGAGAGGAAGTGAGCTAAAGGGTAGCCTTATATTCACGTAGTCTCTTCTTGGTGTATTTTAACCCTTGATATTCACTACCATTAAACCCCTTCACTTTCCTAAAGCCCCATTACAACCCTCAAAAGACCCTTTGATTAGTGTTTATGATTTATTATTAAGTGGTGGAGATTTGATATATGAGCAAGCTTATGGAAAAATTTTGAATTGCGTTGACTTGAGTGTATGATTAACCTTCTAAATACTTAAGAGATATGAGTGAATTTTTATCCTATGTGGGGGAATTCATTTTCTTTGCATTTAATTTCATGAAACTTGATGAGTTATTATGTACATGTGCACTTCACTTTATACCTTATACCTTTCTAATGACTTTCCATGATTTGAAAACCCTTTCATATGGTAACTTTTAACATCCACTTGAGTGAGAAATTGAGCTTAAACCATTGTTTATTTTGAGAGCTACCATGGGTGTGAGACTATTCCATCTTGAATTGAGTAGTCTTGCATTGTGACATGTTGATTAGTTTCCAATAAATCCCAAGTTAATAATTCTGAAGCCAATATGGTTAGTAAGTCATTTTTGAAAGTCTTGCTACCTTGCTTATTTTATTTCTCTTTAATCTTACTCGAGGACGAGCAAAAAGCTAAGTGTGGGGGAGTTTGATGAGTGTAATTTATATAGATATTTTAGTATAAACTCCCTTTTATTTAATTCCCAAATTAATATAGATTAAGGTGCTTTTAATGTAATTTTACTATTTTGCAGGAACCAAGCACCAAAAGGAACCAAATGCAAAAAAACAATAAATTATGAAAATGCCACTCGCCGTGGTGAGTTCTACTAGTAACTACCAAAATCAATTCTGCCATAGCTCGCCGTGGCGAGCTGGATGACATTTGGAGTTGTTTTGAAAAGTTTTGACCTAACTTGACTTCCGGGAATCCTTCTCCAAAAAGAACTAAGACTCCAAGACATAGAAGACTCTCCAGAATTATTATTCAAGTGGGATTGAAGTCTTGAAAGCATGGGACTACATGGAATCCTAGTTGGAGTGAAACTAAAAGAGATATGTGTTAGATCTCATTTTAGTCATATTTCAACCCCATATTTTCTTGGTTTAGTGGCACATTCTTAGGCTATTTCATTTGATTTAAATCACTTTTTAGATTCTTGAATTCATATGGATGATAATATAAATTGAGCTTAATTACATGTTTTTAACTAACATTTGTATTTTCATAAGTGATTAACTTCTATGTCAAGAACAAGCATTGAAGAGTCAAGCTGGAAAACAAAAAAATGCCAATTCTGCCACCCAGCACCGTGGCGCCCAGAGCCTGCATTGATGCGATTTTAGGAGTTTTAAGCCAAGTCAACTACCGAGAAGCCTTGTCATACAAGGATTGGGACTTCTAAGCTTAGAAGACTCTCCAAAGTCGTGATTAAAGTGGGATTGAAGTCTTGCAAATATAAATCTACTTGGTGTCCTAGTTAGAGTATGATTAGGATTGACTTGTACTTAGAGATATAATTTAATTAAGAGTCCTATTTTAAGTCTAACTACGAATGGAAATATTATAAATAGCCAAGGGGGCTGGAGAGGAGAGACACCATGCCACAACACGCCACTGCTGCTGCTAGATCTAGGACCACACAACCGAATCAAGAGCCATGCATCAAGAAAGAAGACTTTCATCCATTGTCCCTTTTGCCGAAACTAGTATTTTCTCTTTTGTTTATTTTTGTTCAAGCGACCATGCTTTCAATCCAGAATTTTGATGGATATGTTAGCATGGTAGCTTAATTTCTTTTATGCTTAGCTAGACATATCTAAGTCATGATACTAAATTTGTGAGACAAGAATATGATTTGAATGTTTGATAAATTGATTTTGAGTATTCTAAAATTATTTGACAGCATTGTTATTGAATTTATTTGGATTTGTTTGGAGTGATCAACCAACCTATTTGAATGATTCATATTGTTAGCCAATTAAGTAAGTCTGGAACCTTAATTAATCGGCATAAGTAACAACTAGTTAATCTTAGAATTAGATTAATTAGAATAATTTCAGATTTGAATTACATAAAGCCGCTGGTGGACCTTTATGGTTTAGGTTAGATGATGTCTTCCATAGATCTTAATGCTCCAAGTTCAGTTAAATCTCATGCGCTGGTGTATTGAGGTTATTGGATTTGGTAGGTTTTATGCTCAAACATTTTAGTTATAAAACAAATGGTAAGGGAAGATAGGGAATTTTGTCATACAAAGTTCTACATTCTATCTATTCAAAATTAATTTATCTATGTGTCAATGATCAAATTTGTGTTATCATGGTGAGGATATGTCGATGCTAAGCATGCTTTACTCCATTATTCACTCAATTTATTTTGTTTTACTTCTGTTTATTCTCTTTTATTTATTTGCTGCCCAGAATTTTTATTTCAGCAATTGCCAATTCAAAACCCCCCTTTTTTGTGTGTTTAGATTAAATTAGTTAATAGTTTAATTTTCTGTTATTTCAATTACTAGTTTACTTTCTTTTAATCCTAATAGATTAAATACACGCTTCCTCGTGGGATCGATCCTACTTGCCCTACACTATATCATATAATTTTAAGGAAGTAGTGAATTAATTTGTGAGGCCACGACACCTCTCTACAATATGCAACCATAAGAATTAAATTCTCAAGAGTCCTAGTTTGAGTGGGATTAAAGTTGTTAAATCCTACTAGAATGATGTGTCCTAGTTAGACTATGATTAAGAATGACTTTGTAATTAAAATAGTAATTCATTTAAGAGTCCTAATTCAAGTACGACTAGGAAGAGGATTAGTTTAAATAAAATCCTAGTTTAAGTAAACTCAGGGAGAATATTAAGAATCCTTGTGTGAATAAAATTAGGATTGTCTACATTATAAATAAGCATCATTGGTAGCTTGGCAAAGAGGAGGAAGACGCAAGGAGCAAGGATCCACAAGACACTTTTCTTCTACTCCTTTTATTTCCATGTTTTGTTTCTTTTATGTTATGTGTTTAAGTTACACTATGTGTAACTAATTTCTTTTCTAAGGGCTAAGATGTAGCCTAAGTACTTGTATAGACATGATTATGAGGTTATGATAATTCCAGCTTTTATTTAATTGAGGTTTAATTTTCTGTACTTCACTCTTGACTAATCTGGCCAATTAGAATGGAGAAATCTATAGATTCTCTATGACTCGAAAGATGATTAGTTAACCTAGACCACGAAGGTTAAATCCATAGGGTTATGTGGCAGTCTATACCCAGAATTCTATGTAGTTACAACGGAGCTAGGGAGATCCCCTAGAATCCCCGAAACAGATATCCATAGAACTTAATACAATTATGGTTATTACAACTCGCACTGGCCCGTAGCAGGTTGGTAATTGTAATTAAGATTACTCCGACCTCACGCCAAGGTATGATGATTAGATTAGGGAATCCTGGCTAGCAATTAATAATCGTAGAAGTCATAACTGAATCATGAAAGTCTATGTCAAGGACTTGTGATGAAATCTGAATTCCCTAGGCCTTACTTCCTCGAACTTTCAATCACGCATCCTTCATCTATTTTACTGCTATTTTATTTTATATTTTACTGCTATCATCACTCTCTTATGATCGCTTGAGCATTATTGGAGTTTTAGTACTCTTGTAATCAATCACAATCCCTTGGATACGACAACCCCAGAATACTTGTTGGCTACATTGATAGTGTACGCTTGCACTTCATTCCATCATTATTTCACATCCATTCTACACCTAATTCTACATCTACAATTTGCACATCACCACATCAAATGCTAGTAGTCAAAAATATTGAAAATTTCATGGTTTGGATGACTATAATGATGATTATTAGCTAAAAAAAAAACATTTCTTGGATATATAATGAGTTTAGATTTCAATTCAGATGAAACCAGAAATTTTCTACTATATGTACCTGTAGCAATAGCCATGGAAAATAAAGATTGGGATATTGGTGAAGTCCAGCATTTTCCAATTTGTCTGAGTCTAAGGCTTCAGAAACCCTATTATTTGAAGGTTCCATTAATTTTTCTAGTTCAAGGAATTGATGTGCAAATTATGGATGTAGAAAATAGGTGACAAATGGATGTGAAATAATGATGAAATGAAGTGCAAGCGTACACTATCAATGTAGCCAGCAAGTAATCCAGAGTTGTTGTACCTAAGGGATTGTGATTGATTACTAGAGTACTAGAACTATAATAATGCTCAAGCGATAGAAAGAGAGTGATAACAACAAAATAATATAAAGGAAAACAGCATAACAGTAAGAAAAAATAAAGTAGGAATATGAGTAAAAGAAATAAGAAATAAAGGTCTAGGGTTTCAGATTTCACCACAAGTCCTTGATATAGACTTTCATGATTCAGTTATGATGTTCCACAATCATTAATTGCTAGCCAGGATTCCCTAATCTAATCAACCAACCTTGGCATGAGGTCAGATTGAATCTAATTACAATTACCAACCCTGCTACGGGCCAGTGCGAGTTGTAATAATCATAATTACATTAAGATCCATGGACATCCCTTTCGGGCACTATAGGGGATCTCCCTAGCTACCTTATAACTACACAGAATTTTGGGTATAGACCGCCACAGAACCCTATGGATTTAACCCCTGTGGTCTAGGTTAACTATGCATCTTCCGAGTCATAGAAAACCCACAGATTTCTCCAACTAATTTGCCAGAAAAGTTAAGAGTGAAGTGTAGAAAATTAAACCTCAATTAAATAAAAGATGAAATTATCATAACATCATCAATCATGTCTATACAAGAAATTGGGCTACATCTTAGCCCCTAGAGAAGAATTTAGTTACACATAATAGTAGAAGAAAACATAATGCTGAAATAAAAGAACATAGAGATGGATGGGAGTGATGCCTTGCTTGCTTGTTGCCTTGTGGACTCTTTGATGCGTGGTGTCTTGCTTCTTAGTCTGCCTTCCTATTTATATTACTTTCATTCTTAAGTAGACTCATCCTAGGACTCTAAGTTGATATTCTCCCTAAGTTTACTCAAACTAGGATCCTATTTAGAACAATCATTTTCCTAGTCCTACTTGAATTATGACTCTTAGATAAATTACAACTTTAATTACAAAGTCATTCCTAATCATACTCTATTTAGGACATTAATCATTCTAGTAGGATTTAACAACTTTAATCCCACTCAAACTAGGACTCTTGAGAATTTAAGTCCTATACTTGCATATCTCTTTTAGTTTCACTCCAACTAGGATTTCATTTAGTCCCATGCTTTCAAGACTTCAATCCCTCTTGAATAATAATTCTGGAGAGTCTTCTAAGTCTTGGAGTTTTCATTCTTGTAAGAGAAGGATTCCTTGAAGTCCAATTGGGTCAAAACTCTTCAAAACAGCTCAGAGGTCATCCAGCTCGCCACGACGAATCGGGTAGCTCGCCACGGTGAGCTATGGCAGAATTGATTCTGGTAGTTTCTGGTAGAGCTCGCCACGACGAGTGACATTTTCGTAATTTTTTACTTTTCTGCATTTGGTTCTTTTTGGTGCTTGGTTCCTGCAAAATAGTAAAATGACATTAAAAGCACCTTAATCTATATTAATTTGGGACTTAAATGCAAGGGAAATAATACCAAAATATCTATATAAATTACACTCATCAGGAATCTTTTATGATTCTCCTTGGCATTCTCTTTCTTATTCTGTGCAATAGCAAATAGTATATATGTAAGTTTCAATGAAAGGTTGGCAATATTGACAAGTAACCTAAATAAGAAAACAAACAGAAATAGTTAGCCAGCTTATTAGGTTAGTCCCTCATTGATAGTGTTCCTAATCTTGGCAAGCAATGATGACTTAAGTAAATAGCAATATATATCAGTTGCAGCACAAGGATAAAAATATCAGTTGAGTAAATTTTAGCGATAAACCAAAGTATATTGCCTTAAATAAATTGAAAGTAGAAAATAAAATTTGGGCTGTCGCATATCACATTTGAACTCAATTGTTGTTCGTGTTAAACTATGACATTAATGATTAACAAGTAGGCAAAGTAAGATGAGGATAACATACATACATATATATATATATATATATATATATATATATATATATATATATATATATATATATATATATACGAGTCCAAATGTTCTTAATCTGTCCTAAACAAGAAAGTTAATTAACTCACTCCCTATTGTTAATTAATGTACTCTCTCAATTAACACAGTTCTTGAAATTTTTTTGTTCAACAGCTCTCTAGAAACGTTTGAGTCATAAAATAGTTGAGAGTGTGCCGTTTTAATGAGGGTTAGTTGGATAATTTCAATGATCCGATGTGTGTTAATTAAAAATAGGGGTACGTTAATTAATCATAATCTAAGAATATTAGAATGAAGAGAAGGCTATATTTATATTGATGATTGTAGAGTACCTGTATGGCCATGGGTGTGATCACTCTTGAACCGCCATCAACACATTTACTAATAGACTCCACCATTAACTCTGGAAAAGAGCCCCATTGCAATTCTTTCAAGTATGGCACTGAAAGACCATACTTTTCCGGGAAAATAGCTTTTATATTTGACAAATTATGAAGCACGATTGTCTTAAGAGAAGGGAGATTGATGGTCGGCAACCTTTTCTGATTGTGTTCTTCATCATTGATTGATGATTGATTAAACATGTATATCAATTTTGGCGCATACTGTATTGTCAAACTTTCTAATTGTACAAGGCTCTCATCAAAAGAGACTGAAATAAGTATTCCAGTTTATAGCAGTCAGAGATAGAAAGCCTCCGCAATTTTGGGAACATTAAATTGTAATGCTTGTCATTATTATCCTTCTCTTCATCTCTTACTATGTGCTTTAGTCCATCACTGTCTTTTATTTCCAGTTCTTCCAACACTACCAGACTTTGAGCAACAACACACGTGAAGACAGACGTCATCATAGGACAATAGCTGAGTGACAATACCTTCAGACTGCAAAACAGCTTCAAGTTCCCTACATGTGGACCATGGCACAAAGTTTTCAAACCCTTTAGTTGCGAGATATGAAGCTTAACCAAGTTGGAGAAGGCATTTTCAATCATCGAAGGATCACTAGTGTCAGCAATGCACTCTATCTTATCAAAATTCCAAAGGTGAAGTTTTGTTAGCTCATTTATACCTCCTCCTTTTGCATCAGCCATGTCTGGGATAATATTATTTTTTATGGTATAATCTGGGATATTGCTCTTTTTTTTGGTGTAATTGGGGTACTACTCTTTTTTTGGGTATAAACGGGGATAATATTCTTACTACCACTGTTCACTATTTCTTGTATTTCAAGAAATTCTGCTCTTTGTGCCAAATCCTTAATTGTTGCATTGGTGGTGAAAGCATCAAAAATTTTCATCCATAAGCCTCTTGTGATAGAAAAGTCTTCTTCCCCAGATTGATAACATCCTCCTAAATCTATGCGATACCAATGCAAAGCTGAGGCAGCAACAACAGCTATTTCTCCTTCTTCCTTCCATCCACTATTACGAAGAAAATATAATTCTTCTAGTTGAGAGCATCTTCTAATCACTTCACCAGGATTCCTTTTAATTACACAATACCACAAATCCAACAATCTTAACTTTGGTAGCTCTGTAATTTTATCTGGCAATTCCACAAATGAGCAAGACCACAAGACGAGATTCAAGTCTCTCAAGGCTTCCTATAAAAGATATGTAACCTAGGTTCCATCCTTCTAGGAAAAGTGAACGAAGATTTGTCAGCGATTGAATTGATTTTTCCCCTGATAGAATTCCCCTGATAGGCCTTCTTTATGTTGAAAAAGCAAAACACTAAGATCTTTCGTTGTTTTGAAAACTCCATCATCTAAAATTGGATTTTTTAAAATCACACACAAGAACTCTAGTTTTGGACAACTTAACAAATATGATAGTCTATCACTTTCTTGAATGTTAAAGTACCACAAATATTTTATTGTAATATTTTCTTCCCATGTTATGTTCCTTCCACTACTTTCTATTTCCATTATCACCTTCTTTTCTTTCTTTGCCACAGACAGAGCCATGGCACGAACTACATTATGCATTTCCACATAATTCTCTTTATTACCTTTCAGCAACAAACAAAAATTTATAAGTTTATTTTTAGCTTCAAGAACTTTATTTCTAGCTCTTGCGTAAGAGCTAACTTCACCAAATAGGCCTAGCCCAATCCCATATCTAGTTAAATATTCTTCATGAATTTCACAATCTTTTGGAAATATAGAGCACAACAAGAATATTGACTTAGCTTCTTTATCTCTGAGATTGTCATAACTCCGTTGCAAGCATGTGTGTGGATCTCTTAGACCTTCTTCAACATCTATCAGTGTAGTTTCTTTAGGTCTTTCCAATGATTCCTCCCATCCACTTTCGCTTTTTCCTTTCAAAGTGCTTGCCACAGCTTCAATTGCAATTGGCAATCCTGTACAATCTTTCACAATCTCTTTTGCTAGATCCTTCAAAGAATCAGAGGTCTCATCAACTATACCTGAATGCTTTTGAAATAGAGTCCAGGCTTCTTCTGCATTTAAGAGTGATAACGAAATTGTTCTTTGACAGCTTATCACATTGCATACTTGCAAACGTCTAGTAGTTAGGAGAACCTTGCAACCTGTGCAATTTTCACCAAAGGGGATTCCTATGACTTCGAAATCAAGTTTTCCCCACATATCATCAAGAATTATAAGAATCTTTTGTCCACTAGCTAATCTTGCCCACAATCTCCTAGCTCTCTCCAATGTTGATTCTTTTTCTTTTAGTAGCAAATCTAAGTAGCTTGCGATTTCACCTTGTATCTTATGAACATCCACATTATTAGACACAACAGCAAAAGCCACTTTATCAAAAATGTTCTCTGCTTCATTACCTACATGTTTTGCCAATGTGGTTTTACCACATCCCCCCATTTCATACGATCCAACCATGAAAACTTCATCATCTTGTAATGCCTCCAAAAGTTCATCATGAGCCATTCTTGTATTTTCTGAGAGAAAAAATCCTTCAATAGAAGAAAAGTATCTCATGCCTGGGAGTGTAGCAAGGCGTGATAATCTTGGGGAGTTTCCTTTTTGATTGAGATCTGTCACTGCTTGTGTCTTCTTTTCAGCCAGCTTACTAAGACGGTATCACCTAATGCAGTTTGGGAAGTGCCCAAAACAACTTTTGTTAGAATTTGCTTTTTCCTCCAGGTTCTGCACTTCTTCTATGAGTGAGTCTGCTTCTTTCAACCAATTGATATCATCATCAACATTTTTAGTTTCTTGTCTGCTTTTTCGTATACGCTGCTTCACGGTTTCTCTTGTTCTTGTCAACAATCCTTTTTCTCTTCGAAGATCTTCAACATACTTGTTGAAGCAGAATGAATAACGAGCTCGGCGTATTGCTGTGCCCAACACTCTCTTCACTATCTCTGTTACAACACTTGCACCAATTTCAGTCATTATAGCCACTTGGCCTGCATAGAGGATAGAGTTACACTAGTCAATAGATATTTCTTATCATTAATCACTCAAACATAATTCTATGCCCTTAAGGAGTGTTTAGAATGTATTCTCTAAATGCATATGCGTATTAATGTGATCAAAAGAATGTCTACTGATTTCATTACTTCAGAATATGAAATTCAAGTAAACATAGTTTTAGTTCTCTTTCTTTTCTGAAACTTCCCTTTATCTTAGATCTTGATATAGTTATTTTAGCGAACACAGCAGAACTTTGATTTGTTCGGCATTTCCACTACTGGATAATGGGTATCAACAGGGTCACCAGGAAGCGTATTAAACTAGAAAATCTGTATTTTCTTTGATACCCCAGCAGCAGCAAAGTAGTCCTCGTTTCGAGGAAAGCTCAGATGGTATTATTACATTTGTAGGATTGTTAAAACCTGCATTTCTTTGAACACCCTGCACTTTCAACTTTCTATAACGAGCATACCTTGCACAAATATTAAAGAAGATTCCTAAGGGATTGTTGCATTTTGTTTTTCATCATCTTTTTGAGCCAAATATCAGTTCTCTTGATTTCATAGCATGTTTATATCTGCGTGAGTTGTAGAACCCGTTTCAGGAAGCTGAATTTCCAATCTCATGGAAAAGTAAACACTTTCAAGCCGGCATATATTTCTCGCCAACCTCAGTTTATTTGCTTAAAGATGCACTCTCATTCTGATAACTAGAGTCACCCTCTAAAGCATATGAAACTGAGGATATTTTTCAAGTCATCCCTTCTCTCCACCTCTTTAATATCTAATTCCGAGCATCTGATTTCTTCTTCCAATTGGGAGACATCATTCTTGTATTGTAAGGAGGAATTACAACAATAATTCTGATTCTGCATCATCTTGTTTGGTTGTGCGTAATAATTCTGGCAACAATCTCAATTTTGCAGGTTCTCTGCATATAAGAAGATATAGACCCATGTATAATAGCTGGCCTTGCTACACTTCCTACTGATTAAGTGCTTTGATTTGCCATACTATTTTCCAGGAAACCAAACATCAGTTGAAGCCAGTCCACAATATCTTCACCTACTTTCATACCAGGCAACTAAAAAATGCCCATATCTCATTGTCTCTTCAGAGTTAAACGGAATTCCGTAACTATAAATTCCTCTATACATTTCGAAGGGCAATTTATCAAGTGATGCACATAGATAACTTCAACCTGCTCCCCAGAGAAATTGCCAAAATGATGTCCCTCACCAAATTTCTAGACACCTGCAATTACAGGTCCCCTTGGCGTGGGTTTTCATTTGATAGATACAACAATAATAAGCTTTATCCCACTAGGTGACTTCTATTTAATAGGTATCATTGAAAAATTAAGAATAATCAGAGAGGAAAAAATGAGAAAAGAGAATAGATTTGAGAGAGAGCAAAGAGGAATTTTTATTATGCATCACAATACCAAACTTAGATACATGATAGGCTTTTGTACACACCCTAACTACTACCATTTTACAACACTAGCCCTGCTCACATTTTAAATTAGATCATACCTCCACAATTTCACCCTTGTCCTCAAGGGACTTTGGCTTTTAAAAGATGGACGCTTCATCCTCCATTTCTATTCTAACCAATCCACCACATTTGTGGATATTTTGTATTGAACGATATAAAAAATTCTGTTGCATTGACCTCTATTGTTTCTTCTGCATTAGCAGATTCTTCCTCTTCATGTTTCATCAAGAAAGTTTGCCTCCAGGAGCCTTCATGACTAGAGGCGTATTTATTTTTGTCAGGGGTGTATTATTATAATTATAATATACCAACCCTTTATTTGAATGTTCATCTTGCTCCGTTGGGAGTCATCTCCTGCTATAAAAGCGTAGCATAATTTCTCTATATGTCTTTATGGTTTGCTGTCGTAGCTGCTGCTCCATCCATGTTTCCCACCTTAGTTTCTTCCTCTAATGTCCCTTCTTGATTGTCCCATGCTGCCCTTGCTCCATTCAAATTCCACTTGCTGTTGAATTCAGCTACTGCTGTTCCCTTTGTTCTGTAGCAACTCAATGTTTCTTTATTGAAATTTAGCCACGATTGCTATGTAATAATGTTCTTGCTCACAAAAATTCACTCCTACTGCCAATTCAAGTTTCGATGCATCCATTTAGCAACTATGGTTTTCAATTAGATTAGTTTGGCAAATTAGTCCATTGAATGCCTCTAGATAATCATCCAAGCTGCCAACTTGTTTGGGATGCATTAATTCCTCCATAGGGTTATCAGTTATAGATCCAAATAGAACCTTGAATGCTTCTGTTAACACTTCCCATGTTAATCTATCCCTTGCCCCATAGTTTAATCCTTGAAACCATTTGTATGAGGTATCATCAATGGATATACTAGCCCACATCATCTTACTTGAAGAAAACCATTCACACCTTGAAACCCAGTCATTAACATCTTTTGATGTAAATTTGGGGAGATCTAACCAAGTCAATGAAGTGGGTACATGTTATTCTCCTCCTTGGGTATGGTTATGTCCCCTTTCACATTCTTGGTTTGAAAGCTTGCAACTTGCATCGTAACCCCTCTCACTATCTCTTGAATCTTGATGGCCGTTCATTTGCTGTTTAATGGCACCAATATGCCTATCCTTTTCATCTATTTGCTGATCCATTGCCTTCATTAGTCTTTCTTTAGCTTCTGCAATGGGAGCTTGAAATCGTGTTCCATCTACCAAGGTCAAGAAAGATGAAACCATTGAACAAAAATTTGAGAAAACAAAAGATGGAAACAGAGGGAGAACTAGAAAATCAGAGAAGTGAGAAGAAAAAGAGAATGTGAGAGAGAGAATGAGAAAAGAGAAGATTTGAGAGAGAACAGACAGGAATTTTCACTACAGGAGATCATGTTGAGAAGAATTACAGCAGTGCAACAAGGGAATTCAATAGCAAGTGGAATCAGAATGGAACAAGGGCAGCATGGGACAATCAAAGAAGGAAATTGGAGGTGGGAAACATGGGTGGAGCAGCAGCTATGGCAAGAAACCAGGAAGACATATCAGGAAATTGTTGAGTAATGTGACTTTTCGGTCAAGAAATATTTTGACAATAAATTATGTTGTTGCTTGTAAGTTTAAACTAGTTGAAAAAGTGGTTGATTGGGTATTTTCTAGTATGCGTTTAAGTATGAGCTAGGTATGACATGTATGAGTGAGTATTGTGCATAAATATGTAAACTAAGTGAATGAAAAACAAGAAAATAGAATCAGTTTTCTGCAGCAAAATTTTTCAGCCTTATTTCTCCATTTTCTCTTCTTCCTCTACTCCTGAATACCAACATTGGCATTAGAGCAAAGAGATCTTTGAGGGCTGTGAGTTTAGAGAGAGAAAAAAAAACATTTGAGAGTTTGAGAGAAGACAAAAACCTTCAAAAACCTTAGAGAAACCCATGGCTTCTAGCAACTACTCTGCACCTTCTCCTCCATTTTCTCAGGTGAAAACTACCCAGTTGGGCAGTGAAGGACGAAATCTTATTTGAGAGCTTTTGATTCGTTGGAAGTAGTGGAGACTGGAAGACAACTAGCCCCTCTAGCTCACATAACTCTAACATACGTGTGCCAAGCAATATAAAGCTTTGGTTGCTATTCATTCATCTTCAACATGTGAAACTTTCACAAGAGTCATGAAACTAGAGACAGCAAAGCAAGTTCGGGAGAATCTACAAGAAGAATTTCAAGGCAGTCCCATAACAAGACAGATTCAAGTCCTCAACTTGAGAAGAGAGTTTGAGACGTCGAGGATGAAAGAGTCTGAAACAGTGAAGGGTTGTGGACATAAATGATAGGCTTATGAAGCTTGTAAACCAGCTTAGGTTGCTTGGAGAAGACATAGATGAGCAAAGGATTGTGGACATAATCCTATTCAGTGTGCCCTAGAGGTATGAGTCAAAAATCTCCTCTTTAGAGTTTGTGAAAGACCTTTCTCAATTGAGTGTGACAAAGGTAGTGAGTGCTTTTCAAGGCTTGGAGCAAAGAAGAGCTTTAAGAGATGAGGAGTCAAATGAAGGAGCTTTTCTTGCAAGGATGAAAGAAAAACATCCTAGCAGAAATGGAGGAAAGAAAGCTTAAAGAAAATGGGCAGTGCAGCAATGGAGGAGCTAGAAGAGGAGATTATCCAACAAATCCTCACTGCAAACAAAAACATCACTTAAAAAAATTCTGCTGATATAGACCAGATGCAAGGTATGAAGCTTGTAACCAACTTGGCCATGTCGAAGAAGTTTGCAAAAACAAAAGGAACCAGCAAGTGGAGCAAGTACAGCAAGCTCAAGTTGCTAAAAATGAAGAGAATAATGAAGAAGCACTGTGCTGCAACATGTTATTGCAGAAAGCAGTAAAAACAATGCTTGGTTGATTGATAGTGGTTGTTCAAACCACATGGCTCATGATCTAACTCTATTTAGAAGATTGGATGGAAGTCATACTTCCAAAGTTAAGATTGGGAATAAAGATTTTATTGAAGTTAAAGGAAAGGGCAGTGTTGCCATTAACACTGATTCAGGTATTAAACTCATCCATGATGTTCTTTATGTCTCTGAGATTAAACAAAATCTGCTAAGTGTTCCACAATTAGTAGGAAAAAAAAAAATTCTTTGCACTTTGAAAACAAAGCTTGTAGAATTTGTGATGCTAGTGGTTGTAAGTTGATGTTTGTTAAGACGAAAGGTAAGAGGTTTTCAATTGAGTAGAATGCGGATAAGAAAAATGCTATAAAGAAGCTACAAAGAAAGAAGAGAAGGTTACACCAGCTAAGAAAGAAGCTACAGCTGCAAAAGATGAAAAATATGAAAAATGCAATGTTGTTTTGCTGGAACCTACAAGATGTGAGGAGGCAGCTAGCTAAACTGAGAAGAAAGTTTAAAGTAAGGAGGAGTTTTCCCAGAATTCAGAGCAAGAAAAGGCTGAGGCCAAATTCTCTACTGAAGCTGATGATAATTCAACAACAAGAGCTGCAAATCAAGAAAATTTAGCAGATGAAGCCAAAGTTAAAGGAGTCAACATTGTTCAATTTAGTTCTCAAAATCAAACTGCAGAAAACCAGACCAAGGATCTCCAAGAGCCAAATTCAAGTTTAAAAAATCAAAGCCTAGAGTTGAGTCCCATGGAGCTAGAGGATGAAGAAGAAAACATGTAAATAAGGGCTTGTGTTATTATCTACACCCCTAACCAATAAAGGCTTGTGTTATTGTCTACACCCCTAACCAAGATGCATACACCCCTAGGAGCAAGCTTTCTTCATGGGAACTTGATGGTGAGGAATCCACTAATGCTGAACAAACAATAGAGATCAATAGTAAAACAGGTAGCAACACAACAGAATTTGTTGTATTATTCAACACTGTCCGTATGAGCCTAAATGAAAATAAGTTAAGGTGGTTTGGACATGTGTGGAGCAGGTTGTTAGAGGCACTAATGAGGAAAATTGATCATGATATTTAACTTCGTGAAAAAGTATAGAGGAAGACCTAAAAAAATACTTGGATAAGTTATTAAAAAAATCTCGTGGTTAACAATATTTCAAAAAATATAGTATAACCTTACCTAGTAGAATAAGACTTGTTGTTATTTTACGTATGAGCCTAAATATCCACCAATGAGGTTGTTGAGTTGAATTGGCAATGGCGGTTGAATCATTTATCCTTCAAAAGCCAAAATCACCCTTAAGAACGAGAATTTAGTAGGGGGAGGTAAGATATAACTAATGTGAGCAGGGCTAGTATTGTAAAATTGTACCAGTTAAGGAGTGTATAAAAGCCTATCAATTATGAGTTTGGTATTGTGATGCATAATGAAAATTCCTCTTTGTTCTCTATCAAATCTCTTTTCTTTTTCTCATTCTTCTATTCTTTCTCAATTTCCTATCACCATTTTTGGTCAATAATTTCAAATTACATGTCTCTCTTGTTAACAAAGAGAAACAGAAGAACCATAATACCCATAATTACGAGTTGTTAAATGAATTGGTCTCCATGCAAATCTCATCATCCAACAACTTACAATTTGCCATATTGATAACTGCAAGAACTACACGAGAAGATGACATGTAGGTGATTTGGGTTCAATGGTGTGGAATTCTCATTCGATGAAGAGGATTCTCCTTTTGGTGGTAATCATCATTCTGTTGCTCCTCTCACATCTGCCCAATAGCTTCCTCATTTCAGCTGGAATTCTTTAATTCCATTTTGATCATCTTGTCGTCCATTAACTCTAATTCACTTCATTCTTTAAATTTTAGTTAGCAAGACATCTTCAGCCCCCACACCAGTTGGCACTCTCAGGTGGACACCACCCATAGTCGGCACCTCACCCACAATGGTTCACGGCAGTTGTGGTTGGCTAATTTTAATTTAAATGGAATTGGTAACATCACAGCTAAACACATATTTCATTTTTTAAAATTTTCTTAAAACACAAAATTGGAAACATATCCAAACAGTCCCTTAGTTTTCTAGAATATTTTTAAGTTTTACTATGACACATCAATTTAAGTAACATTCCTTTTTATTTATACGATTCTCAAAAGTTTTTGAAATGAATTTCACATCTTACCCTAAACATCTCTTCCCTCTTTATCTCAGTTTAATTGTAATTTTTTTCACTCTCTTGTCTCAGATTTTACACTGGTGAGACTGTTTAACTTCTTTAAATTAGGGTTGCTTATACAACAATGTTCGTCGGTTTACAAATGCCATGCCATCACTTATCGGTGAACTGATATGGTCATTTTTTTGAACATGAGATAATCAAACCCCAAATATGTTAAATACTACTCAAATCTCTCATTACTAAATCACAACTAGTGGCTTCTAGTGTGGTAATCAGTTCTTAGAAAAACAAAAAATGCATTTTAAAAACTGTGGATAAAGTTGGCCTAATCGTTTTTCATGACTTATACTTGTAAATATAAATTTCAACTATGAAAATTTTAGTGTAATTTGAGGTGTGGACTTTGAAATGATTGGATTGTTTGCAATGTCATCGAACTAAACTGAAAAATGAGAAAGTCTATTTCTTTTATTAAAAGAGTGAAAGATGAAGCTACAAAC
Organism: Bauhinia variegata; assembly: GCA_022379115.2. Taxonomy (NCBI): domain Eukaryota; kingdom Viridiplantae; phylum Streptophyta; class Magnoliopsida; order Fabales; family Fabaceae; genus Bauhinia; species Bauhinia variegata. Next base: position 12,920,329 of record CM039429.1, on the reverse strand, counting down.
TAAACAGAAATATGAGAAAGACACTACATTAAAAGCATATGAATTTACAAACCAAAACCAGACAAGGATAAGACTGGAAAACCACAAAAGAAAGTATTGAAAGATAATTTATTTGGTGGAAACTTACCTCTTCTCCAAAATTATTGAAGTAAAGATGATTGAAGAACTTAATTTGACAACCTGCAGATTAACAAAGAATCACTTGCAATTTTGAATTTGATGATTCTAGAATTTTGTCAACAAACAAATCTTACAATGTTCAATTTCATTATTAGAGTAATGAAAGTGTACTTTCCAAAATGCATAAAAGTACTATTTTAGGAAAAAAAATTTCACTTCTTCCATTTCATATTATTTGTCATTTAAGATCAATATGCACAGATTGAAAAAATACAACTAAAGTGTTAAAATTCTTCTTAAACTTTTTAATATACTCTTATTTATTCTACTACTACTTAATTTTATAATAAATATATGAAATAATTAAAGTTGATGGAGATAAGGGTATAATTAAAAAATAATAATAATTGATGTTATTTTAAATTTCTAAAAAGACAAATAAATTGAAACAAAAATTTTCTCTAAAGTGACATATAAAAAAAAATGGAGAGTAACATTTTCAAAATTTCATAAGCATAGAGAAATTTAAAAGAAACAGAAAAAAAAAAAAGAAAGAAAGAAAGAAACTTACATTAATTTTGTTAAGATTAAGTCTTGTCCAAGATATTTTGCAAGTGAGATGTTGATAATTTCTCTAAGCTGCCTTAGAATTTGAAACAACGTCTACAATGGATCAATTCCTTCCTTCTCAGTCATATAATGGAAATTCCTGGTGCTTTTGTTCTCAATGGTTTAACTCTCTTGATCAATTATATTATACCGAGAAAAAAAAAAAAAAGAGACTATAAAAAGTTCTGTAAACAAATACATTAAATAAATCACACAAGAAAACAAACTCTTGCAAAAATTGAAAAACAAATATATGGCTGATAAAATGAAAGAATTTATGAAGTGATCACACATAACCTTGTGCTTCCAAAACAATATTTTCTATACAATTGATTTTTACAAGGTCTTTGTACAATCCTTCTCACCTAAATTAATTCACTTCTTCAATCAAATTCCATTTATACATTTGGATTTATAGATTTAATGACACTAAATGCAGCCAACATGATAATAGTATTTAACCAAAATAATGGCTATTAAATTGTATAACATAATAGGAAGAACAAAATTAAGAAAATAGTTTCCCTATTTATTTATAAAAATATTTAAAGAACAAAAGGATGAATATATATAAATTGAAATAAAGAAAAAAAATGCATAAATATCTACAAATCAAAATAATTGATGGGAGAAAACTTACAGTGGTAGAAATTTAGCTCTTGACAATTATAGAATCTTTTGAAATTAGGTTATTGTTCTAACACAAAATAAAACCTTTTGAAAGGGTTGCTGGGAAAAAAGTCAAAGGTGAGTTAACTCGGCCAAAGAACTTGCATGCAGATTAGAGGATCACAATCAAACGCATGGAATGTCATTCTGAGTTGGCCTTGAGCTCATATATAGATATAGAATTTCAAGTAGATTGTGTGGTTATTCAAAGAATTTTCATAGGCAAGGAAAAGAATTTACATAACAAACAAGCGAAGCAAGAGAACCTTTCTGGAAAAGAATCTGAAGGGTGTGTATTCTCAAAAGCATTTTTTGCTTTCTTTATGGTTCATACTTTGCTTCTTCGAGATGTAATGAATGTTCTTGCCGTCCACTGAAATTCCTTTATAATGTATATTCTTTTCTTGGGTGCTTTTGCTTCGAACCCAGATTTTGTAAACTGAGAATAAGTTCAGTACTACTTATTCAGAAGTTATCTTGTTATGTGAATATTGCAAGTTACAAGGGGAGCTATGGGTAACCTGACAAACAAAATTTCATTGTGTGTTAAAAGCAATTTTTGTTCTACTTTGTTTTGTTAATACAGTAACACATTGCTATACAAGAAAACAGATTCAATTGAATCGGCTAAATGTGCCTAGTAGAAAACAGAATTCCATTCATTCGCCAAACATAACCTACGTGCTATTGCTGAAGGGAATTGACTTTTTTTTTTTTTATTGAGCTTGGTTTTTACTAAGCTCTCGTCATTTTCTTTTTTCTTTGTTTTCTCTTACTAACTTCATAAAAATAATAAAAAGGATACACTGATAAAAAAAAAAAAAAAAGGTTAAAAGATAGAATTAAACTAAATCGCTAATCCAGCTCGGTTATATTTTAAAATGCTTTTCTTAAAAAAACTTATTGGAATAGTTCAAAAGTACGTAAATTATTCCATCATTAAAAAAATACTTAAGTTATTCAATAAGATATCATGTTTGATTGTTTGTATTTTGATTGCCTGAAAATTTCAAAACAAATAATGTTTGATTGCTTATATTTTTGTTCTCTTTTTGTGTGTTTGTGTTTTTGAAGAAAGGACCCGTCTTGAATTATGATTTCACAGTCTCACTTTTGAACCATTAATAAAATTATTCATGAACCCAACTAATAAATAATACAACTATTGCAAAGATGGGAGTTGAAAGGATATTTTCCTGGATAAAGATATGACCTTTAGAAGGTCTTTAAGATAGATTCTTTAAACTAGGCAACACAATCTAGGTCCTATTCTAAATTTTATTATGAAGAAAAATTCCCTTAATTCCTTTGACTAAATATGTATTTTAGGTGATGATATTTACGTATTTTCATCCTTTCTAACTTGAATTGAAATTGAGAAACTGAATTCTATTAATTAGTAAAGTTAATTTCATGAATTATACAATGTCACTAAAATTGTAAAAATAGATCGACCAATTTCCCTATAAGAGGACCACGCCACAAAGTTTTCAAGCCCTTCGTGTGGCAGATATAAAGCTTAACCAAATTGGAAAAGTCATTTAATTTCAATCATGAAAGGATTGCTAATGTCAGCAAAGCACTCTATCTTGTCACAATATGAAAGGTAAAATTCAGTTGCAAAAACCATGTTTGGGATAATATTCTTACAGCCAATTTCCATCCATCGATTCAAAAAGTCTACTCTCTGTGCCAAATCCCGAATTTCTTCGTTAAAAGTGAAAAGCATAAAAAAAATTTAGCCATAAACCTCTTGTGATAGAAAAGTTCTCAAGCCGATATGGATAATATCCTCCCATGTGTATACGATGCCTTTGCTAACCCAAGACAAAAGATATAGGGCGAGGAAAGAAATGAGATAAATTATGAGATACAATATATTACCCCGATATATCTTTGTGCTTCTAAAACAATACTTTTCCTTATTATTTAATTTTCCATATGAATTTCTACAACAAGTCTATGTATGGTCCTTCTAACCTTAACAAACTCACTTTTAGGAAATTCCTTGTATGCATTTGGATCTATAGATTTAATAACAATGTACGCATTCAATATGAAAATAGTAAAATTAACCAAAATAATGGCTAATCAGTTGGGAAACAAAAACAAGAAAAAAGATAATCAAGAGATAATTGATGATGGAAGAACTTTGTCAACCTACAGAATAATGAAAGCAAACTTTGAATTTGATGGTTCTAGAATTTTGTCAATCACACACATTGAAAGTGCAAGTAAAGCATGTCCTATAGGGGGTGAATAGGACTTTTGTAAACTTTTCGCAAAATGATATATTTTCAAAACAAGCTTTAATATCAAAGCTTGGTTTTACTTAACAAAAGCTTAGTTTTTAGAAAACTCAATTCAAACAGTAATAACAGTATAAAGCAGTAAGCTCAAAAGTAATGCTGGAAATGAATAAGAAAGAGTAGAGAAAATGCACAGCAATTTATAGTGGTTCGGTCTCAATCTTAGACCTACGTCCACTCCCCTCAAACTCAGTTGAGAGAATTTACTCCACTATGTGAATCTGGTTTACAGGATTCCAGCACTTATTACAGTCTCTCAGGACGCAGCTGAAGACTTAAGCTTGGTTTTCCAGGCTAACCAAAAAACCCTTACAATAAAGACTATGTCACTTAATGACTATGTCACTCCCTCTCACAGGGATACAAATCAGCAATAAGGCAATATAGCCTTTTACACAATATCATATGAAGAAGAATTTTGGGTAGATGAGTTGTTGCTTGAATCAACAAATTTTCAAGTTTTTTCTTTGTGCACTCAAGGATATTCCAAGTAAGGATGAAGTGCAGAGAAGGTTTCACACGAGACAACACTTGATGAATGAGTAAATGAATATTTTCTCTCAGTTTTTGTTCTTATTCTTCTTGCCCATATGAAGCTCTCCTTCTCCCTTTTATAGAGCTTTCAAAATATGACTGTTGAGGCATTTTAAATCAGGAGCTATGGCAGGTGACTGTTGTGACTCACGTTTGTCTTTTTCTCCAGTGGTTCAGCACTCTTTTACCACAGTCTGAAAAAGTAGAATTGCCAGAAGACAGCTTTAAGGATATGCTTGGTTCGCAGGTTTGCATGAATAAGGAAGTTCTCGATTTGTCCCATGATAAGTGCTCAAAAATCTTTCCTTCCTCTTATCTTTGGTTGGCTCAAGGTGGTAGAAGTGACCAGTATGTACTGCTGACACAATGAGTCTTTCAAGGTCAAATGACACACTTCAAACATGACACATGCTAAAAGACAAATACTGCTTTTCCTGTCACTGTCACCTTTAGAGGGTTGACCTGCAAGTTTAAAAACTCCCAAACACAACAAAGTGTGGTCCACGGATAGGCTTGCAGATATATTTCAAATTAGTCGCACCAATTAGGATAAAAGCACATAGTCCAAAATATGTCAGAGCTAAAAGAGACAAAGTGAAAAGCTATAATTTTTCTGGATACAAGGAAAAAATTATTTTAATAAAACATTAGGAGAAATCAAAAATTATTGTAAGCATCAAAATTAATTAACTTAATTAACCCTTGAGCTAACAATCTCCCCCTTTTTGATGAAGACAAAATAATTTTTGATTTTTGTAAGCAACTGAAAATATTGTTCTCCCCCTAAACACATGCCAGAAAAATTTAGGCAAAAATACAAAACACATGCCTAGTTCTCCCCCTTTGGATTCATCAAAAAGAAATCCACGATGGGTAGGAACAGAAAACCAGAAAACCAAATATAAACAGAATAGGCATAAGTGTAAAATATAAGTGCAATGACAAAACAAAAAATTGCAAGAATTAAGTAAATAACGCATAAACATTAAACAGTCAATTGTTAAAATAAATCACACATGTCCAAAAGAAATGCTAAAACATGTAAAAGTCAAAGGTAATATCCAGAAAGTCAGAATAAAAAACTAGTAAAACACATATGCTGTGATCAAGCCCTTAATCCTCCTCGGATTCATCAGCCATTTCTTCTTCCTCATCATCAGCTTCAGACACATTTTCATTCTCACTGCCCTCAGAGTCTGATTTTCCAGCATTGTACTTGGATTCAAGATCGCTTACTTTCTGCTTAATAGTTCTCATTTCCTCTTGAAGAGTATCAATTCTGGATAGAGCACACCTCAGTAGATACTCGAGCCCATGAACTTGATCAAAGAGTGGTGGTTCAGACTTTTGACCATTGGTTTTAGAGTGAGACACTTTTTGCTTCTTGTCTTGGCTTGAAGGGCTAAGGACTACTTTCCGCTTTAGAGGACCCTTCTTGAACACTATTGGCTTGCGGATCACATTGTTTCGTGGCATCGGAGAGAATGGATAAGCAGCAGTGTTGATCTCAGTAAAATGTTTGAAGATGCGAGTTAAAATCATCCCATATGGTAGAACAGATTGGCCACGTGAGTCTTTTGCTGATTCTATCATGTGGTTCAAGATGAGATAGGGTAGATTTAGTGGCGCCTTCATCTTCAGATAGAAAAGAATGTGCATTTCATTGTAGTTTTGGCCAGACAGATTTCCCAGTTTGGGCATGATAGCCATTTTAATGATTCTGGCCATGGTTCTCGTAAGCTGGTTTGCAAATTCCAAGCTTGGCTTTAGGAACCAGAGAGGATCAACTGGAAAATCTGCTATAATTTTCATAGCTTGCCCAAATTCCACACCAGTTGATTTTTTATCCCATCGATTGGTACAGAAAACCCTTCTTCCAGCAGGAGGAACACCTAAAATACTACCAAGAATTTTCTCAGATAATGTAAATGCATGACCATTAACCACAGAGGAAACATGAACAGATGTGCCATGAACAGAGTGCGAAAGGTTTCTATAAAATTGTCGAACTAAATAATCAAAAATAACTTCTTCGGTTACCTTAAAGAAGTTTCCCATCCTATCTTTGCGAACTTCTTCTCGATTCTCTTCATGGTGTCATTTTTGCTGAAGTCAATGACCATCCCATAGGCAATTTTCTGCTTCGCCACTAACTCCATTTTCTCAGCATTCTTGGCTTGCGCAGGGGTTTTCATGCGGCTTGAACTTCGGGTCCTACGGCGAGGCACCAGTGGTGTAGGAGATCTAGCCATTTCTCCCAGCAATTCAACTTCCGATGAATTTGTCACCTTTTCTTTTCCTTTGTTCGACTTAGGTTTAGGCGACAGTGACTTACTGTTTTCTTTCGAAATTGGTTTCGGTGAAACAGGGGTTGCTTCAACAGGTTCCTCGGCAACTTCGGTTGGGGTTTTGTCTTTCCCCGCTTCAGCATTCGTTCCAGACGAAGAGCCCTTCTTGCTGATCCCAGCTTGCTTGAGAAATTCCAACAACTTGGCTGCCATCATCTCCGCCATTGTTGGTGGTAACTCAAACTACTCCAATGGAGAGGTCACGGTGTTTTGCTGTGAGGATCCCTCGGATTCACTAGTGGAGATTTGTTGAATCTTCATTGAAGGATTTGAAGTGAAGAGGGTAAGAGTGTATGGTTCGGTAATGAAGGCTTTGAGGAAAGTCTGAATATGTAACTGGCTTTTGCAGGTGTGCGCGGCTCAAGACGTCATGGGAACAATTACCTTCAGAACTGTCATTTCAAATTCCCACCGAGTAAGATTTGATGGGTGCTGGTTCAACCCAATGGATTTTCGGATGGGTTTCGGGTATCCATTTCTTATGGTTAAGATCCATGATGAATTCTTAGGCCCAAAGTCATATAGATATGTGTACAACCGTGGGCTTATTGTGGCCCATTTCGAAATTGTTGATGACCCAACATATGCACTTGTGACCCAGTCAGCTATTCAAGGCCCGAATCTAGACTTAGAAAAATTTCTTCAACTTTGGCAAACCCAGACGAGGCATATGAACTTGAGCTTGGTTCTTCCAGATGCGCTTGCTTTGATAAAGTGAAGCTTGACTTTTCCAGAGGATTTTAGGCTTGATCAACAGAATAGACACACTGAGAATATGCATGTATGCTCATTTAAAAACTACATATATGCATCAAAAATAATAATAATCAAGCATTGACATTTTAGGTAGTAGAGGGTAAAGAAATCATACCCAACTCGCTTCTCAAGTTGCAGAATCTATCTTCAGCTAATGGCTTGGTAAAAATATCAGCAATTTGTTTATCGGTGTTGATAAAGTGAAGCTCTACATCTCTTTTCATCACATGATCTCTCAAAAAATGATGTTTGATATCAATATGCTTGGTTCTGGAGTGTTGCACTGGATTTTTTGCAATGTTGATGGCACTTGTGTTATCACAGAGAATTAGAGAGCATTTATGGATGATTTTGTAATCTTTCAATTGTTGTTTCATCCACAAAACTTGTGCGCAACATTGTCCAGCAGCTATGTATTCAGACTCGGCAATGGATATTGATACACTAGCTTGTTTCTTGCATTGCCAGCTTACTAATGAATTTCCCAGAAATTGGCATCCACCACTTGTACTCTTTCGGTCAACCAAGCATCCAGCATGATCAGAATCAGTATATGCCACCAAGTCAAAGTAATTGTTTTTCAGATACCATAAGCCAGTATTTTCAGCTTCAACCAGATATCTGATGATTCGCTTTACAACTTGCAAATGCGGTTCTTTAGGCTTGACCTGAAATCTAGCACAACAACATACACTATATAGAATGTCAGGTCTACTTGTTGTTAGAGAAAGTAATGATCCAATCATGCCTCTATACAGCTTTTGATCGACATCTTTTGAACCATCTTCTGAAGAGAGTTTGGTTGTTGTAGCCATGGGCGTTGGCATTCCTTTTGCTTTCTCCATTCCATACTTTTTGATGAGTTCTTTGGTGTACTTGGCTTGATGAATGAATATTCCATTTGAAAGTTGTTTGATTTGAAGCCCAAGGAAGAAAGTTAATTCTCCCATCATGCTCATTTCAAACTCACTTTTCATTAACTTTTCAAAGTCCTTGCATAAAAGCTCATTAGTAGCACCAAATATAATATCATCAACATAAATCTGCACAACTAATATATCATTATCGAAGGATTTAATAAATAGAGTGGTGTCCACTTTTCCTTTGGAGAACTCATTTTTCAGGAGAAACGAGCTTAGCCTATCATACCAAGCTCTTGGGGCTTGTTTAAGACCATAAAAAGCTTTTGACAATTTATAGACATGATTTGGAAATTTTTCATTTTCAAAGCCTGGAGGTTGTCTAACATAGACTTTCTCATTTATAAAACCATTTAAGAAAGCACTTTTAACATCCATTTGATAAACCTTAAAATTTTTGAAGCATGCAAAAGCAAGCATAATGCGAATAGCTTCAAGTCTAGCTACGGGAGCAAAAGTTTCATCGAAGTCAATACCTTCTTGTTGGCAGTACCCTTGAGCTACCAATCTTGCTTTGTTTCTTACCACTTGGCCTTGCTCATCAAGCTTGTTTCGAAAAACCCACTTTGTACCAATAACATCTTGATGTTTTGGAGGTGCCACAAGCTTCCATACTTCATTTCTTTCAAACTGGTTGAGCTCTTCTTGCATAGCCATGATCCATGACACATCTCCCAGTGCGTCTTCAACCTTCTTTGGTTCAATCAGCGAAATGAAGCATAAGTTATTTCCTTGATCTCTGATTGAGGCTCTAGTTTTTATTCCTTCATTTACATCCCCAATCACATCATTAAGTTTGTGATCACGTTGTACTTGCTGTTTGTACGACATATTGTCTCTATTTGAAGGCTCTTCTTGTTGCACTGAGACTTGATCAACTTCAATGTTTTGATGTGAATCAGGCATATGATTTTGAGCTAGGTTTTGATCAGGTTTATCTATTAAAGCTTGATGTTCTCTTGTAAAACTTGGTTCCTGTAAAACTTGCCCTTCCTCAAAAGCAATTTTGCTTAAGGGTTAATGGTTAGATTCATCAAATATAACATGCATGGTTTCCTCTACTGACTTGGTTCGTTTATTAAAAACCCTATAGGCTTTACTAGTCAAAGAGTAGCCTAAGAAAATAACTTCATTGGATTTTGCATCAAATTTACCCAAGGTACTCTTTCCATTATTGTGAATGAAGCATAAACATCCAAAAGCACGAAAATAGCTTACATTAGGCTTTCTTCCCTTGCAAAGCTCATATGGGGTTTTCTTCAAAATGGGTCGAATCAAACATTTGTTTAAAATATAACAAGCTGTATTCACAGCTTCAGCCCAAAAGTGTTTGGCAATATTAATTTCACACAGCATTGTTCTTGCCATTTCAACCAATGTTCTATTTTTCCTTTCAACAACCCCATTTTGTTGAGGCGTTTTAGGAGAAGAGAAATTGTGGTGGATTCCTTGGTTTTCACAAAAATCCTTGAAAGCTTGATTTTCAAATTCTCCACCATGATCACTCCTTATAGAACAAATTTTTAAATTGGTTTCATTTTCAACCTTTTTGAAAACTTTTTGAAAACCTCAAAAGTTTCTTCCTTATGAGCTAAGAAGTATACCTAAGTAAACCTAGAGTAATCATCAACAATGACAAAACCATATCTTTTTCCTTTTAAGCTCAAAGTTGACATAGGTCCAAACAAATCCATATGAAGAAGTTCAAGATTTCTTTTCGAGAAAAGCTCCTTCTTATTTTTAAAAGAGGATTTTGTTTGTTTTCCCAGTTGGCATGCAGCACAAATATTATCCTTTTCGAAATGCAGCTCAGGTAGACCAGAAACAAGCTTATGTTTTGACAATTTTGAAATAAGCTACAAATTTGCATGACCAAGTTGCCTATGCCATAAAGAGACATTTTCAACTTGGGAAACTAAACAAGTTTCATTTTTGAAGGAGAAGTCTTTGTTGGACACTTTATAAACATTTGAGCTTCTATGCCCTACAAAAAGAATATCTTTCTCATTTATATCATATATGGTGCATTTAGAGGATTCAAAACATACCTTATATCCAAGGTCACAAAGCTGACTAATGCTCATTAAATTGTGCTTCAACCCTTTCACGTAGTATACATCATTTATGACAAGATTTGGGTTAAGCTTGATTTTCCCAATGCCAAGAATTTTTCGTTTGCTATCATCTCCGAATCTGAAATTTCCCATATCCTGCTTTTGAAGTTCTGTGAATATGTCCTTGTTCCAGGTCATATGGTTCGAACACCCACTGTCAAGGTACCAACTTCCATTTCTTGGCTTTTGTTGTTTCTGTCAAGTGAAAAGTTCAACTTAGGTACCCATGTTTGATTGGGTCCTTGTGGGTTAGTGACAGAAATATTTTTAGGTAGCCAAATCTGCTTATACCTCTTTACATTCTTCTTGTAATTACATTGATAGGCATGATGTCCAGCTCTATTGCAGTAATTACAAGTTATCTGTGAAAGCTTAGTTTTAGAAAGAGGATTTTCGTACCCTAAACCATTTTTCCAAATAGTTCTATGCAAATCATGTTTTTGCATACCAACTAACCTATCAAGGTTTTGTTTACCTTTAACAAAGCTAGCCAGGTCATTTGAAAGTTCAGCAAGCTTATCTTTTAGAGCTTGGTTTTCACGAAGTAAATTTTCAACGACCTTTTCTTTTTCTTGTAGATCTTTAATAACTATTTTATCATGCTCAGAAATAGCGTGAACCTCATCAAGTTTTGTTTCAAGAAGTTTAACTTTTTCTTTTCTAGTAGAAAGTTTAGAAAGGAGTTTTCCTACGATTTCAACGAGTTCTTTATAAGCATTTGATAAATCATCATATGAAAGGGGTTGATCAATTACCTCATCATCAGAGTCACTATCATCCGTCTTGGCCATGAGGCAGATTTCTTCATCATCACTTGATGATGAATCTTCATCGCTCCAAGCAGCATAAGTCTTTTTCTTGTACTTGTTGAAGCTTTTAATTTTTCTTCTCGAACACTCAGGTACTTTGTGTCCAGCCTTTCCACAGGTATAACATGTTATCTCTTCTTTGTCTCCTTCCTTCTTCAGCTTCTGCTTGCTATCTTCTTTATTGTACTTGGTTTTGAGACCAAGCTTATTCGGAAAAGCTTGTTTCCGAGATCTCCTCTTTTGTAGCATTTTAGCTACTCTTTTGGATAACAAAGCAACATCACTGTCACTATCATCTTCTGATGATGAAGACGTGGCAGCAAGAGCAACGCCTTTCTCCTTTTTCTTTCTTTCGGCGGCCCTTACTTCCTTCTTCTTCAATGTCATTTCCTCAGCTTCTAGTTCTCCTCTAAGCTCATCAACAATGATATTTGATGACTTAGTTGTCTGTTTAAGAATGTAACCTTTTGTTTCCCATTTTTCAGAGAGACATTTGATAAGCTTCTTCACTCGTTCTTTTTGTGTAAAGTTTCTACCAAGCATTTTGAGTTGATTTACTAGGTGAAGAAATCTGATGAAATACTTTTCTATGGTCTCTCCATCTTCCATGTGAAATAGCTCATATTCACCAGCATATATGTCTATTCTTGATTCTTTGACAACCGTCGTTCCTTCATGTATACTTTGAAGTCTATCCCACATTTCTTTGGCGGTATTATATGCAGAAATCACTTCATACTCTTTTGAGCATACGACATTGGAAAGCATATACTTAGCCTTTAAGTGTAATGAGGCTTTTCTCTTTTCTTCATCAGTATATTCATCTAGTCCCTTTGGAACTCTTGCTCCATCTACCTCTTTAGTCGGTTCTTCATAGCCAATCTTTACAATGCTTAGGAGTTCAAAATGATTTGAGCCCATAAACATTTCCATATGGTTTCTCCAGTGGCTGTAGAAGGATCCATCGAAATATGGTGGTTTGTTGCATGAGTTTCCAACCTTGAAGTCTTCCATGATCTTGCACAACCTAGGATCTTAAACTCAAGGATGTTAGTCCAATAACAGAGCACAAGGCTCTGATACCAAATGAAAGTGCAAGTAAAGAATGTCCTAGAGGGGGTGAATAGGACTTTTGTAAACTTTTCGCAAAATGATATATTTTCAAAACAAGCTTTAATATCAAAGCTTGGTTTTACTTAACAAAAGCTTAGTTTTTAGAAAACTCAGTTCAAACAGTAATAACAGTATAACGCAGTAAGCTCAAAAGTAATGCTAGAAATGAATAAGAAAGAGTAGAGAAAATGCACAGCGATTTATAGTGGTTCGGTCTCAATTTTAGACCTACGTCCACTCCCCTCAAACTCAGTTGAGAGAATTTACTCCACTATGTGAATCTGGTTTATAGGATTCCAGCACCTATTACAGTCTCTCAGGACGCAACTGAAGACTTAAGCTTGGTTTTCCAGGCTAACCAAAAAACCCTTACAATAAAGACTATGTCACTTAATGACTATGTCACTCCCTCTCACAGGGATACAAATCAGCAATAAGGCAATATAGCCTTTTACACAATATTAGATGAAGAAGAATTTTGGGTAGATGAGTTGTTGCTTGAATCAACAGATTTTCAAGTTTTTTCTTTGTGCACTCAAGGATATTCCAAGTAAGGATGAAGTGCAGAGAAGGTTTCACACGAGATAGCACTTGATGAATGAGCAAATGAATATTTTCTCTCAGTTTTTGTTCTTATTCTTCTTGCCCGTATGAAGCTCTCCTTCTCCCTTTTATAGAGCTTTCAAAATATGACTGTTGAGGCATTTTGAAAATTCCATTGTCCAATAAAGCTCCTTGACATGATAACAGCCTTTAAATTAGGAGCTGTGGCAGGTGACTGTTGTGACTTATGTTTGTCTTCTTCTCCAGTGGTTTAGCATTCTTTTACCACAGTCTGAAAAAGTAAAATTGCCAGAAGACAGCTTTAAGGATATGCTTGGTTCGCAGGTTTGCATGAATAAGGAAGTTATCAATTTGTCCCATGATAAGCGCTCAAAAATCTTTCCTTCCTCTTATCTTTGGTTAGCTCAAGGTGGCAGAAGTGACTAGTATGTATTGCTAACACAATGAGTCTTTCAAGGTCAAATGACACACTTCAAACATGACACATGCTAAAAGACAAATACTGCTTTTCCTGTCACTGTCACCTTTAGAGAGTTGACCTGCAAGTTTAAAAACTCCCAAACACAACAAAGTGTGGTCCACGGATAGGCTTGCAGATATATTTCAAATTAGTTGCACCAATTAGGATAAAAGCACATAGTCCAAAATATATCAGAGCTAAAAGAGACAAAGTGAAAAGCTATAATTTTTTTGGATACAAGGAAAAAATTATTTTAATAAGACATTAGGAGAAATTAAAAATTATTGTAAGCATCAAAATTAATTAACTTAATTAACCCATGAGCTAACACACATAAATCTTAAAATTTTCAATTCCATCATTAGAAACGAAAGTGTAGCTTCCAAAATCTATAAAGTACTAAATGTCTAAATAATTATCTAATCATTTAGTGATTATTTGTCCTCTGTTTTAAGTAAAATTTTAATATATTAAGATGGTGAGATTTATCTTATATAATCAGATTATTATCTGTTTTTTTTTTTTTTACTCATATTAAGAGCTCAAACATAAATATCATGTTGATACATCAACACGAGCAAGTCTAAATCTTAACTAAACATAAATCTTAAAATTTTCAATGCCATCATTAGAAATGAAAGTGTAACTTCCAAAATACATAAAGCACTAAATGTCCAAATAACTGTCTAATTATTTAGTGATTATTTGTACTTTATTTTAAACAAAATCTTAATATGTTAATCTTGAGGTGGTGAGATTTATCTTATATAATCAGATCATCATTTATTCCTACCGGTATTGGGGGCACAAACATAACAATGATATTGATATGTCACCATAAGCAAATCCAAATCTTAACTAAACACAACTCTACTACAGATTATCATTACGTAATGTTTCTTTTTCCGGAAGAGAATTTGATTGTTCAAAACTAATTTGATTTCTCCTTTGTTGCACACGGCAAGAATATCCCCTTAGCAAGAGAGGGGTGGCCTGTCACCCAAGAACTTTTGGACAGGGTCCTAACTGCCCATGCATACTGGTCCCAACACCAGACTGAGTCGGAGACGGAGACCTACCTTCTCCTTTAAACTCTATCGGTGTTCGGTACTGGAAAAGTTTTTACTTTACTGGAAACTCACTCAGCAACTTAGATGCTCATGTTTAATAGAACATATAAAAGAAAATTTCACTAAGAAACTTACTTCACCAAAAACTACTTGTGAAAAATTTTAATTTTTTAGATTTCCAACTTTGGTATCCTTATTTCACAAGAAACTACAATCGCAAAAATTTTCAATTTTTTGAATTCCTAACTTAATAGGTGGACATTCTTATTTCATCGGAAAAGTAAAAATTTAAGAAGAATTTATGACAGAATTATCCTTAGCCTATTACCCTCGTTTATTATTGAGAAAGTTGGTTAACAGACAAATGTCTTACCTAGCAAATACTTACCCAACGAACTACTCAAAAATCATAGCTGCAACCAAGCAACCCATTAGTGGGATCAAGTGGTTGTGCTTTCAAGATGGCTCCATTGATGGTAAAACAAAAATAAAAGCAAATTATAACTTTCACACACTAGTTATTAGAAAGCCATTTAAAGGAGCGTTTATCTTTTGAAAGCTAACTATCAATAATTTAATTTTTATTTTTACCCATAATTTTTTTAGTGAATAAAAAAATTTACCCTTCACACAATTAACTCGAATCACTCTCCTCGAACCTGCCCTCTTTTTTTCCTCTCCCCTTTTTCTCTTTTCCCCTCTATCTATTTAATTATTTAATTAATTGATTGATAATAAATAAATAAAAAATATAACTAATAATTTAATAATTAGTTCATAATAAATAAATACAAATAGATACATATTATTCAATTGATTTATTGAAATGAATTAAAAATATGTAAAATAAATTATATTTATTTTTAATATTATACTAATATAATATTACATATTTTTTTAAGTTATTTAATACATTTTAACTATTTGTACAACTAATTTTGTCAAACAATTTTAATTCAATTAGTTAATTATACAATCATAAACTTTTAATTATAATTTTATAGCCTATAACTAGCTTAACATCTATCAGTTATAATTTCGTAGTTATAAACTAATTTTACCAAATAAATTCTTAGTGGGGTAGCTGCCCGCATAATTATGAACGTGAATCCATTCTTGATGGTTTGGGTTTCCATTTGAAAGAGAAAGAGTAAAGAGTGACTTCCAACAAAATTATGATTATAAAAGAAAAGAGGGGGGAGAGAGAGAGAGAGAAGAAACACCTTGTATTGAAGAAATAAACTTCAAGATTATTTCCTCCATTTGTACTTTGTGCAGAAAGTGGGAAGGGAGAGAGAAAACTTTTTTAGCCTCAGAAAGAGGAAGAGTTTTGGGTACGTATTGCTTTGAAATTCAATTTCTTTAGTCGCTGCTTACAGTGCCAATTGTTTTGAAATTAACCTTAGCAAATGGTTTTGTTTTTGTTTTTTTTAATAAATCATGTTTCTTTTCACAACTAGGATTTCAAACTTATGTGATAAACGAGATATAAGTTCCTTATGAAGACATTTGTAATACAAGATCATACTAGATATATACCAATGACATTTGTAGTACAGCATACTACATACTAGAATTATTTGAATGTTTTAAAGATGGGACAAATTTTTTTTGTCTCAAATCCTATCTTATAGATTTGGGATTGACGCTACTTATAATATTATTATTTATAAATTAATTTTAAATTTATAAAACAAAAAAAATGTACAGAGGAAGTAATTTTGTTTCATATCTTATCTATTCTTTGTTTCAAAATTTTAATTCATCACTTTACTTAAATATAAAATTAAGCAATTATTTTAAATTCTAAAATTTTATTTATTAACCAATCAAAATATAAGACATGAAATAAAACAAAACCGTGGAATTATTAAAGAGTTGCATGAAAATCTAAACAAATGGAAGTTGATTATTTTTCTCTAAACGTGTAATTTCTAAAAAAAGAACTGGTTTCCTTGTTTCAATTTTTTTTTCTTGTTTTCTCTATGGCGCCTTTATGAGTGGGAGTGGAAAAATGTGGTTGGTTAACAAATAATCCATCTTTTTTTTATCATTCATAAATGTTTGGTCATGTCCTAAAGAATCAATATGTGTTAGCAAAGTAGTGGGTACTTGACTAAAATGGGTCTTATTACAATTCTCTTTTAGTAAAGTGGGTTTAGTTTAAAATTATTTATGAAGAAATAAAAACTCCAAACTTCTCATATTGTGACTTACCAATTTGGCTATTTGACCAAAACTTCGTGCGTTGGGCATTTTTTTAGTATCTTTTTATCATTTTGTCTATATTTTTCAACATTTTATAGTGTATTTCAATATTTTGTGTATCATAATTTCAAAACAACAATAATTGAAAAATTCAATTAATCCCTTAAACTTTATATAATGAATATTTTATTTTTAAAATATACATTTAACTCTCAAAAATTTTCAATTGTGCACTTAACTCCCAATATTTAACTATCATTGAATATTTAAGAGAAATAAATCATATGCATCTTATATGACCCAATTAAAATACTTGAATTCCAAATAAAATACATATAATTGTTGACCCAAGGGTAAACTTGGCTTTTGAAATTTTCATGCGATTTCACACAATGGGGAGGACTTGCAATCACAACAGCATTACATGATGAGGCCTAAGCATTTATCTTTTAATCATTACGGCTTGCATGTCGATTACAAGCACTAACCAGGGAATATCATGTTTATATTTCCCCCCTTTTTGATCTCTTTGGGATATGTTGAATGGAATATTTTGCTCTGGTTTCTAAACTTCAATACTCTTTTAAAAAGCTTTTAATTTGGATTCATATTTGTTATTGTATTCTTTTTTTTTTTAAAAAAAAAATAGTTTTTTTTGCACTGGTTTATATTTTTCATCTGTTTTCTAGTCGAGGAAATTGAGATTTTTGGCCACCTCCGGCAGCCACTCTAGGGCTTTCCAACAACCCGATCTATTGCCCTAGACGAACAAGTTTGTTCTTTTTTTTATTAAATTTATTTATAACTTATTTTTTATTTTAAGTATTTTAATTGAGTGAGATGCATGTGATTTATTACTATTAAATATTTAATAATAGTTAAAAATTAAAAGTTAATTGAACAATTGAAAAATTTGAAGGAATTAAATGTATTTTTTAAAAATTTTAAGGTAAATTATAAATTATGTAAGGTTTAAAGAATTAGTTAGACTTTTTTCAAAATAATTTATAAAAAAGATATATTTTTATAAACAATTTTAAATTAAATCCATTTTACCAAATAATATTCTACAAAAACCTATAATAGTAAAAAAAACATCAAAGTAATGGTAAAATAAGTTTAAAGAACTCCAAACTAAAAGTAAACCAATATATTTAGCTAGGAATTGAATAAAATAAATAAATAAATAAAAGGGGCGAACGAAACTCTCCATTCTGGCCGAGTTATCAATCCACATACACACAACCCAACATTTCAGGCACAGCATCTCTGCTGTCCACCGTTACTACCACCACCATACTCTTCATTTGAGTCCTAACTACTATCACCCGATCCGAACTTGGTGAGTATCTTTGCCCATCTCCACCATCTCGATTTCTATTGCTTTTTTATCCCTTGCTCTATTTTTTGGTCTGTGAAAGCTGAAGTAGGTGTAACTCTTGAAAAGTTCTCAATTTGGCAACCAAAATCATTTTTTGTCATCAATTCTGTTATGAATGCTGAATCTGAGAAGCAAAGGTTTAAGTTAGAATCGGTTAGAGGGATTCGAATTGCGGTTCCCTTGTGGAAATTGTAGGAAACAATGTGCAGTGTGATTGTTGCTATTGTGTTGTAGAGACCATTGTAACTCAAATGAAGAGTGTGCTGGTGGTAGTGACGACTGCCACCCTTGTGGTCGGTCCTGCCCGTTCTTATTGGATTATTTGGCACTCAATACAGTGAGTGAAGTCGGATACCGGTAGTTTGCATTAAAAAAAAGAAAAGAAAAAAGACCATTGTAACTACAATATTGCGGGTGCAATTGTGGTTGCAGACAACAATTTAAATCCCTGATAGGTGTTTTTCTGGTTGTTTCCTTAAATATTTCTTAGGTAACAGTAGCACACGATGAGTCAATGTCAGTGTTTTCATGTTTAATTATCCCAGTGACAAAATATGATGAACCTTATTTGATTGTTGAGTCTTGTAACTTAATATGAGTTTTCAAATCAGCACTTTAGCCCCTATGGTACTTCTACTGTTGGAATATTTGATAACCATGACTAACTGAAATTTTCATCTCATGCCACACATGTAATTATATTTTAATCCTTTGCACTTTCCCCGTTTCTTATCTAGCAGGTGAATGCATTCTATTTATTTGTTTTTTGTGTTTAACCGTGATTGCTTTGGTTGGTTATATATAATGCTAGAAACTTGAGGAAGAGGATATTTCATTTTTACTCAAATTGATGTGTATGTTTATAGTAGATCATATTCTGCAGATTTTCGTTCATTAAATTGTTTAAGTTAGCAGATGTTTCAATCATGGATTTTGATTCTTTCTGTTCTGCCAACAATTTGTTCATGTTTCCTCTGACTCTTTGGGCAATACCTTCTAAATAAAACTATGTTTTACTCTTTGTATGACCCTCTTATTAATATTTTTCAGGTTTCCTTCATGAAAGCACTACTTTTCTACCATACAAGGCTTCAGCTCATTGTGCTACCAGAATTGAGCACATATCCTGATTGCATGAATGATGAAGGAATAGTATTAAAATCTGACGAAGGATATGATTGCATGAATGATGTTCTTCACATCACCAATGGAAATTGATACTGAAACCGCATTGTTAATGGTAGTAGGGACTATTAAAGTGGGCAAGAGAAAAAGGTACAATATACTAATTAAATGACGATAAATGCCATTTGTATTGGTAGTTGAGTACAATTTAGAACATATTGAAAATTATTGATATTCTATTGATTCTACCATCTAATAACAAAGTTTAAAACTTGCTCTTCAGTTTGCTGAAGATTTTCATTTTGATACCACTCATTTTTGGTCCTTATAATTTGCATGACATCTTTATTGATTGTCTTGAACACTGTTATCCCTGTTCTCTATTGAATTCCAAGTCTACAGAATCTACTCCTCATATGAACTCTTTGCTGTTCCTATTGAAATAAAGAGGATACAAAAGAAATAAGAGCACATAGTCCAGCTAGCAGTGGAGCAATTAGTTAATTACAATGATTAAAAAACAAAGGGGTGTTGTGTTGTATGTTTTAACTTTTACTAGAGGAATAAGAAAATAAAGTGTGGAATTCATTTTGTACCTTTCCTCTTTGTTTCTCTCAGTTGGAGGAGGTATCATTTAATTTGCAAAAGTAAAAGTTTTGAGTTCAAGTTTCATTAAGGACAGGCAGGGTGGGGTTTCTGACAAGCTGTTTCTCTTAACAGTCCTAATTTTTCTCACGTAATCCCTTCCCAAATTCCTGATTACCAAGAATCTACTAACCATTTTGACTACCAGATTATTGTCTAATGGATGGGGAAGAAAAACTATGTGTATTAAGAAGCATCCTTTCTGATAAGGGGTAGACTATCCTTGTTGTGTAACCTCTAACATACTGTACCTTTCCAAGATTGAGTCTTGACTCTGGAGGTGTATTAGGTGCTGGGCTTGATTTTTAATGGGCACAGCCTAGCATCAACTAAAGGCCCAAAAAAACCCCTAATTGGGAGGAGGATGAAGGCCATTTCTTTTAGCACACCCCATTATTTCTAGTGGCACAACCCAACCTAATGACAAGCCTAAAATACCCTTGACAACTTAAAAATAAAACACTGATCTCACTCTCTCACATGCCCCGTTCTCCTCTCTCTCGCTCACTAGTACCTCACTTTCACACACCCCATATGCGATCCTGCTCCTCCACAAGTGCTGGTCAGAATGCTAATCCTCCACTTGCTGTTTTGTTCTTCCCCATGCTTATGTGGTGTGTTTCAGCTTGAAAATTGAAGAGAAGACCAGGAGAAGGTAAAACATGACTTCTTCTTTTTTGGGTTATGATGTTTACAGATTTAACAGGTGTATAGATGTATAATTCTGTAGGTTGTTTTTCAAGTATGGATTTATAAATCTGTAAAACCAAAATTCATAAAAAAATATTTTACTGAAGTTATGGATTTATAAATCTGATGGCTAAAACTCAGCCCAAGTAAAAAGCAAACAAATTTATAGATACATTTAACCCAAAAAACAAAATTTAAAGCATACGGATTTCTAAATCGTAGGCAAGAGTTTCACTTCTTACAGATTTGTAGATCTGTAGGGTTTATTCTAGGTGCAGGCATGGCACTCGATAACTGCCATGAGGCAGTTATTATATCATATAAATTTTCAGTATTATATGGAGTGACAAGTAACTGCCATGAAGTTTTCTATATTATTGTTATTTGTGTTTTCTGCACTTTAAGAGGTAGTATGTAGGGTGGTTATGTTTAGTTGTATTTTCTAAGTTTGTGGGCAGAAACCCACTGTTTCTGTAGGAGATCGACTCTGGGACAGCTATACAGCTGCTATACTGTGCTTTTAGTGCCATAATCCATCATTTCTGTTAAAGAGAAGTTAACACATTGCACACTCTTGGCAACTTTCCTATCTAAACTTTTCATGGGTTAACCTTTTGAATTTTACAGAAGTACTAGGAACATTTTGCAAACTATGTGCCATGTATCTTGTTTCTTTATTTTGGAACTTGGTTATCTGAATTTTCAATTTTACAAAAGTACTAGGAGCATTTGATAAAGTGAAGCCATGCAAGCAAGATTTTTCTCCAAAGGTTTGTGTACTTGGTGAAAATATGAACATATGCTCTGCTCCAGTACTGTAGCTTGAACCTGTATTTCACAATCAGCCTACCCCGATGATAGTTTATGATGATAATTTATAAGTAACCCCATCAACAAAGTGTAACTTAAAGATTTCAGGGTCTTCTTTGGTGGTTATATGAAATGAATAAAGGTATGTAATGTTGTGTGTTCCCTTTCGGAGTCATACTAAATTAAACTTACAGATGGCAATGTTGAAAATCAATGGAGGCAAGTACCAAAATAAACAGCCAAATGAAACTTAAAATCCTATGAAGCCACTGAACTTGCCCAGCTCAGCTCTTTTAGGATCTCGTTTCATTTGGACTTTTTCTAGCTTAATCTCTAGTGCCGCCACCTGCTCTTCAAGTGCCTTAATGTGATTGGTGTTTCCTCGTTGCTTTTATTAATCACAGCTTGAACATTCCCTAATCACTGAATGCTAAAGCCTAGTGTCTCCAATACATCCACCATTGACTGCAATTCAGCTTTCTTATCTTCTGCAAGATCTGTCCACCTTGTTGATGCAAGAAACTCTTAACATATTGCTTAACATTGTGTATCCGAATTGCTTCATTTGAGGATGCTTAAATTTCTCCTGCCAAGCCCAAAGAGTTGGGTGCTTCACTATGGCTTGCTCCAAAAGTGGAATATGCTTTTAAAAGCACCATATTCTTCTGCAAGGGTCTTCAGAAGTTGCATAGTAAAAGAACTCAAAGGGTCAACTTCAAGTGGCAGAGCAATGAATAGGAGGAAGTGAAACTGCAGAAAGTCGTGTATTTTGTAGAGGTGCATCTGGGTTGACAACGGGCAAGGGAACATGAACATTTTGAGCTGTTAGTATCGAGGGAGGCAAGTCTGTTGGATCTTCGCCAAGTGGTAGTCAACAAAGTGGAAATATTAACTAGTATGTTGGAATCAAATAATTAAAGGAATCTTCCCACCAGTTAAACAAGTTGAAAATTAGTGAAAGGAATGATAAATTCTACCTGAAGAATCAACCCTTGAGTTCAAAGTATCAAGCTGTTGCTTAATCTTGCTATCCTTACTTTTTTCTTGGAAAGAATCTTCCCACTGCTTTGGGGAGTCTGTAGATGTCTCTATTGTCATGTCAAGGTCGTGGCCACTTGGCATGACCTTGAAGAAACTACAAGAAGTGCAACATAATTTAACATGATTATGACCACTGATTTGAATATTTCTAAGATAAACTTTTCCATTACAACTGGTTTGGGTAGAAATAGTACCTGGTGCAATAGACATGGGAGAGGAAGATTGGGATGTTGGTGAAGTCCTATGAACATGTTCCAATTTCTTTGATTCTGGAGCTTTTGAAATACTATTATTTTTAGGTTCGGTCAATTTCTCTGGTTCAATGCATTTTTGATAATCCTTCTTTGCATTCTCCTTCATATTCTGTGCAATAACAAAGTACAAATATAAGTTTCAATGAAATCTTGGCAACTTTGACAAGTAAAATAAATAAGAAAACACATAGAAACTGTGAGCTAGTTAGTCTCTCATTGATGGTTTTCATGATCTTGGGATGTATTGATGACTTGAGGTAGTAATATCAGTTGCAACACAAGGATAACAATCGATTGAGTGAACTTTAATGATAAGCTTGAATATATTGCCTTAAACAAATTGAAAGGAAAAGAAAACAAAAACAAAAAAGAAAAAGAATTTTAACCTGATTTATTGAGATTGGTGCAATTGTACAAAAAATTTGCGATAACATTTGCAACATGTATAGTATGTGGAAACATCAAAAAAATTGTTTTTGGCTTCTGCTTCTATTTTTGCACCACAGACAGGTCCTCATTAAGACAGGAAATGTTGTTGAAGAAACAAGAACTTTCATAAAGCACCTTAGAGAAGGTGGAAGCTTCATAACCGGCACACAGACAACACATCCTTCCAATTGGTGTTGTTTTCTCAACATATTCAGAACTACTACTGTAGGACAGAAGAGGAGGAGAGACTTCCATCATAATTGGTGTTGTTAAGAAAGTTTTAATGGGGGATTCCAACCTTTGACCGTAAGGTCATAAAAGCTCTGATATCATATCAAAAACTGGTTCAGCTATTATGAGAAAGCCCTCTATAGGTTTTATATAAGATTATATAAAACTGATAGGATAAAAGTTCTCTGTCCGCCTAACAAAACTCCACTAAATATCCTAGCAAATGCCAAGAAACACTCAATCAACTTACCCTCTCTTTCATCACTATCATTGTTCAAGATCTCCACATGTGAACCCCTTTGGGAAAGCATTTTAACAGGGACAGCTAACATCTTTGACACAAAAGCAACACAAGGAGCTTCAGGCCTCAAATCACATGCCTCTGCTATGACATCATGATCAATCTCATCATCAAGAACCTTTCATTGGAACGCAATCAGGTCTGGCATACATTTGATGATCATTGATAAAATTGCATTCTGATAGAGGAAGTCAATGGCTCATGACAGCTTGAAGCACATTTATGCCGTGTTTGGTTTAAGGGATATAGAGGGGAGGGGAGGGAAAGTTAGGGGCGAACTATCCTAATTTCTTTTCATTTCTTTCCCTCCCAAAATGGAGGGATTTAGAAGGATTTTGCAAAATTACTGAAGTGTTTCTCATATCATATATCTTCGTCACTTTTTTACCAATTATAAAGTTATAATAGTAAATTTACTTTTACCTTCCCCTCTCCTCTCCTCCTTTTACAAACCAAACAAGGGAAGGCCTCCCTTCAATAAAATCCCTCCCCTCCCCTCCCGTTTGTTGAACCAAACACCACCTTAGGGTCCTTATTCTGAAGCTCACGAGAAGGTACAGACAAATTAAAAGACTTAATGCCATTCTCAAGCATTCTTTTGTTCCCATTATCCTCTGAAGCTACTTGGTATACTTGCCATGTCGGTTCAAGCACAAACTGGACAAACGTAGGCCTAGCCTTACTTACTCCAGCTATGCCTTTCTTCCCAACAATCATTTGTCTTTGGATTGAAATATGATCAACGAAGGCTTTCTGCAATGCAACAGCACTCGCCCTAAGCTTTGAAGCATAGAATTTAGCAAACTAATGAATTCCAAATCCCCAACCATCAAATGGCCTTATCATCATTCTGTGAAAACCTCATGCCCATTCAGTTATAGATTCTTTGGTTATCATATTGAAATTATGGTTTTTAATAGTTGTATTCATACATTTGCATAATCTGCATTTGGGATTAAGGTCATTTAGAAAATGATGAAAACATGTGTGTATAGTACTAAGGATAGAATATACGTTTGTGGGAAATGAGTCTTTTTTTGATAGGTATCACAGAGTGAACTGCTTGGATAGTTATTTTTTTCTCTCTGTTTTAGTAAGTAAGGGTCCAGTCTGTCTAGATTATATTTGGCATCCTCTCCAAGTGTCTGTTGGCTAACATAACCCTTGACTAGGTAGTTGGAATATATTAATTAATATGGTTTTTGTTTGGTTTCTTATGAGCAGAGATCTAAATGGACTGACTACTGAGAACAATCAGCTAAGTTGCAGCTACATACTACAGAGCAACAAGTTTACTTGCAAGATGGCAGTTAAAGGCTGTTATGCATATGCAAGTTTAAGCAAACACACCAAAAATTGACTGAATTATACAGATATAGTTACTTGGTATTATTTATACATGCTATAGCATACGGCATATAAGAATAGGCTGGGTTGAGCAATTTAGGCCACTTTGATACATAAATTAGTAAGTGATCTAATGAGATGGGGGCAGTAAAACTAAGAGTGGGAATGATACAGGTGTAGTTGTTCAACTGTATCTCTTATAAACTCAATGGTCTAGGGTCTCGTTGGTAATTTTAACTCTTATGAGTTGGACTTGTACAAAGTTGAGTCAGATGTGAGTTGAGCTTAATGGATTCAAAAGAAACAGTGAGTCTAACTTTTTTTTCCACTTTAGGAAAAAGCAACGTTGCAAAATCTTTAAATTAAAAAACACACCACTTTGCATGTAAATCTCAGTTGCCATTCTTAAGTAAGTACATGCTACAAAGTTCAATCTTCTAAAATTATTGCAAATGTGAAAACTAAATTGTAGAAAGTTAAGCTGAAAGTTATGGAAGTTAACAGCCAATCAAAATCCTATAAAGTCGCTATAGTTTCCAAGCTCTGCTTCTATTGCATCTAGCTCTAGTATGCATTTTTGCAACTTGGCTTCAGCCATTTGAAGATGAACTTTCATTTCCTCCACCTTATGCTGTTCTGCAGCAAACTGCTTCTCGAGTACCGTATTTTACTTAATGCTCCTCTTGTCTAACTTGCTTTGCTTAATCTTTTCACAAGTGTTACCTAGCCATTGAATATAAAAGCCAAAAGCCTCTAAGTTATTACAAAAGACTCAAATTCGGTTTTCTTTTCTTCAGTAAGGTCTCTCAACCTTGTGGATTCGAGAAACTCCAACATATCCCCTAAAATGGTGTATTCCAACTGCTTTATAGCCTTTATGTGAGGGCGCTTGAATTTCTTGTGCCAATCCCAAAGAGATGGATACTTTGCAAAGGCTTTCTCTAGAAGAGGAATGTGCTTTTTCTTGATTTCTCCAATGTCTCTAGAAGTATAATATTCATTTGCTGGTGTACGCAAATCCACTGAAGATTCTCCTGATGACAGTCAACAAAATGGAAATGAATACAAAGAAATGAGGCAGCAAAGATATAAGCAGTTACTCTTATGGGTATGACTAAACAAACAGTATTACCTGAACTTTGTGAGGAAGCAGAAATTGGTGCAACTTGGGAAGTCGAATCAATGAGTTACAGTTCCTCCATAGTAGATTTCACAAATGCAGGACTTTTCTAAAGACTTTCTGTCATTGTTTCTCCAATACTCTTTGCAACACAAGGATAAGAGAATATCATTTGAGTAAACTTTAACAATGAATCTAAGTATATTGCCTTAAATAAATGTAAAGAAAAAGGTAAGCTGGTTTATGAGATTGGTCTAATACTACAAAATTTTCAAAACAACATTAAAGTTGAAATCAAAAAACATTGGTGAAGTCCTTGCACCAGCTTACAACTTTGTTAATGCTGAAGCTTTAGAAATATTATTTTTCCAAATCATTTGCAAGTAAAGTCAATAAGACAACAAATATAAATAGTAAGATGTCTTATTAAGCACAGTCTGTCTTGGCAAGTAATGATGACTTGAAGTAAATAAGTTTAAGATACACCTCTCTCAGGTTTGTATTATGTTCTTGAAGGCTTTCTTCAATATTGACATGATTGATTGATGTGTTGAATTCTTGTGTCTGCAAGTCTCCTCTGCCCTTGTCTATATCAATAAACTTGTCAGATTTGATGACACTATCAGCTTGTAGAGTAGACTCTTCAGTTGAAGAAAATAATAACAAGTGAGTGTTTTGTGGTATTTATTATTCAATAAAGTTACAGATTTAACTTTTGTTTAAAGCTATAATACCTGGTAAGGAAGTTTGAGCAAGAGTCTCATGAGTTTCTGTAAATTTTGGTGTAGCTTGTAGTACTCTTCTCAGTTACATCCTTGTCCTCCATCTTCTCTACATTGCCTCCTTTCTCTGCTGATCATGACATTGAAACAACAAGTAGATATAGATGCAGTTTAATATAATAGAGGCATAAGCATCATGCACTGTGTAGGTGAATGCACATTTAGTTATGTAACAGAAGCCTTTGTTTACAACTTTTGAATACTTTAACAATAAAATTTTAGTTTTTGATTCCTCTTCCTTGACCATTATATCTATTCATCATTATAGGCAGTTTCTATAAAACATTTTCCTATATTTCATACTAGTCATTGAATAGAAATGATTTAAAAAGGTATAAATTGTATGTAATTTATGCCAAATTTTAGTCATTCTAGCTATGTAATCAAAATAAATTAAAACAGATTGAAAACTACATAAAGGGAAACGTGAACCTGAAGTTTGGTATTCTTGATATGTTTGTTTTCTAGGATAAACTTTTCCATTACAAATGGTTTGGTTAGAAATAATACCTGGTGCAATAGACATGGGAGAGGAAGATTGGTTCAAAAGAAACAATCAGTCTAACTTTTTTTTTTCCCATTTAGGAAAAAGCAAGGTTGCAAAATCTTTAATTAAAAAACACACCACTTTGCATGTATATCTCAGTTGCCATTCTTAAGTAAGTACATGCTAAAACTTCTGAAATTATTGCAATGTGAAAATTAAATTGTAGAAAGATGAGCCGGAAGGATGAGGATCAAGTTCAGGAAATACATCAAATTATGAAAATTAACAGCCAATCAAAATCCTATGAACTCGCTATAGTTTCCAAGCTCTGCTTCTATTGCATCTAGCTCTAGTTTTCATTTCTGCAACTTGGCTTCAGCCATTTCAAGATGAACTTTCATTTCCTCTACCGTCTGCTATTCTGTAGCAACCTGCTCCTCGAGTGCCTTCTTTTGCTTAATGCTTCTCTCGTCTAACTTGGTTTGCTTGATCTTTTCACAAGTGTTATCTAGCCATCGAATATCAAAGCCAAGAGCCTCTAAGTCATTGACAAAAGACTCAAATTCAGTTTTCTTTTCTTCAGTAAGGTCTCTCCACCTTGTGGATTCGAGAAACTCCAACATATCCCCTAAAATGGTGTATCCCAATTGCTTTGTTTGAGGGCGCTTGAATTTCTGTGCCAATCCCAAAGAGATGGATACTTTGCAAAGGCTTTCTCTAGAAGAGGAATGTGCTTTTTCTTGATTTCTCCAATGTCTCTAGAAGTATAATATTCATCTGCTGGTGTACGCAAATCCACTGAAGATTCTCCTGATGACAGTCAACAAAATGGAAATGAATACAAAGAAATGAGGCAGCAAAGATATAAGCAGTTACTCTTATGGGTATGACTAAACAAACATCATTACTTGAACTTCTTGAGGAAGCAAAAATTGGTGCAACTTGGGAGTCGAATCGATGAGTTGCAGTTCTTTTGATGCTGAAGTTTTATAAAGACTATCATTTGTTAGTTCCATGTTTCTAAGTAAAACTTTCAAGTATGTCTACTCTATTTGAAAATTCAATGATATACCTTTTACTTCATCAAGAGTTTTTCGTTGTTCCATAAAAGTTGAGTCAATAACAAACTCCTGTATATAGAAAAGAATTATAAATTAGAAGAAAGGCATCAAGGTTTACTTTTTAGTTTGATGAGGCTAGTATTTTGCAAGGATTAATGTAAATAAATGGGACAAGCGATTCACCTCTTCCTTGTTTTGTGAATTAACTTGAGGCATATTCTGTTTAACATTTTTTTCTTTTTTGTTGAAGTCCAACCTACTTGTAGGATCACCTAGATGTACTAAAAGAATAAGAACAAGAACAAGAAAAATAAAAATAATTAAATTAATTAATTTACATATAGATGTTGGAAAAGTGATAAATTGATGGTACTTGGTCACTTTTTGATGTTTTCTTCACAATCACTCTTCACAATCTCCTGTATAATATAGAAAATAAGAAATCTGAGACCACCTTAATTCTTACATTTTTATAATAAAGTTTCCATAGTAGATTTCACAAATGTAGGACTTTTCTGGAGACTTTCTGTCATTGTTTCTCCAATACTCTTTGCAACACAAGGATAAGAGAATATCATTTGAATAAACTTGAACAATGAACTAAGTATATTGGCTTAAATAATTATAAAGAAAAAGGTAAGCTGGTTTATGAGATTGGTCTACTAATACAAAATTTTCAAAATAACATTAAAGTTGAAATCAGAAAAAATTGGTGAAGTCCTAGCACCAGCTTACAACTTTGTTAATGCTGAAGCTTTAGAAATATTATTTTTCCAAATCATTTGCAAGTAAAGTCAATAAGGCAACAAATATAAATAGTAAGATGTCTTATTAAGCACAGTCTGTCTTGGCAAGTAATGATGACTTGAAGTAAATAGGGTTCAAGATACACCTGTCCCAGGTTTGTATTCTGTTCTTGAAGGTTTTTTTCAGTATTGACATGATTGATTGATGTGTTGAATTCTTGTGTCTGCAAGTCTCCTCTGCCCTTGTCTATATCAGTAATCTTGTCAGATTTGATGACACTATCAACTTGTAAAGTAGACTCTTCAATTGCAGATAATAATAACAAGTGAGTGTTTTGTGGTATTTATTATTGAAAAAAGTTACAGGTTTCACTTTTGTTTAAAGCTATAATACCTGGTAAGGAAGTTTGAGCAAGTGTCTCATGAGTTTCTGTAACTTTTGGGTAGCTTGTAGTACTCTTCTCAGTTACATTCTTGTCCTCCATCTTTTTACATTGCCTCCTTTCTCTACTGATCATGACATTGAAACAGCAAATATATGTAGATGCAGTTTAATATAATAGAGGCATAAGCATCATGCACGGTGTAGGTGAATGCACATTTAGTGGTGTAACAGGTGCCTTTGTTTACAACTTTTGAATACTTTAACAATAAAATTATCGTTTTTGATTCCTCTTCCTTGACCATTACATCTATTCATCATTGTAGGCAGTTTCTATAAAACATTTTCCTATATTTCCTACTTGTCATTTAATTGAAATGATTTAAATTTCCACGAAAAGTAGAAATTATATGTAATTTATTCCAAATATTAGTCATTCTAGTTTTGTAATCAAAAAAAAATTAAAACAGATTGAAAACTACATAAAGGGAAACGTGGACCTGAAGTTTGGTATTCTTGATTTGTTTGTGGAAGTGAGGCAGTGAGATTAACATCTTGACTTGTTGAAGTTTGCACATCAATGTGTTTGTTTTCGTTTGGATCAGTCAATGCAGCTTGTGTTTGCACTTGTTTCTTCTCCGGTTGAATTGCCTCCTTAGTACTATTAACTGACATGGAAGTTCCATCCATTGAGGGAGTTTTAGTTTGGGTTTTATGAGCTTCTCTACTTTCTGCATTTTTGGTTAATTAGATAATCAACTTAGGAAAGTAACAGAAGGATCATGAATACATCATACAAATTATCTCAAAAGAAATGCATTGTGTACCTTTATTATGATGTTACTCTGGATGAAGCTGTTGTTGTTGAAGTGAGCTTTGGACAGTCTTCTACTTGTTTATCATTAACAGAATCCCACTTAAAACCTTTATAGACATTGACGAGGTTGTGCAATTTTCTTAGCCTTAGCTTTCTCAACTTTGAAAACATGACAGCTTGCTCCCCTTCAGTATTACTTTCTTTACATGCAAATACATTCTCTAATAGAGAGCATTCTTCCACGATTAGCTCATTTAGCTGTGGAAGCTCATGTGAGGACAAGATAACAAAAAGATATTTCAAGTTGTTGCAATTCTTGATTTCAATTGAAGTGAGCCTTGGGAAGCACACTTGTTGACTGTGGTTGACTGATGAGTTTTGATCCTTCTCATCTCGAGCTATTTCTCCACTTTGATCTTTTCTATCTTTTTTAAGCTTGCAAATATTTACTGGTTTTGAAAGCCATTTGTACACTGAAAAGCACATTGAACTTCCTGCAGTTTATAATTTTGAAAAATGTTTCAATTCTAGCTTGAGCTTTTATTGTTGCTAAAAAACAAAAAAAATGTTGCATGTTTCCTTTTCTTTTTTTTCCCCTCCTTATTTTAGTACAAATATTAATAATATTAATGTACATTTTTTCATAACTCATACCCTAGTTATAAGTCAGTGCATGTTGAGTAAAGGAGACTTACCAAAATTTAAAAGTATGAGTTTCTATTCAATTAAAAAATTTTCTAATTTCTAATCATCTTATCCTATTTAGTTTCATATTTTTATTGTAACAATTTTCCTAACATTATTTAATTAATGCAATCAATCAATATTGCTTTTATACATGACAAATTAAGTAAAATCATTTATTTTCTGTATGATTCATATAACTAATGAAAGAAAAAGATGCATATAAGGTGTCAAACCTGGCTTCTTGGGTGCATTATGAAATTCTTCGCTCAAATGATTCACTTTATTGGTTTCTGTATGATTCAGAACCTCTCGAGTTTCTTCACCCTCAATGATTTGCTCTAGTTGAGGACAATGTTCAATATACAGCTTCTCCAACAGTGGCAGGCTTCGAATGACAGTGGCAGAGAAGATAAATTTTAGTTTCTCACAGTCACGAATCTCTAGTTGTTGAAGATTTTGAAGGAGAATAAATTTTATAGGACCCTTGAAGATATAGCTCAGCTCATTCAGATAATGTAACTCCAAATATTTTAAACACCATGTCAATGGTGGTAGATCTTCACTTGTGGGATGTTCTGGTAGCTGAAAAACGCCTTCCAATTCACAAAAGCGAATCTCAACATTTTCTATACTTTGCAGCAGCGTTTGTGAAAGTGAAAGTTGATTGACATTTGCATCGAATTGTTGTTGCTGTAAAAGTGTGGAAATAATTAATGATTTAAAAGTAGTGGGAAATGTAAGATGAAGCATTTTATTAAGAAATAGACAATCAGTGTTTAAGAATATTAAAATGTGGAGTACCTGTGTGGTGGCTATATTGATCACTTCTGAACCACCCACAATGCATTTATTGATTGACTCCACTTTTAATTTTCGACAATAATGCCAAGACAATTCTTTCAAAGATGGCCACAATGGACAATAATTTTCTGGGCAAATAGCTTTCATATTTGGGAGATCACAAAACCGAATATTCTTAAGAATAGGGAGTTTGATGATCTGTAGCCTATTTTGATTGGTTGATGATTGTCCAAACACATGTATCAAATATTCCAGTTGACGACAGTAATTGACAGAAAGCCTTTGTAAGTTTGGGAACATCAATGCAGAGTCCTTTTTGTCATTATCCTTCTCTTCATCACTTACTATGTGCTTTAGTCCTGTACAGCTTATCTGCAGTTCTTCCAACACTACCAAACTTCGAGCAAAAGCACACGTGAAGACTGACGTCAGATTTGGACATCGATGAAGCGACAACATCTTAAGACTGCGACACAAGTTTACCTTCCCTTCATGTGTACCAAGCCACAGAGTTTTCAAACCATACATACTCTTGATAGAAAGCTTAAGCAAGTTGGATAAGGTGGCATTTTCAACCTTGAACCGAGGATTGCTGGTGTCAACAAGGCATTCTATCTTGTGACATTTTAAGAGGCTAAGTTCAGTTAGCTGATTCATACCTCCTACTTTTGCATTAACCAAGTCTGGGATAATATTCTTGCAACCATTATCCGTTTCCTCAAGTTGAAGAAATTCCACTATCTGTGCCAAATCTTGAATTGCTGCATTAGAGGTTAAAGCATCAGAACTCTTCGACCATAAGCCTCTTGTGATAGAAAAGTAGTCCTCTGGCTCAAAATAAAATTCACATCCTCCAATGTCTATACGATACCTCTTCAAACCTGAGATAGCAGCAACACCTATTTCCACTTCTTCCGGCCATCCACCACGATTATAAAGAAAATATAATTCTTCTAGTTGTGAGCATTTTCTAATCACTCTGACAGGATTCCTTTTAATTTCACATGAATGCAGGTCTAACAATCTCAACTTTGATAGCTCTATAATTTCATTTGGTAATTCCTCAAATATGCAATACCACAACACAAGAGATTCAAGTCTCTTAAGGCTTACAATGAAAGATATGTCATCAAGTATCCATCCTTTTAGGAATAGGCAACAAAGATTTGTTAGCCATTCAATTGACTTAGCCATTGATAGATTTCTCTTCGCCCAACCTTCACCTTGAATGACTAAAACTCTAAGATTTTTCATTGTTTTGAGAACTTCATCTTCTAAAATTGAATTTCGTAAAATCTTCACATATAAAAACTCAAGTTTTGGACAACCTTGTAGATATGATAGATTGTCACTTTCTTGAGTTTTAAAATACCACAAATATCTTATTGTAGTATTATCTTCCAATATTGAATTCCTTCCACTACTTTCTAGTCTCATTATCACCTTCTTTTCTTTTTTTGCTATGATCAAAGCCATATCATGAACTAAGTCATGCATTTTCACATATCGCTCATATTTACCTTTCAACAACAAACAAGAATCTATTAATTTATTTTTAGCTTCACTCACCTTAATTCTTGCTCTTGTATAAGTGTTAGTTTTTCTGAAAAAGCCCAGCCCAATCCCATATCTAACTAAATATTCTTTATGAATTTCAAAATCTTCTGAAAAAATAGAGCACATCAAGAAGAGTGACTTAGCTTCTTCATTTTTTAGATTATCATAACTTAGCTGCAAACATTTATATGGATCTCTTAGTCCTTCTTCAATATCTATAGGTGTGGCTTCTTTTAGCCTTTCCAATGCTTCCTCCCATTCACTTACACTTTTACCCTTCAAAGTGCTTGCCACAACCACAATTGCAATTGGCAATCCCTTACACTCTTTTGAAATCTCTTTTGCTAGACCCATCAAAGAACCAGATGCATCATCAACAATTCCTGAATGCATTTGAAACAAAGTCCATGCTTCATCTTCATTTAAGAGTGTTAATGGAATTGTTCTATCGCAACCCATCAAATTGCAAACTGGCAAACGTCTAGTAGTCAACAGAATCTTGCAACCCTTGTGACTTTCACCAATGGGAATTCCTATGACTTCAAAGTCAAGCTTTTCCCACACATCATCAAGAATTATAAGAATCTTTTCTCCACTAGATAGTCTTTCCAACAATCTTCTAGCTCTCACTGATGTTGGTTCTTCTTTTCCTAGTGTCAAACCTAAGTAGCTTCCAATTTCACTTTGTATTTTTGGAACATCCACATTATTGGACACAACAGCAAAGGCCACTTTAAAATTCTTCTCTACTACCTTACCAACCTGTTTTGCCAATGTGGTTTTACCACATCCACCCATCCCGTACAATCCAACCTTGGAAACTCTATCGTCTGTCAATGCTTTCAAGAGTTGATCATAAGCAATTCTTGTACTTTCAAAGAAAATAAATCCTTCAGAAGAAAAGTATTCCATGCCCGGGGGTGTAACAAGGTGAGCAAATTCTTGGAAGTTGCTTTTCTGATTGAGCTCTATCACCGCTTTTGTCTTCTTTTCTACTAGCTTGCTAACACGATAACGCCAAATCCAGTTTGGGAAATGCCCAAAACAATAGCTCTTGTTAGAATTTGCTTTTTGTTCCAGCATCTTCACCTCTTCTATGAGTGAGTTTGCTTGATCCAACCAGTCGATGATAACAATGTCAATCTCTTTAGTTTCTCGTTTGGCTCTTTCTAAACGCTTCTGCACACTTTCTCTCTTGACCATCAACTCTCTCTTTTTACTTTGAAGATCATCGACATACCTGTTGAAGCGGAATGAATAGCATGCTTGGCGTATTGCTGCCTCCAACACACTCTTCATTATCCCTGTTAAAACAGAGACACCAATTTCAGATGCCATTGTAGCAATTTGGCCTGCATAGACAACACAATTAAATTCATTAATTAATATTTCTTATCACTAATCAATTAAATATAGTTGGAAGCATCGCAAGCCTTCACAAAATTACAGAGTAAGCATATTCAAATTCCAAACCGAAGTGATAATAATTTCTTCATTGGTAGTGTTAATTTTTCAGGCAGATTTTGAATTATCTATTGCTCTAGTGCAATGTGCATTTATTGGCATTAGGATAGTCTTCATGACTTAATATATATATATATATATAGAGTGAATCTTACTTCTTGTACAAAATTATTGAAGTAATTAAATATATCATGATTGAAGGGCTTTGCCAACCCAAAATAAAGAAGAACCCACAATTTCAATTTTGATGATTTTGGAATTTTCTCAATGAGACAAACAGACCTTACTATTTCAACTTCTTTATTAGAGAGATAAAAGTGTATTCTTCAACGTGCATTAAAGAACAACTTATATAAGATATGATATTAAGTTCAAAACCAAATAAGCATAGAAAAAATAATAAAAAGATCTTTAAAAATTCTATAATTAAATAAACCAAATAATAAACTTACAATACAACTTTTTCAAAAGGATTTAATATGTGGTTGCATTTCCCTTATTTTTCAAGTTTAGAATTTGTGGAATCCATCTCACCTAAATTAATTCATATGCTTTATTTCTATTCTATATAATTTATGGGCACTCAAGAGAATCCTTTATTTCTATTATGTAGAATGAATATTCTTGTGTCAACTGAATTTCTCTAATAATATTTATTTCTTTTCCTATACCTTTTGCACACGTGACCATTTGGAAAAGAGGACAATTAAAGCAAACTCATTATACTACTAATGTGTTCAATTTAATTTTTAAGCACGAATTTCTATAAGAGCTCTCTCTATGAAATCATTATCACCAAAATTAATTCACTTCTAGCGAATCCCCTTGTATGCATTTGGATTTATTGACATTAAATACATACAATATAATGATAGTATCCAACCAAAATAGTGGCTAATGAATCCTAAAACAATATAGGAAAAAAAAAAGAATTAAGAAAGTATTTTCCCCATGTATAAAACTATTTAATTAAAGGAGCAATAATGCATACATAAATTAAAATGTCTAGAAAAAGAAAATTACATATCAATCTACAGATCGAAATAATTGATAAAAAAACTTACCGCTATAGGGATTTAGTTTTCTATGACTTTAGAATCTTTTGAATTTAGTGATGGTTGGCCTTCTTGCTTCCAACACTGAATGAAAGCTTTTGAAAGGGTTTCCTTGAGAAATTAAAAGTTAAAAGGTGAGTTAATTAAGCCGAAGAATTGGAATGATGGTTGAAGGATTTTAATCTGTAACCAAAGAAACAATGATGAAAGAGCAATATTGAAAAATAATTGAGTTAATGGAAATTTACCTCTTCTCCAAAATTATTCAAGCAACTATGAAGTGAATGATTGAAGGACTTTGCAACCAGATTTACAAAGAACCTGCAATATCGAATTTGGTTAGCAGAAACAACAAAATTAGTCATATAACAAGATGTGCTTTTGGTAACGGATGCTATGTATGATCTTTAACATCATTATATATTGATACAGGAACATACTATATAGATTCCAAAAAGGAGGTTGAGCTGTGGGCATGAAATTTGGAGATTCTACGATGATAATGATGTTCTACTAAAGCAAATTCAATCTTGAAGAACCCAATTGAAGATCTATGAAAAAGCTTCGTGCTTGAAGGATTTCATGGAGAAATTAAGAGGTTGAAGATCAATTATATATATGTATATACATGAAATGAAGCATATATATGATGACTCCAATCACCTGATTCATTTTGTTTCGATTGAGTCAATAAGAATTTTCATGTCAAAAAGAGGTGGACAATTGTCTGTGCCTAATAGAAGCTTTAGGAAAAGAAAGAATTTCCTCTAACTCACTCAATGGCTAATTCTTTTCTTATTGCTCAAGCAATTGCTAAGAGAAGTTACCACATTTTGATCTATCTTCTTTGCAATTTGTAATTTATAGACTTTGAAAGGATTGAATTCTTTGATGTAATAAACAATCATTTGTCAAAATAGTAGACTATTTTACTTAAACAAGATAAGCATTTATAAGGGAAAAAGCAACAAAGAAAGAACATTAAAGATAATTGATTTGCTGGAAACTTACCTCTTTTTAAAAGTTATTCAAGTAATTAAAAAGTCGATAATTGAAGAACTTTGCCAACCCTCAAATTAATAAATTAGAACCTTCGATTTTGTGAACCAAGGCAAACAAACCTTACAATCTTCAATATCATTATTAGATTATTGAAAAGTTTGTTTGTGCCTGCAGAAATTACAAGTCAACCATGGATTAATTATGCCAAACTATGATATTTGAGAATCTCAATTTCAATGACAACACCTATGTCACCATTGAAAATACGTATATTTCCTCAGACAATGTAGGCAAAGAAAAGAACTTGATAACATAAAAAAGCACGTACACATCTACAATGCTTTAATTATGTTATTCGTGATGCTATAGAGGAGATTCTGGGTTTTTCTTTTTGTTCCCAATAATAGTTTACTCTCTTAATAATATTTGACTTGGAAAAAAGCAAGCTCGAAAAATTTATGAATAAATAAATTGCAACAAAAAAAACGAGGTTTTTGAAGAAATTGAAAAACATAATTAATATGTGATCACTACGAAAATGAAATAATTCATAAATTGATAACAAATAACCTTGTGTTTTCACAACAATATTTTTCCTTCTAATTAATTACTTTTGTGTATGAATTTGAATAGATTGGTTCATTGTTTTTAATATATGTAATAGACATATTTGTGTTCACTGAATTTATTCTTTGATGTTCTTTTCTTTCCTTATGGTTTTGGCCCACTTGACTATTTTGAAATTAAAGAGGGAATTAAAGGAAACTTATGATACAATCTATGCTATAATCCTAAGAGGTTAATTGAGTGAAATAAAATAGGGTCTAATAATTGAAAACTCATATGTTAGAGCTTCCACTCATCTCCTTGAGTAAATATAAATTCTCTAAGTATTTTTTGAACCTAGAGGCTTTTCAAGCTTCGAACTAAGGCACCATCCCCTTATCTTAAAATTATATTTACAAAATAAAAATGTCATTGCTGTTGTATTCAATTAGTTAATTAATTAATTATACACACACAAAAGAAAAGCCCTGTGATACTAGTACTAAACCAAAATAATTAGTAGCTAAAGATTGTAAAACGTGGTAGGAATAAAAATGAATCAACATAGTATCTTCCCCAAGCATGCATAATACTATTTAATTAAAGCACAAATCGATGAATATATAAACTTAAAGGCCAAAAAGAATTACATAATAATAGGCAATGCAATTTATGGGAAAACATATTGCGGCAAAGATTTACCTCTTGACAACTATCTATATAGAATCTTCAATTTGGTGATGATTGAGTCATACAGAAACAGAACGAAAGCTTTTCAAAGGTTTGCTTGGGAAATTGCAAGTCAAGTTGGATTAATTAAGCTAAAGAATTTGATTAACGATTAGAGGACCTGAATCTCAATCAAAATCATCGGGTGTCATTTTGAGATGGTGATGAGGTAATATATAGCTGTAGAATCTCAAGTGAAGTGTGTGGTATTTCAAAGAATTTACATTGCAAACAAGCAAAGCAAGTGAAATGAATCTAAAGATAAGTTACTCTGTGGATATAATAAAGAATATTTTTGCTTTCTTGATGCTTTCATACTTTGTTTCTAAGATAGTTAATCAATGTTCTTGTGTCCATTGTAATTCCTTTACAATATTCTTCTCTTAGTTGCTTTTATGTCGTACTTTAAGATCAAACTATAGTGCTTTACAATGTAATAGGAAGTATAATTAATAAGCCTTCACAAAAAAGAGTAAGTATTGTGATGATAATTTTGTCATTTGTAGCACCGATTTTTCATGCAAGCATATAATGTTTTGAAATTAAAGTGATTTTTTTTTTTTTGTCGAAAGTATTTGGGTTAGTTTTCTCAAAACTTTTACATGATTTGATGATGTATTCGATTGAGAAATTAAAACATATTTAACTACGAAAAGCATATTGTGAGATAATGAGAGAGTGAGACATGAAAATAATACTACATTAACAAATAACGTCATATATATATATATATATATATATATATATATATATATATAATTTTTAATCAATAAGAGA
The DNA here is from genome assembly GCA_022379115.2 of Bauhinia variegata. NCBI lineage: Eukaryota > Viridiplantae > Streptophyta > Magnoliopsida > Fabales > Fabaceae > Bauhinia > Bauhinia variegata. Next base: position 12,881,459 of record CM039429.1, on the reverse strand, counting down.
AAGTGAGACATAAAAATGAAGGAAAAGGAGATAAAATCTTCAAAATAGAAAAATCAAAACGAAATCTTAGCAAAAAAAAGGAATTGACTTAGAGTGAACCTTAGGATTTTAAGCTAAAAATTCTAAATTTGAAACTTACTATTAAAAAAAGATTTATTAATTTTTAATCTTTGTTCTTAACACAAATTAATTTCATACTCAAATAGTGATACAATACATTGGTGTAAACTTAAAAATATAACTCATGACAAGATTCTAATAATTCGTGATCTTTCACACTTATGTATGGTTTGGTAACTTGGGTTGGATGCAAAAATCTGCCTTAATTAATTCATTCTTTATTCTTGTGGGAAAGGCTTATTGGCTATAATTCCAATTGCTTATCTTAAATGATTGTATATTAATTCAATGCTCCAATTTTGGGACAACAAATTTACACTTTTTTTAAACATTTTCTATCTTGATTAAATCTTTTTTTTGATAAATTTGACTAAATTTACTTAATTATGGGTACTTAAGTTTTATTACAAATTTACACTTTTTTTGAAAAAAATTAATGCCAGATGGATAGGGGTGAGGTGGGATGGTAAGTGAGAGGATTTAGGTCTTTAAGGATATTTTGGAAATAATAGAAATAAAAAAAAAAAAAGACTTGTGAATGAGCTGTACTGAAATTGTTGTAAAGAAATTTCAGTGGACACAAACCTCAATTACATCTCTAAGAAAGCATAGTATGAACTATCAAGAATGTAAAACTTTTTTCTTTCTCGAATTTTCATAGGTATTATCTATTCAAAGTAATCTATTTAAGCTATTTCTTGGATAATATATGTGTACTCCTATCTCATTATTTGAATCCTTGTTAAAATAGGTATTCACGTTTAGTATTTGACCAAAGTCTCAAATAATATATACATCTCCAATAAAAATGTATATAAAAATAAATAAAGTGAAATACTCTTTAACATACAAGTTCAACTTTGAATTCTTTTCCGAAAGGTTTATTTAACATGTTTGCTATATAAATTCTTCTCCAATACCTTCTCAATATGTAATTTTTTTGTCATATTATTCTCACGTTTTATGACTTCGGTGTTCAAACAGAAAATCCAAAGAAAAAATACTGTAAAAAAAAAAAAGAGCATTTCTAAGAAGCAAAGTATGAACCATCAAGAAAGCAAGAATGCTCTTGGGCATACAACACACCCTTAATTCAGATTTTATTCCAAAAGCATTCTGTAAGTGAATAATTTACAGAGAACAATTTCTAAAAAATTGCTTGGTAATTGCAACTTGTAAGAAAAAATATTGCTTTGGCAGTCACTTCATCAATTCTTTCATCTTATCTGTGATTTTTTTTTTTTTCAAATTTCACAAGAAGTTTATTTTCTTTATTTAATTAAAGTGATCTAGGTACATTTTTTTTTTTTTATGTAGTATAAAGAATTAAATATATCCTTAATAAAGACACAAGCGTTGTTATTTAAATTAAGTGAATAATATTTTTATCTCAAGATTTGATTTGTCTTATTCTTTTTAATTGGTCCAAAAAAGCAACTTATAGTATTCTTTTGATTAAATAGAATAAAATAGTACTGTGTGGACAAGATCGTCATGCAAAGAGTTCAATTCTTTCAAAGTCTATGCCACACACAACACTAAAAATAATTCCTTAGCCATAATCTACATTAATAAGAAATACAAAACTCTTAAGCCATGAAGATTACCATAATGCCATAATTGAACTATAACACAAGGTTCTTCAAGATTCTCCCTTCCAAATCACAATACTTATCCTGAAATTGGCATGCCATCCTTTAGTTGAAAAAGATTCTAGCACAGTGTCCTATTCTAATTTATAATATTATATAATTAATATGAGTGAAAAGAAAGCTGCTACAAGAGAGGAGGTTTTAGCAATACAACAGAAGCACGAGAGTAGTGATTGGTTCAAGAATGACAGGCAAGAAAACGAGGGAAAAGCTGAGAAAATGAAGGAAAGTTTCAGAGAAGAAAGAGAATAGAAACTGTTTTTATTTGAGTTGTATTAAATAAATAGACCTTCCTTTAAATAAATGATTCTCTAGGGCATTCTTATTCACCTACTAAAGCCACTTTTTCAAACACTGTTTCAAAAGGTATTAAGTGAGTTTGAGGAAATTCTTTTCTAAAAGTTTCTCTTAGGCATAGACAAATTGCCCATCTCTTTATGACATGAAAATTCATAACTCAACAGAAATAAAGAGAATGAAATGATTGGAATCACCGTAGATTAACAAAATCATATCATATAAGCTCCCTTGTTAGCCCACCAACTTGCAATACGGAAACTAATCTGTTTGCGTTTGAGATAGAGGTCTTCTTATCACCATTTGTTTTATAATCCATCCTTCAATTGAAACTTTACAAATCAACCTTCCAGTGTGAAATTGCCAAATAAATTTAACAATGGGATATTTTTGCAGAATCTCTAATTCTGGAAAGGAGATAACTCTATTAAAAAAATATTAATTATGTGTCTTTGATATTAATTTTGCTTTTTTTTTTTTGTAATAATCCAATTTGAAATTGCAGGTTCAACATTAATCTGGTTGACAAAGTTCTTCAATCATCAACTTCTCAATTACTTGAATAATTTTGGAGAAGAGGTAAGTTTCCACTAAATCAGTTATCTTTCAATGCTATTTTTTTTTTCATTTATAGATTGTTATGCAATTTTTTTTCTTTATTTCATTTAAAATATCCCATCTATTTGTTCTTTTAATTAAATAGTTTCATATTATTTTTTTTTACAGTTCATTAGCCATTAATTATTTTCGTTAAATACTACTATTAATTATATTGGATTCATCAAGTGTCATTAAATCCATAAATATCCAAATGCATGAAAGAGGATTTTGCTTGAAGTAAATTAATTTAGGTGAGAAGGGTTTCACAAATATCTATTGTGGAAATTCATATATACGTCAGAATACAACAACAGGGGTATTACTTATTAAGTCTGCTTATATATATATATAACTATTATAGGGTTGCTTTCTTTCCCCTCCTTTATCGACGAGTGAGCAGAAACCACAAGCAAAGAAAAGAATATTATATCAGAAATTCATAGGATGCAAAGAACATCCATTATAACATCTGCTAGAAAATATATAAAGAATCGATACATTCAATTTCTTTTGAAAAATGAATTATCTTCCATCCCTATAAATTATAGAGATAAAAAGAAGAGAACTAATTTAGGAGAAATGGATATTACAAATAATAATAAAAAATTATATAAACTTCTTTTGTAATTAGTTTATTTTTTACTTATCTCTCATATATTTTGAAAATTTAATAATTGACTGACAAAAATGTTAGTCAGCGATTCATAAAATTAAAATATTATAAATACCCTTAGTAATTTATAGATTTGATATCTTTTATAGTAAACTGTCTTTGTTAAAAATTTATAAACTAATCATTTAAATTAAATATCTTTTATTTGTTTGGATTATTTTACAGAAATTCATTACATGTGTAGGATAAAAATGAGAATATAATTTTAAGAAAAATAATTATTAAAAAAAAAAGACAAGCAAGTAGTGTAACAAGAGGCTAGACCTTAATTACTAGTCTAATCCAAATGAAATTTATATATGGATATAGTGTAGAATTTCTTAAAAAATATATATAATATATTTATATTTTTTAAGAAAATTAATCTTACCATCATGTTTTTTTTGGTAGAAGATAATGAATGCATTAACGAAATAAAGTACAAGCATAGTTCATGAGTTGAGATTACAACATAAAGAACTAGGTTTTGTAGCTCCAAACAAGTAGGTTTAGCCAAACCATCGGCAAGTTGATTGCCTTCTCTAAACGAGTGATAGAGGTTAACTTCTTGTAAATTCTGTATCTCTAACAAGAAATCATAGTAAATAACACTCCATGGATGAGTCTCAGTACAAGCATTAGATAAGAAGTTTATAGCTACTATAGAATCCGATTCTATAATAAGCCTTTGCATTTTAAGATTCTTAGCTATCTTGATACCTTGGTAAATATTCTTAGCTATCGTGTTGGATTTTCCTAAAACATCATAATTGAGCTTTATGAATAGAAAAGAATCCACTTTGAAGAAAGAATTTGAATGGATTAATTCTTTGTTTTTAACAGATGTAATGGATATTCTTGTGTGCACTGAATTTCGTTTATAATATTCTTTGGTTTAATTATTTAATTAGTGTTTATAATTTTACATAATTCAAAAAAATTTATAATTTAAAACATTAAAAATGTCTTAAAATTTTTAATAATGTATAAAGGACTTGTTTTTTTTGAAAATTTTAAGAAGAATTTTTTAACATTTTAAACTATATATAAATTTTTTGAATTTTGTGCAAAACTATAAGAACTAATTAAATAATTGAACCATATTCTTTTCTTTCCCAATTGTTTTGGCCCACTTGAATATTTTGAAGTTAAAAGAGGGAATGCGAGCAAACTTGTAATACCGTCAGTGCTATAACCTTAAAAGGTTGATCATATGGCGAAAGATATGATTTCATAATTGAGAAGTTACAAGCTCGAGCTCTTCACTTATCTCTTTAAAACGAAGTAAATATAAGTTTTTTGTAAGTACTTTTTGAGTCCAAAGATTTTTCATATCTTGGATTAAGCACTGTCCCCTCACTTTAAAAATATCTTTATAAAAAAAATCACTTATTCAATTATATATATATGAATTTACTAGAAACAATATAGTCTCGTTGAAATCCTTCTCACCCAAATCAATTCACTTTTAGCAAAATCTCCTTTTATGCATTTGGATTTATGGATTTAACGGCACTAAATGCATATCCAATATGATACTAGTATTTAACCAAAATAATGGCTAAAAAATTGTAAAAAACAGTAGAAATAAAAAGAATTAACATAGTATTTTCTCCAAGTTCGCATAAAATTATCTAATTAAAAGAACAAAAAGATGAATATATAAACGTAAAGGCGAGAAAAAAAAATTGCATAATAATTTGCAATGGTAAATATATTGTGGCAAAGATTTATCTCTTGATGACAATATAGAATTTTTTTAATTTGGTGACGATTGAGTTATACACAAACAGAATAATGAAAGCTTTTCAAAGATTTACTTGAGAAATTGCAAGTCAAGTTGGGTTAATTAAGTCAAAGAATTTAATTGCTAATTACAGAATCTCAATCTCAATCAAAATCATGGAGTGCTATTGTGAGATGGTGATAAGCTAATATATAGATATAGAATTTCAAGTGGAGTGTGTGTGTAGTGCTTCAAAGAATTTAGATAGCAAGCAAGCAAGGCAAGAGAACCCTTTAGAAAAGGAATCTGAAGATATGTGTATGTATGCATATATATATATACTTCCCATCAACGGTGCTAAAAGTTGCATAATCAACGTTATACAAAAAAAAAAAAAGCATAATCAAATGGGACTTATATGATAAAAATTGAACTTTTTTTTTTTGGGAAAAGTAGGTAGACATATTATTAACAAAGCGAAAAAGAAATTCTGAAACAATTAATGGACTATTACCAACGTCACTAATACTTCTACTAAGTAAATATAAGTCAGATTTGAATTTTTTTTTATATGTATTAATTTATCATCAAATTTTAATCATTATAGAGTTTACTCCCACTGAGCCGCTAGAATTAATTTCCTCAGCCAATGGTCTCTTAATTTGTAAAATCATATTCTTCATAACTAATATTTACAGAGCTTAAGCTCACACAAAATCCATTAATTTGTCTGACGGAGTTTTATTTGGAGAATCATTAATTAATTTTTGGCAAAACAAACCCAGTGCTATTGTGCTAGTACATTTTAAGAACCAAAATTACAAAACAAAGGATGTATGTATATTAAGAATAACAACAAAGAGCAATAAACGAAATGAAGTTGATTAAAAATTTGAAACCAAAACACCAAAATAACTAGCTTCTTCATTAACAGTATATTTTTCACAGATGAATAAAGGCAGCAGTTCTAATAAAGCATCTAGTTCTTGTTTGGATTTCTGCAACTTGGATTCAGCCATTTGAAGATGAACCTTTATTTCCTCCACCTTATGCTGTTCTGATGCAACCTGCTCCTTGAGTGTCTTCTTTCGCTTAATGCTTCCTTCATCTAACTTGTTTTGCTTGATCTTCTCACTAGTGTTACACAAGAAAGTAGACAAAACTGAAGACCCATGACCCATGAACCAATTATCCACAACAGTGACCTAACATGGAGTAATGTTCAACATGTGAACTAAAATAAAAGTACTTACTTGAAACAAATCACAAACAAACTATATGTTCCTCAGATCAAGAACACACACAAATTGAACTAGGGACACACACAAACCTGTGGCCTAATCAATCCAAGTAAGCATAGTAAAGAGAACAAGGCTTGAAAGACAAAGCACAGGGCCCAAAAATCATGTGTAAAATCAGCAAATAAATACAAGAATCATAGAAACTCATACATACCCGACATGTTCAAACCAGCGAAAGTGCGCAAACAAGAGAATGTATTAGAAATTTTTTTCTTTTGCAGAAAATTTACCCCCGAGCAGCAATAACATCCAAGAACTCAGAAAGATTTTGAACCAAGAATAGAAATAGAATTGCAAAATTTAATGGTTAGTCAAATGCTTAACAAGCATGCATAATGTGTTCAATAATGGCAGGGCATAGACATGCAAATGAAAGCCAAAGTTAGGCAATTGACAATGAAACAAACAAAGCATGCAATAGATTTTCAGGAATTCAAGTGAACAAAAGCTCTAAATCTATTAATCTCAAAAATGTTGTGAAAAAGTAGACATAGAGAGTAAAGTAGAGAGAATTGAGAGGAGAGAAAAATAGAGCCTCCAAAAGGGCTAACTTTATTCATAATATAATATACAATGAAAGTGAAACTCTAGCCCTAAAAGGATAATATTTATTTAATAAATTACAAATAAATAAATGCTAAGTCAGCCCTAAAGAATATTCTATTAAATGGACGTCCAATCAAAATATTCATAACACTCCCCCCTTGGATGCCTATTACCAAAGAATGTGTCTCGTTAAAAACCTTACTATGAAAAACCCTCTAGGACAAAAACCTAGTGAGGAAAAGAGTGCACAATTCTTTGTATACACAATCAAATGTTGCCTCATTAAAAACCTTACCAGGAAAACCCAATGGGAAAAAATCATGGTGAAGGGAAAAAGAGTGCAGTGCATATCAATTAAGTTATTTGTGTCGACGAACTCTAATATTGTACAAAATCCTTCAAATATTGTAGAAGTTAATACCATAATAACTAATTTGCTAGATTGTCATATTGACGAACTAGTTAAATTGTACCAAAATTTGGCACTTCAGGACCAAATATTTCTTTATCATTCTCACAAGTTCTAAAGAGAATATGTGTTCGCATTTAGCGATCACAATAGATATAATTTGTATATATAAAATAGCTTTAGCACTTCTACTATATAAGCATTTCAATGCAAGTTGTCTCTATAAGTAATTTATAGCTTTGGAAGCTCTTCAAGCGTTCTAATATTAAATCATCAACACAAATTCACTAATATGCAGACAAATGGGTTATTTCTATATATATATATTTCCTTCAAGAAAATTTAACTAAAACATTCGTATAAATTATTTCAGGCAAATCAAATCCTTGAGGGATGTCATTATTGAATAAGTCGACTACAACAACATTCATTAGATGTAAATAATATCATTCCTATACTGCCAAACTAAATAAGTACGATTAGATACTTGCATCCACCACAACTAAATATATCTATTTAAAATCAATGCCAGTTATTTATGAAAACCCTTGAGCATCATTTTCATTTTGTATTCACACAAAGGCACATTTGTCCATAACTAGCTTTACACTTCTGGTGTTTAGACTGCAGGTCTAAAACTTTTTCGCCTTTCAAGCAAACATCAATTACATCATTTCAATTTTGGCCAATCATTTCTTTCTCTATAGATCTTTAATAATGATCCTCAATCACATAGCGTTACATTATATGTGGACATTGTCAACAATATTGATTTCATTCTGGTTCCATCATAATCTATAGAGATCTCTTTATTTCATGGCTTTCAGGTACCTGAGTTTCCTTTGAAACTAAAACCTTAGTTATATCTGAGGACTCTTCTAGAGTTACCTGGTAACTATTCTGGAGCTACTTTCTCCTCGATTTGGCCATCTTTGATTCTTAGCTCCTTTTCTTTTCAAGGATTTTTATCTTTGGAACCAGTGTATTTGTCACTTTTCATGTGTTTGTAGTTATACTTTGATTGGAGCAATAGCAGTTAGTACACATGTTTTTCATCACTCTTACTAGTCAGGCAATGCGTCTGGTAGTTTATACAAATGAATTATCATATGAACTTTTGGTTCATATTTGCTTTGTATGAGGATCGAGGTGATAATTAATTCTAAATATTCTCCTTTTCCAACTACTTATTCTCTCCCCCCTAATGTTGGAATAAATGATTTATCAAAAAGACAGGTGGCGAACTAAGCCACAAATAAATATCATTTTAGTGGCTCAATATTTATCACTTATATATGGAGATCCATATCCCACATATGTTCTTAACCTCCTTTGAGGTCCCACTTCAGTACATTGTGGTGGAGCAATTAACAACTCATTCAAAATTTCATAGATGGGATATACTTGGCTCCTGACTATAAACCAATTATAAGAGGGAGTTCAAATTTGTTGGCATGATGCAAATCAATATTATAACATAAATATTCACATGTTCCCAAATCAATTTTGGAAGTTTAGAATTCATAAGTAATGGTCTTGCAATTAATTTTAGGCACCTGCAATTCCATTTTATGTATTCCAACAGTCACTTTGAAGAGTGAATTCATTAGCATTAACTAGGTGTGTTGCTAAGACATTACACTCTTAATTCAATATGTTGAACAAGTAATCTCATAAACTTCAGGTTATGAGTTAACCAAAATATGTGATCATTTAGTCGATACATCGATTAAAATTAAGGAGTATCTAAATGATCCACTTAGTAGGTCTACAGGCCCATAAATATTTTCACCTCGAGTACATTCTAAATGACGAGGGATTCACTCTTAGTGTTGCTAATGCAAATAAATTTTCTTTGGGAACAAATTACATATGAGAAACTAAGCATTTCGATTGAAAAATCTTTTGGCTCTTCAATGAAAGTTCACATGATCTTTTTCAATTACTTTTGCATCATTATTGACTCGAGATGGCTCAACCGGTCATGCCAAATAAAATAAACTTATTTTGACTTGTAAACTTCTGGTTTACAACAACATATGTTTCAATTGCATATATGTAGTACAAATTAGAGGAAGACGCAAATAATTTCTAAATGAAAACATTAACTAGCTCTTTAGGAGCATTTTATCATCATTTTTATTCTTCTAGCTCTTCAGGGGCTCTCAATCATCTTTGTACTACTAAATATAGAGGTAATATTATTTTGTACAATAGGAATGTAAAATCATATAATATGTGAAATTGATAAAGCTTAAACAAGAGAATAAATAACTTAGAATTATTAAAATTAAATTAACTAAATAAACTACAACAATAATTTCTTATGTATACTCTCATTACATTCAAGGAAAAGAAATTTGACACATTTAATTGTCACATTATCATGGCCAAAGTCGAAAACATCATTTGATTGGAGCAAAATTGTCTCAACAATTAATCTCTTTCTTTCATTGATACTTGAAAAGTATTGAAAAGATATTTAGATGTACAACATGTACAAACTCAATGGCCTCAAAATAATAGTGGTTTTTCAAATATCCTTTTACCACTTTTCTTCACTACTCTCCCACTTTTGGTGGGAGGTATTTATAGTATTATAACTAATACTATATTTGTTGAGTCATAGTCATATATGTGCTCATATTTCTTGATAGTTTCTCCATTCACTTCAGGGAATAGAAAAAATCATTATGAGATAATGGCTTATGCTTTCTAGTAAAGATTTATTTTTCTTTACTACAATATGATATTTCAAATACTACAAAATAACAATGAATAATATTCATAAATTCCCTTTCCTTGAAGGCTGGGACTTGAAATGCATAACCAAAATGTTACATGGGGTCTAAACATAAACTTTGTAAGACACCCTACACTTTTGAATATTTCAAATTGAGTGCATAATCCTTCCATAATTTAAAGTAGTGAAACATATAGATAATATGAGAATAAATAACCTCAAATAATACTCAAAAGTATCCAAACATTAGTCATAATAGCATGTTGAAAGTATGACGAAGAAACACTAAAAGTGAAGTTGATAAATATGAATGTCATCTTCAAAAATTCAAGAAAACACGAAGTTCATATTTAAAGCACAATCCTACTACATTAACCACTTTAAATTCAAGAATATGAGGGGTTAAAACCCCCATATCTGACCGCAATCACACGACGTTGAAATAAATCTTAGAACTATATTACCTCTTTTAAGTTAGCATGCCATCTATACTAGTTAAATTTTCAACACGAACATCCCTTTCTCTTGGGCACGCGCTAGTTAATTTACATATATTTTTGGATGCACAAGTCACTAAAAGCAACTTCCTACAGACACTATAAATTTATAGTGCATTATATTAGTTCTAGGGAGTCCTCATATGATATGAATTATTAGAAAACTAAAATACCAAAAAGAACAAGTAAACAAGTAAATAGTCAGGTAAAAAACCATTTATTTGTGAATTTCAGCATCTAACACTCAAGATAAATAATTTGTCCCAATAATATTCAGTGCTATGAAGTCAAGCTTTGCTAAATTTGACATTTTTACACTATATAAAATGTAAAATAAATTAGGTAATGATCACAATATCAATAAGCATACTCATAAAAAGAAGAGAAAAGATTTACTATGTGTAAGTATAATTCAATTTGGTTTATAGTACAAGTGAAAATATGCACTAAGGTCATAAACCATTAATGTGTTCGTGACATGGAAAAAAATGTAATAAACTAATTAATTTTAGAATAAGTAATGAAGCAATGACTTATCAAGCATAAGTGTGATCACGGCGTAGTGGCTGCATGTCTCACATTAGATAAAAAGTGTGTGGGTTCGTATCCCGCCAAGGCCACACAGCTTTCCATTTTTGGTTTTGTGTTACAGGCGAAAAAATGCCATAAAAAGAAGAAGAGGGAAGAAGAAAAGAATGCACTTCCCATAATAATAATAAACCAAAATAAATTGCAGCATTAAAAAGAAAAGAAGAAAAATAAAATAAAATATGCATAGTTATTTGTTACATGTTATTTGAATATAGATAACTTCAGGATCTATGTTTAAGAGTAGATAACTTCAGGATCTACTATTAATTTGGTATAGTAGATAACTTCAGGATCTACTATTTTAAATTAATTTGATAGATAACTCTTTTATCGATTGGGTGAATAATTTTAAGATTCGCTTTTTCATATTTAAATGGATAACTTCTGGATCCATCTTATATCAAATTAATTGTTTACTCGTTGATAATAAAATTTCTCATATTTCTGGATGAGGGTGTATCAAATAAAATTATCTCATACTTCTGGAAGAGATAAATTAAGAAAAATTATCTCGTACTTCTAGATGAGACAAATTAAAAGAATAATCTCATACTTTCAAATGAGACTAATTAAAAGAAATCAAATTTTCTCATGCTTCTGGATGAGACAAATTAAACAAATTAAATTTCCTCATGCTTTTAGATGAGACAAACTAAAGAAATTAAATTTTCTTATACTTCTGGATGAGACAAATTTAAGAAATTAAATTTTCTCATGCTTCTAGATGAGATAAATTCAAGAAATTAAATTTTCTCATACTTCTGGATGAGACAAATTAAAGAATTAAATTACTCACATACTATAAAATGTGGCACAACTTTTATCATTTAAAGGAATAAAGAATTCCTTAAATAGAATTTTCTTTTTACAGTTATAGTTGGCTTTTTATTTATGCAAAGCTAAATATTTATTCAAAGCCTTTGGATAGCACTTCTAGTGGCAAAAAATTTCCTTTCAGGAGCATATGGGTAGAAATTAAGGAAATAAAGGAAATAGTTCTAAATTACGTAAAATAAATTAAATAAAAAACCTTTCTCCACAGACATGGTAGCATGGTCGTTTTCGTGAATATGAGTTGGAGTTTGGCTCTTTGACTTAAAAAAGACTCTATGCCTTAGAGATGAATGCAGCGCCCAAGATCAAAATCATCAATGTTCTCAGCAATGTCCGCTTCACCATTTTTTTGAGGTAGTCATGGTTGGTGGAAACTGAAATGGTGAAATAGTAATCCCTCGTGCTGATAACGTGTTGTGAAAAAGTAGACACAGAGAGTAAAGTAGAGAAAATTAAGAGAAGAGAAAAATAGAGCCTCCAAAAGAGCCAACTTTATTCATCCACCAAGGGGGTATATATACACAATGAAAGTGAAACCCTAGCCCTAAAAGGATAATGTTTATTTAATAAATTACGAATAAATAAATGCTAAGTCAACCCTAGGGAATATTCCATTAAATAGGCATCTAATCAAAATATTCATAACAAAAAACAATTTTTTTTTTAAATGACCCTTTAACCTATCTTTCTATGGACATTCATTTTACCATTTGGATATGCAGAACCAAAACACTATCTTTTCTATGGAACGTGCCTGATCTAATGATTTAGTAACATGGTTAACAAATTGTAAAACTATGGACTAACATTAATCAATTTTGTAAAACCTAGATCTAATATTATATCAATTATATGAGTTTGGCAGTAGAGGCCCAAGCCTGTAAGTGATCAACATTTTTTTCTATTGGGCTTCACACATATACTGGACTCTTTGAGACTAGACCATGATATTGGGTTAACTGTTGATGGGTAGGTTAGCCCAGTAGCCCATTAGGGTTGTCATGGAGAGCCCCTGATCTCTACTATAAATACAAGTGCTACTACCCATTAAGTAACATGTTGGTGACTCCCTGTATTATAGCAAGAGATCAGAACTGCTCTCTAGGAATGATTTTCTCTCTCGTTTCCGATCACATGGAATCCACACTGGTAACAGGTAATTCTAAACTCCCTTATTTCTTTAATACATGTTATGGATCTCCTGTAGTATGTGAATAATTATTATACCAAATTCTTTCAATTGGTATCAGAGCCTATGCAGGTTAATCTATGGCTGTATAAATTGAAATTTCTTTTCCCAATTAATTTTATGCAATTTTCTGCCTACTATTATTTTCTGGTTGAGAATTACAAATTTTCTTAAATTTATGATGATATTACATGATTAATTTCATGGGTTAATTCTATATTGCATGAGTTTGCATATATGTGGATTAACTAAAGTTGATTTTTTCTTTTTTTTCATGTTTGAGATGAAATTTGTTTTCTGCTGCGTGTGTATTCGTCGTTTTGTCAAAGAAATTTTTTTTTATAGTTTCTGGAAAGTTTATCCTTCCTTGGACGAAGTAATTTACTTCGGTTTATTTAGTTGATTCCATCTATGTTTGAACATTCTCTAAATAGAATTGGATTGTCATTAAGTCGTGCATACAGAAGTGTGGCGTGGTGGTTGAGAGCTTGATATTAGGTTATAGGGTCGCGTGTTCGATCCTCACTGCGGCCACTCAAATCAATTTACTAAGTTTTTGGGCTTGTGGGCCAAAAAAAAGGGCCCAGAATGGGAAGTGGGCTAGTCAACGTGCTAGTCACACATGCGGGTTGGCTATTGGGCCGCAAAGCGGGTCGTGGGCCTGGGTTGTGGGTCAAGTAGCATGGCAACTCTCATGCACTATCCCAGTCTCGCATGGCGACACGTGAGGCATGTGGGAGAATGTGCCATTACTTTTTTTAACCTATTTTTCTTCCAAACCTCTATTTTTTATGCTCCCGACTCAATAGTGATTTTTTCTAATTTTTCTGGATACCCAAAGTATTTATTTTAATTTTATAAGATATATAATTGGGAAGTGAGAATAGTATAGTTAGAATTTTAACCTGAAATTTTTTATGTAGCCTCTATATTCTGTTTTACATCACATATGTTTCTCACTCTCTCTACTAGCACCGTTTTGATATAGAATAAAATTTAAAAGCTTGTTTTTACTATAGTTTAATTAGCAAAATTGAATTTCTTTTAAAGAAATTACTTCTAAATTTTGGAAAAGCATTTGGAATATCCAAACATAATTTTCTTAATTTATCTTGCCCAATTGTGAGCTTGCCTATCGCAGGACCAATTGAAATAAGAGTTTGTGCATAATTTCTAGAATTTGCTCACTTTGAAAAATGTTTGGATCTTGTTACTATCAGAATGACATTAATAACATGATTCTTTGTGTTAATGTTTTATATCATTGTTGGTGCTAGGTGTGTTTTTCTTAGTTGATGAATTGTTGTTGCTTGAATACTATGTTTTTGATTTTAAATGCCCTATCGGTGTTAAATTTTAAAATGTAGTGTTTGAGATTTGGGATGAGCATTGTAGTTGAAGACATTATCAGCACAATTGCAATGACATGAGAACTCCAATTATTGTCAACCAAATTTTGTTATGTTAATTAAAACTCTCCCATTTTCTTTATTCTTTTTTAGTTGCTCCTGTTGCTGCACAAGTTGCAACAGTTATTCTAAATGGGACTAATTTTGAGGACTGGGTAGATTCAATGAATCAGGGCCTGATGGAAAAAGACATGGCCCTGAGTGAAGATGCACCTCCTGTACCCACTGCAGAGTCTTCTGATGAAGACAAGGCCTTGTACAAGCAGTGGAAGCACTCCAACCAGGTGTGCATGATGTTCATGTCTTATCACATGGACAAGACTATTAGGAAGAGCATTCCAGAAGTTGCTATTGCAAAAGAGTACTTGAAAGTTGTCAGTGACAAATTCCTTAAGTGTGACAAAGCCCAAAAAGGGCATTATTTGTCTCTTTTGAATATGACAAAGTATGATGGTGTGAGTGGTGTCTGTGAACATTGCATGAAACTTGTGCACTATTACACCAAGTTATAGGATATGCAAACTGATCTGGGTGAAGTTTCCTCACTTGGAGGATTATAGACTCACTTCCTCCACAGTATGTTGAAGACTTCCTATACCAATCAGTGTGAATAGACTATGATGAGCTGATCTCCATTGTTGCTCAGGAGGAAGAAACTATGAGGAAGAGTGCAACCCATACAATTCAGGCTGTCACACATGAATCTACACAGAAAAAGAAGTTTGACAAACGTGACAAGGATAAGAAGAAATTCAAACATCCTTATGATAAGAAATTCAATAAGTCTTTTGAGGATAATTGCAACTGGTGCAAGAAATATGGGCATAAGAAGGCTAATTGCAAGAGGTTCAAGAGTTGGCTTGAAAAGAAATAAAAGCAATGTGTTCAAAAGGAGCAGAAGGCCAAGTGATGAAGAGTTAGAGATCATTGTTGGAAACAGGAACCAAGTAAAAGCAGAGTATATAGGACTAGTTTGTTTAAAACTTCCTTCTAGTTATGTTTTAGAATTAAAAAATACAGTTTTAGTCCCTTCTATGAAGAGGAATTTGATTTCAGTTTCTGTTTTGGATCGTTGTGGATATTCATTTCATTTTATTAATGGAAAAGTTATTATTTATTGACTCATCTATTGTTGGTTATGGTTTTTTGCCTGATGGCTTATACATGCTCCAATTTGACTCTACTCCTAAGTCATCTACTGTGAACTCTGTAAGCAGTTCTAAGCGTAATAGGTTGGATGAGAAATCAGGTATGCTTTGGTATAGGCGTCTTGGTCATATTTCTAGGGAAAGGATTGAGAGATTGGTCGAGGGAGGTATTTTACCTGAGTTAGATTTTTCAGATCTTAATACCTACATTGATTGCATTAAGGGCAAACTTTCTCACAAGACGGGGAAAAAAGGGGGTACCCGGTGTAAGGATATTCTACAGTTGATTCATACGGATATCTATGGCCTAATTGCTCCTATAACCATGGGTGGTTACAGATATTTTATTACTTTTATTGATGATTCCTCTAGATATGGTTGGATTGAGCTTATCGGTGAAAAATTAGACTCTTTGGATGCTTTTAAAATCTTCAAAGTAGCAATTGAACTTAAAACAAGAAAGTTGATTAAATTTGTGAGATCTGATAGAAGGGGAGAGTTTTATGGCCGATATGATGAGACTGACAGAAATCCTGGACCATTTCCTAAATTTTTACAGGATTGTGGAATTGAAGCCCAATACACAATGCCTGGTACACCTGAACAGAATGGAATTGCTGAAAGGCGTAATCGCACTCTCATGGAAATGGTGAGAAACATGTTTGCACATTCTACCTTACCTGAGTTTCTTTGGGGTGATTACTTAAGGACTGCTGCTTACATACTAAATCAAGTCTCATATGAACTGTTTACAAGTAAGAAAACAAGTTTACACCATTTTCATGTCTGGGGATGTAAAGCAAAAGTAAGGCCCTATGATCCACAGTTGAAGAAACTTGATTTTAGGACAATTAGTGGATATTTCATTGGCTATTGCACTGGCTCTAGAGGATGCAGATTTTATTATCTAACTCACTCAACCAGAGTGATTGAGTCCAACAGAGCTATCTTTCTAGAAGACGTTCTAGACAGTGAAAGTGCAGAGTCACGTGATATTTCCATTAATATGAAAGGCATCAACATTTTTTTGCCCACTGGAAGGACACCTTTAGCTCACACCATTCTAGCTAATGAGAATGCTAGTGAGACTCCTCTTGAAGATGTTCACATTCCTACAGTAGAGCCTGTAACCGTAGAAGCACCAACTGAAGTAGGCGAACAAATACCATTGAGAAGATCTGAAAGAGTGCAAAAATCCACCCAAAGGGAAGAATATATTCACTTGGAGGAGCACGAGTTTAACTTTGGTGACCTATCTGACCCTTGCACCTTTTAAGAAGCTATGACAAGCTCTTGCTCTTCTTAGTGGAAAAATTCCATGGAGGAAGAATTACTTTCTATGAGACAGAATAATATATGGGAACTAGTAGAGTTACCCTCTGGTTGTAAAATCGTTGGTTGCAAATTGGTATTCAAAACCAAGGCAACCCAAGAGGAGAAATAGAGAGTTACAAGGCTCGATTAGTGCAAAAGGTTAAAATCAGAGAAAGAGGATTGACTACCATGAAACTTTTTCACCTGTCTCTACTAAAGACTCCATGCGTATAGTGATGGCATTGGTAGCTCACTTAGATCTTGAGCTTCACCAAATGGATGTCAAGACAACTTTTCTAAATGAAGATTTGTCAAAAGATGTTTATATGGATAAACCTATTGGTTTTCAAAAACTGGGACAAGAGCATTGAATGTGCAAATTGAAAATATCCATACATGGCTTGAAACAAGCCTCAAGGCAATGATATCTGAAATTCCATGAGGTAGTTTCATCAATTAGTTTCAAAGAAAATCCATCTGATCAGTGCATTTATCTGAAGATGAGTGGGAGCAAGTTTGTGATTTTAGTCCTGTATGTGGATGATATGTTACTTGCTAGCAATGATCTGAACTTGCTATGTGAGACAAAACAAATGCTGTCGAGCCAATTTGACATGAAAGATCTCGAAGATGCCTATTTGTTTTGGGTATTCAGATATACCATGATAGATCTCGGGGTATCCTTGGCTTATCTCAGAAAACATACATTGAAAATGTGCTATTCAGGTTCGATATGAAATCATGCTCCCTATGTGCAGCACATGTGTGTAAAGGTGAGAAGCTCACCAAATCCTAGTATCCTCAAAATAATGAAGAAAGAGCCCATATGGAGAGAGTCCTGTATTCATCTACAGTTGGTAGTCTGATGTATGCTTGCACATGCCCAGACATTGCATATGTTGTTGGTGTGCTTGGGAGATTCTTGAGCAATCCTAGAGTAGAACATTGGAAGGCTGCAAAGAAAGTAATGAGATACCTACAAGGTACCAAAGAGTACATGCTCACTTATAGAAGATCTGATCACCTTGAAGTGATTGGATACACTGATTCTTCTTATGGTGGTATCATAGGTGATCAGAAATCCACTTCCGGATATTTGTTTATGATGCCTGGAGGTGCTATATCATAGAAGAGTTCCAAGCAGACTACTACGACTGCATCAGTTATGGATGCATAGTACGTTGGCTGTTTTGAGGCTACTAAACAGGCCATCTGGTTAAGGAACCTAATTTCTAGGTTTCAAATTGTGGAGAGTATCTCTAGGCCTTTGTCGATCTATTGTGATAACTCTATTGTAGTTGCATTCTCTCGTAACAACAAATTGTTAGCACGCACTAGACATCTGGACATTAAATATGAATTTGTACACGAGAGGATTCAGGAGTTACAGACTCATATTGAGCACATAGGCACAGAGCTTATGGTTGTTGACCCACTAACCAAAGGCTTGACAGTTGAGATCTTTAGGGGTCATGTAACTCGTATGGGCACGTCAATATTGACGATATTAGGGGTTAGTAGGAGTTTATGATGTATGGCATATTTAGAATAATTTTGTGAATGTAATTCACTCACTTATGTCTCAAGACAATTATGTTTTTTTTGTTAATGCCATATTTTTTTTGCGTGCATATTATGATATACTTATATATATTGAATATATAAAGTTTGAGAGACAATTTTATTTAAGTCTCAATTCTATAATACTGAGAGATTGTATATGATGTGTTATCTCAGTATACATCCTTATTAGATGTTTAGGCTAATTAAGGAATGCACTTTGATCACTTCTTTTGTGGTGCATGTGATCATCTTAGTTGTCCACTTTACTTAGATCCTTTTGAGGTACAATACCTTGGCATGCCTGATGTAGTGACCCTATCGAACACAACTTCTGTACTGTTGGGTCTTTGTCGCTTCATTCTAATTTGAGGGTTGTTATTTAGTAATAGTGTTTGCTCATATGATTGATAGATTGTTGTGGCCACATTTCTCTGATAATTAGATCTAGAGAATTTTTTCTTAAACTTTTGATTATGTTAGCCCAAGTGGGAGAATGTAAAACTATGGACTAACATTAATCAATTTTGTAAAACCTAGATTTAATATTTTATCAATTATATGAGTATGGCAGTAGAGGCCCAAGCCTATAAGTGATCTACATTTTTTTCTATTGGGCTTCACACATATACTGGACTCTTTGAGACTAAACCATGATATTGGGTTAACTATTGATGGGTAGGTTAGCCCAGTAGCCCATTAGGGTTGTCATGGAGAGCCCTTGATCTCTATTATAAATACAAGTGCTACTACCCATTAAGTAACACGTTGGTGACTCCCTGTATTATAGCAAGAGATTAGAACTACTCTCTAGGAACGGTTTTCTCTCTCGTTTCCGATCACATGGAATCCACACCGGTAACAAGTAATTCTAAACTCTCTTATTTCTTTAATACATGCTATGGACCTCCTGCAGTATGTGAATAATTGTTATACCAAATTCTTTCACAAATTTCATGATAAATGATGAAGACTTTCTCTGAAGCAAGTGTTGTGCAAGAAACAAAAATTCTGCAGAGCAATTTTCATTGGAGTTCACTTAAAAGTCAAACAATACTGGACACTTGAGTGATAGCAAGGCATACGTTGAAGTGGACCAATTACTACCTTCCATATATTAATGGGAGGAAAAAAAAATCAGAAAGGCTTGAAAAAAATTAGAATTCACTTCAACACATGTGTGCTAAGATGTCCTTACGTTTCTCAAAGTATTTTGCAACAATCATTGCTAATAGTTTTCCCAGAACCCTAGAAAAATAAACATAAAAAAGGGATAAACCTCCTAATTCTTATTCCCTTCTGTTCCTTCCCCTAGTTTCCCTTTAATTCTCTCTAAACTTGCAAACCCATGCTCTTAAATACTTATGTAAGGGTCATTTAAACCAAAAGATTTGTTCTAATATGAGCCACAAGGGCTAACTCAATTAAAATTTTTTTTATAGGAGTGTTTGGTAGATCGATACATTTTTTAATCTCAAAAATTCTAACTTAAATTTTTTTTTATTTTCTGTGTTTGGTATAAACTTTTTTAAAAATTAGAATTCTAAAAAACTTGTGACGGGGTGGAATTTAGTTTCATGACCTCCTGTGAATAATTTTAAATTTTTTTTATAAATGTCTAAGAAAAATTATATATATTTTAAAAATCTCATGATTCATAAATTCCAACATTTATGTTTCCTATGGTTTATGAATCTTAAGATTCAATAAGATTCAACTACCAAATGTTCTCAAAATAAAAACTAATTAAAACATGGCTTAACGCTTCCCTCAAATAAATAACATGATGTATGAAAATTTTAATAAAATATACTAAAATTAAAAATATTAAAGAGAGAGAAAATATAAGTATACAAGTACTTGTCAAATAAACCCTCAAGCTTGCTCGGGTTTAAAAGTGACATTTTGAATACAAATAAATCTATGAAAAATAAAATAAATTAAATTCAAAATAGATTTACGACATGTTTAGTTAAATTTATAATAATAATTGTTTAATATACATTGTTTTATCTAATATTTATTTTCAAAATCCTCTATCATGTATGTTTTAAAGATCCGTTTGACATATAAGAGCTGATTGTATAAATTTATTCAATTTAATATGTTGTTTGGTATATGCATAATATTATATAAGCTTATATGGTCAACTTTAGTCAACTTGGTTTAATACTTGATAGTATAAAAATAATAACAAAAAAATAAAAATTCTCTTATCCTTTTCATCCCTGGCTCTTTGTTCACTGTCAATGTCTCTCCTATTGAGACAACCATTGCTGTGAGATAAAATTCTTTGTCCCAACTCATATTCCAAATTATATCCCGTGTGAAACCAAAGACTTAAACTGATATGGGAACCTGCAACCCAGAAGATATAATACATATAAGTTGGGGTAAATCAATAAAGCTACATTTAAACTGCCTACTAGCTAGCTTGATTCCTTGTATCTTTACCTTAACTCATATTTGTTATTCTAAACTGTCATCATCAAAATCATCACCTAGTAACTCGAGTTTCCTTGAAATCAGAATCACTCATTTACCCATCACCCATGAAATCAGAGTCCATCATCTCTGAGTAACCATCATACCCATTACCCATAAAATCAGAGTCCATCTTCATTGAGTGATCATCATTCCCATCACCCATGAAATCAGAGTCCATCTTCATTGAGTCACCATCATACCCATTACCCATAAAATCAGAGTCCATCTTCATTGAGTGATCATCATTCCCATCACCCATGAAATCAGGGTCCATCTTCATTGAGTGGCCATCGTTCCCATCACCCATGAAATGAGAGTGCATCTTCATTGGGTAACCATCATACTCATCACCTGTATCCAATGAACAAAAGGTTTACAATTCTTTGTAGTAAGGTTTGAGAAAATTTAACAACTCTCTTAAGACTGAACTAATAAAGGTATATATAAATCTATTATACAAGGGATTTCCTTTCTTCCACTGAGATGGGCTAATGAAAATTAATGCAGTAAAGCACAAGGTCATGTTATCCATAGTAGGAGAGAGAATCCTATAAAACCGTTGAGCAATTAATTTAACATATACACGTACATACATACATACATACATACATACATACATACATATATATATATATATAGACAGATAGATAGATAGATTGATAGATAGATAGATATATGCACCGTTCATGTACCTGGGTTATGAGCTTTTCGTGGAGGCAGTAAGTGGTGACGATATTTCTCTTCTAAAGACGGAAAGTACAGCTGATATTGAAATCCTCCACAGACCACGCAATCGAATCTGGGTAGTCGAGAGATTAGCAGATCTGTCAAACTTGGAAGCATGGTTGCCAGTTGATTATCTCCATTGTGATCATGGGTTTCCCTTCCACAACTAAAAACGTACTCGAATTGAGAGGCTTCTGAAATATCAAGAGATTCTAATCGTTGAAGATGTTCAGCAATGTAAAGAAGAAAAAGAAACTTGATCTTGTTGCAACTCCTGACTTTAACACGAGCCATTTTCGGGAAGCACACTTGTTTGGGACATGACTTTGGGGAGAAGTCACAATGACACTTTCCACCCTGTGCGCTTGATGAAACTATTTCCTTCAATTCATCACAGTCATCTATACTCAGCTCTTGCAACCGTGGCAGACTTGTAATAATAGCATCAGAGAAGATAGATTTCATTTTACTACACCCAAAAACCTTGAGAGATACAAGATTTTGGAAGTTGATCAAACTGGGACCCTTCCATATAAACATAATGTCAGGGAAATCGTTCAACTCCAACCGTTGTACATTTGAGGTGATGATCTTCTTTTGTTCCTCCTCAGTAGTTAAATCAAGTTGAAGATATGAAGCTTCACTTGACACTTCTCCATCAGTTGTGGCCACTGCCTGAACCGCAATATAATAAATAAAAATGGTAAGAAAAATTCATCTTTCCACTTAAATTAACATAATTTACTTTGCTAATTCCAAGAGAAACTGTAGATAATAAATTTTCATACGTATAATTTATCTATTATAATTAAAAACATTTATTTAAGTAAATATTCACTTAACCAACAACTAATATATATACAAAAAATATATAACATAATTAAAAAATATTATGACATAAGTATGACATTCATTTTTATTTTCTTTGTTATTCTATTATCAATACTATAAGTATAGTAGTTTCGTTTAGAATTTCTTATCTTGGTTTTTAATTCATTGAAGAAGAAAAGCTAATCATTAAACACATGATTAGAAAGGAGTCATAAATGATGTAAAAGAAACTACAAAAAAAAAAATTCTTCATGTGAATTAAGTCAATTTTTTTCAACTTTTTATAGGGTTATTAAACTGCTTAAACTAATTAAACCAGTAATTGTGTGGTTTCGTTTGTTTTTTTTTCAAAAAAATTTAAAAATCTGAACAAAATTTAAAAATCCAAACCAAATATCACTGTAAATATTTAAATAGTTTGGTTTGGGATATTGTTAAAAATGCACCAACAGCGCACACTCCTAAAAAAAAAAAAAAAAAATTGACAAGAACTGCACTAAATTGGAGATTCCCTTTCCATAAATATATATTTAGAGCATGTTGATAAGTTAGCTCTGTTCTACGCGTGTGAAGAGAAACATTCTGAACTAAGTTTGGAGCAAATTTGGGGCATTCATGTCCGACTATACTGTGAAGCTCCATCAGATGTAACTTCAACCCTTGGATGATGTCAACAAAATTCGGCAACTGTTTTAGTTCTATGGTGCTCAACTTTGGAAGCATTATATTCACCACACTGTCAGTGCCAGCTTCGTTTCTATTTCTAAAAGCATGCTCTAGTTGAGCCGCCTCCGATATCTCTAAAAACTCCAGTTTTGGAAGCATTATAGAGGTGGACATGGAAAAAAGGCATTTCAATTTGTTACACAGCACCACTTCTAACGATATCAATTTGGAAAACAAAGCTGACTATTGGATAGATTGCGAGCTTCTTCATTTTCTGCCATAATTTCCTCTAATTTCCCACAGTCAGATATGACGAGTGTAGTCAATTCTAATAAGCTTTTACTGATGGCAGTGGAGAAGATGGATTTCAATCTTCTACATCCTTTCACTTCTAATTCCTTAAGATATCGGAGGCTCAAAATTTGTGGAGAATCCATCCATATAAAACTCAGTTCAAACAAATTATTTAACTTTAATGTTTCTATTTTTTCACAATGGGCTGAGACATCATTACTTGATTGGCTGACACTATGACAACATCTGATCCCTAGTAAAGCACAAGCAAACGATGTATTAAAAGGCAATTCAGTGAAATGTTAGAGTGATGAAAGACAAACTAGATTAAAGAGAGAAAATAGGAGAAATAATAGGTTCTTAAAATTCTATCGATACTGATATGACAGCAAGATTATTTGCTGGAAATTTAGGGTTATTACAAGAATGGTCAAAGAAAAGACTAAAGAACAAATTGAAACAAATAATCCCCTAAAATAAAAGACTAAGGCTATGTTTGGATGGATGAAAGTGGAAAGGGATGAAACGGAATGTAATAAAATAAGTTATCATTGTTTGGAAGTTTTTTAAGTAAAGAGAACTAATGAAAAGGGATGGAAACTACTCTCTTCCTTTCCATCCAAAATGTTAAAATTCATTCTCCTCTAAATTAGAGTGTAATGAATAAAGCAGATATATATTTTAATTAAAAATTTTAAAATTATAATTTAATCCTCATCTTTTTACTTTAATTTTTTTTTTCTTTCCCTTTACTTACCTCGTTTAGAAAGGACAATATTAAAAATTTATTTTTAAATTTTATTTCATTCCATATTTTTTTTTTTAATTCTCAAATAATGAAAATTAGTTTCCATCCTTTTTCTTAAGCATCCAAACAACGAAAAAGTAGCTCTCTTCCCGTTCTCTCGCTTCCTTTTCTTTCTATTATATTTCGTTTTGTTCTATCACTTTTAAAACTGCCAAACATAACTTAAACAACAAATTAATCCCTAAGGTCCTAGGGAGAAATTCCTGCACAGAGGTACTAAGCTCCGTACTAAGAAAGTAGAGCTTCCAATCAACACTCACAAAGAAAATACCATATGACTACTCTGGTCCCTTACTTCTCCCTTTATAACCACCATTTCCAACGTGTTCTACAGCCAATTCCCTTCTTTCCCTTATCATAAATGCAGCAAAAAATAAATAAATAAACTCACCAAGTCATAGGCCCAATAAAATAGTTGAGCCCATTCCAAAATTTCCTAGCTATAAATTGCCCTGTAGCTCCTTTAATTGTAAAGATATTCTATTGCAAATAATATTATTTTCAAACACTTGTGCAAACAGAAGATGAGAATGAAACGCATTTTCAAATGCATGCCATCAAATATATAAATAAAAGATTTTCTTGCACATTAAGCCAAGTTCATACCATATTAGAATGCAATGATCTCAGCTCCGAACCAACCATGCTGTATTCGCACAAAGCAGTCAATTTGTTACAATCTGTACAGCTTAGTTCTATCGAAGATGGCCATCTAAAACGAAAGTTTTCTGGCCAAATGTTGACAAGCTTTGAGAGGATTTTTTAGTTTGAAACTTTTTAAAACGGGAAGCGCTATCTCAATCTGGAGTTGATAGGATGAACCATAACCAATATTTTGCCCTCCAAATAAAAATTGCAACTCATTGCAATTTGCTATGGTTACATCTTCTAGCAGCAGCAGAGTTTGTGCAATAGATATTGAGAAGAGTGACGTCGACAATACACAACCGTCTATATTCAAGGTCTTAAGGTTGCGCAAGCACTCCCTCGGAAATATGTATTCTAACTTGCACAATTTCTGACATAGATATTTTTCAATTTGGGGAATATTTTCTGATTCACAACTGCATCAGTCTCGTTCTGGCTTTCCTCTATTATTATATGCTTCAACTCGCTACATGAATTTACTTCTAACTTTTCTAGCAGCAGCAGAGACAGTGCAACAGACATAGGGAAAAGTGTCATCAACTTTGCACATCCAGATATTGTTAGAGATTTAAGATTGCATAGGTTGCACTCCACAGGAAATATGTATTCTAACTCGCAACAATTTTTGATGGAAAAGTATTCCAAATTGGGGAATATTTCTTCCTCAGCTGCATCACTCCCGTTCTGTCTTTCCTCTATTATATGCTTCAATTTCCTGCATGAATCTACTACAACATATTCTAGCAGCAGCAAAGATTGTGCAACAGATATTAGGAAAATTGCCGTCAACTTTGCACAATTAGATATTGTTAGGCTCTTGAGATTGCACAAGTTGCACTCCCTGGAAAATATGCATTCTAACTCGCAACAATTTCTGACAGAAAAAAGCTTCAAACTGGGGAATATTTCCTCCTTAATTGCATCAGTCCCATTCTGTCTTTCCTCTATTGTTATATGCTTTAATTTCCAGCAAGAATCTACTTTTAAATATTCTAGTAACAACAAAGACTGTGCAACAGACATGGGGAAAATGTTATCAACTCTGCACAGTTAGATATTGTCAAGGACTTAAGATTGAACAGCTTCCATGACCCTGAAAATATGCTGTGCAACTGGTTGCATTCCCTTATATCTAGAGATTCCAATTTCTTTAAGAAGCAGAGGAAAGGCGGACCATGACACAATTCTTTTAAATTATCCACTTTATCAAGTTCTAAATGGACTAACATTGGGAAATCTGCATCTGCTGGGAATGAATTATCATAATTGGAAGTTGTAGTATCAATGGTGTATTCTATTGTTGAAGCGGAATAGAGACTAAGTGCAGTCAACTCTTTCATGCTTCCAACAGTTTGAACCATTTCTGGGATGAAACTTTTCAAACCTTCCATAAGTTCCTTCAACTTTACAGAATTTGCTCTCTGTAAAAGAGCCTTGATAGATGCACCTAAGTTGGAAATGTCCATCCCATTTAAAAATAGAACTTTCATACCGTTGTAGACTTCCGATTCGTATAAAGAGGACTCCCCAATATCTAATTGATATCTCTGAAATTCCAAAAGAGGAACATCATTCAAAAAGAATTCATAAGGAAGTCTAATAGCCCCCAGCAAGTATAACCCTTCAAGCTGTGAGCATCTTCCTATTACTTCATAGCAATCCTCTTCAATTACACAAAACGACAAATCCAACAACTTCAATTCATTCAAATTTTCAATTCCAATTGGTAAGGCCCTGAATATTCTCCTTTGTAAGTCAAGAATCTTAAGACTTTTAAGGCTTACCACAAAAGAGATGTCACGGATATCCCTTCCTACCAATCGTAGGGTCTGAAGGTTATTAAACCATTGGATTGTTTGAGGCAAAACAAGTAGACCTTGAAAATATATATTGCCAATCACAGCCATAACCTTCAGCTCTTTAATACCTTCAAACGATGCATAAGACAAATCCAATTTATCTCTTGAATTTATCAATAGAAACCCAAGCTTTGGAGCATTCAATTGTTGAGGAAATGGATGCATATGGTTACGCCAAAAAGATAATGCATAACAATCTTTCATAGAGTTGTCAATGGATAATGCAGTTAGATCTTTTGTAGGATCTACCATGATAGTGCTACTCCCTTCGGATGCTATCCATAAGGCCATATCACGAAACATGTCATGCATCTTCAAGCATTTTTCTCCATTATAATTCTCTGAATAAATCAACAAGGAAGAATCTGTAAGATCTTTTATTGCTACATTTACTTTGCTCCTTGCCATTTCCAATCAGTCCACTTCTCTGTATATGTCAAGTCCCATTCCATATCTGAATAATTCTTCAATGCAGATATCATGATCTTCTGGAAACATACTACACATCAAGAAGAGAAACTTTGCTTGCTCACTTTTTAAATAATCGTAGCTTAATCGAAGACAAGAGTAAGCATACCACAGGCCTTCGTCCATATCTATTGGTTTAGGAGCCCTCAGATCGTGTAATGCTACCTTCCAGACATCAAGAGGTTCTCCCTTTAGAGACGTTGCCACAGCTACAATTGCAATGGGGAGTCCGTTACATTCCCTCGCGACATCTCGCTGCACACCATTTAACAAAATTGTAGACGGGTCGTCAACTATATTTGCTTTCTTCTGAAACAAAATCGAAGCTTCCTCTTCAGATAAGAGATCCAGCAGAATCTTGCTTTGACAATTCATGTCATTGCACACTCGTAAGCGGCGTGTGGTTAGGAGCACCTTGCAGACCTTGTGATGGTTGTCCAGTGGTATTCCTATGTCCTCCAACTTCAGGTTTGATCAAACATCATCCAAAATGACTAGAATCCGTTCTCAATTTTGTAGTCTCTTCCATAGTTCCCTAGCTCTTCCAGATTTCGATTTTGTTTCAAAAGTGAAACCTAACAAGTCTGCAATTTCATCTTGAATCTCTATGACATTTACTGTTTGAGATACAGTAGTGATTAAAACTCGTTCAAAAAGATTTGATACCTTGGCTTCCTTACCCACCTCCTTCACTAAGGTTGTTTTGCCACAGCCTCCCATGCCATACAATCCAATCACATAGATACTATCATCTTGCAATGCCTCCAAAAGTTGTTGAGAAGCTAATTTGGTGGACGTGAAATACATAAAATCTCCGGAGGGGAAATACTCTACATCTAGAATTGTAGCACGGTTTGAAAATGTATTAAATTCACTGTTTTGTGTCAGTTCTGCCATTGTGATTGTTTTCTTTGACAATTGTTTGCAAAGATGATATCCCTTCAAAGTAGGACACGAACCTGCACAAAAGATGCTGCCTTCGTTCATTTCCTGCTCTAGATTCACCACCTCTTCAATTACACTTTTCACATCATTCAACCACCTTTCAACAGCATCATCAACTTCTTCAGCTACTTTATGTGTATCTTCCACACGTTTCTGCACTCTTTCCCATGTTGATGTCAATTTCTTCTTTGAAGACTCAGCTTCTCTACTGACTTTGCCTGCACAAAACAAATACTTCCCATGACGTAGCACTGGATCCACCAAATATTCTGCAATTTTTGCTGCAATGGATATTCCAACCTCCGCCATTGGATCAAAGACAACCCGACAGAAAGGATCAATCAGATATATTCATTAATAAGCATCTTGGAAACTCATTCTTCATTGAGGAAACTAAAACGAATTGAAAAAATATATTGAAAATGATTGACTGTCACTTCAAGTCTCTTTGGATCTCTATCTCAAAACAGAGCAAAGTATATGTAAATTGGTCACAAGTTGACGATCAAACAAACTCTAACGAATTGGGTTTTGTGTGATCGTGTGTGTGCAGAAACATCGTATACTTACACCCACAAAATTTCTTAAGAAATCTGAAATTCTAACAAAAAAATAAAAAGGCAGCCAACAAGACAGCAAGCTTCATGGTCAGATTTCCATAGCAAGAAACTAAATTGTGATACGAGAAGAAAAAGGTAAAGGCGATTTTCTGTAAGCAAGTTCCAACTTACCTATATGTCTTCCGACTCAGAGTGACATTTCAGGTTCACCAGAAACTATGCACTGCTATCAGGAAAACTGGTCGCTTTTAGGCACATTCACGGCAAGGTTGAGACTCGGTTAAGCTAAAGACATAGTCAACAAAAAGACGTATTAATTATATATCTATAGACATAGTCGAGCTGTCAACCAAGAAAGAAATCACATGAAATATGAAGGTTGATTAAAAATATATATATACATATATATATCGTAGAATGGTAGCAGATTTGAGGTAAAATAACAAGTTAGTTGTTTTATATAGACATGAATCCTATGTTTGGATTGAGAGAATACCAGCTAGAAAAGAAAACTTAGAGAGAAAACTGGAGGTCAAATGGATCTTTTTGATAGCGAAAAAAAATGAGAGAAAACTTGAGAAAAAAATATTTATGAGTCTCACATGAAAGTATTATTTTAAAAAGAGATTTTTAAAAGAAAACTTGTATCATATTTTTTAATTTTTTTATTACAAAATTATCATATAGTAATGGGGTATTATTGTTATTATAAAATGAATTACTTTTCTTTCCTCTCTATTTCTCCTATTCATTCAAACACAAGAAAAGAAATATTTTCTCTTCTGTCCATTTTCTTTTTCTCTATTTCTTCTCATTTTCTCTCCAAACAAAGTAGAATCATGTGAAGGGTAATTAAAAAATTAGCATGCTTTTCATTCAATTCCAAAGTGGTTGATTAATATAAAGAAAGCAAAATGTTTTACTTCCCATTTCCAAAGTGATAAGCCAATTAGCAATATATTATTATAATTTAAAATCCAGTTACAAGTTGTCGACCAAAAGCTATAGACAAGTGAAGGGTGCAATTTCACTATTCTAGGCTCCTTTTTTAAAATGTCACAAGTTTAGGATTGACCTTAAGATATTTACCAAAATGGCCCCCTTTTTAAATGAAAAAGTAATTTCTTTTTTTTTTTTTCCAAATCAGCCCTAAATTGGCAAAAAAAAAAAAAAAGTCCCTCTCTCCATTCTTCTTTATCAGTTCTCCAATTTTTAAACTCAGTCCGCCATCTTTTTTTTTTTTTTTTCTCAGTTCTTCAAAAGGGAATGGCCAACTGAAGTCACAGTTCCACCATGCAGTTTTATTTATTTGAAACCTTTTTGAGTGATTATGATCTATCTCTGCTTAATCTGAAGCCTCTTCTAATTCAAACTCGCACTGAAACAAAACAGAATTTATCTTTTCAAAGTTCCTCTCTAGCCTGATTTTCTTGTAAAGTTCTTCATTCTGCATTATAAAGGGAAGCTAGAAAGAGAAGAAATAAAGCTGATAATTCAAACTGTGCAAGATATGGATGATGTTAACATACTCATGTACACAGCAATTATAAATAACTAAATATCTACTTTCTGTATATAAAACTAATTCACTGACAATAGAGATATTTTATTTAGCAGAAAAGCCATGAGCTCCATGATTTGAGATAGAATAAACATTAAATATTGCCCACTTGGTTGGCCCATCTAAATGCACTTTTTCTTATGATAGATTTGATATCCAAAGAAATATTAAATACTGTATATTTAAATAATGGCCCATATGCCCCTTCTTAATGCGTGTTGGCTTATTGTGATTTGAGATCTGGAGAAATATATTATTAAATATTGCATATTTATATAACAGTGTATGATTTGGTGGGGAAGAATAAAATATTTTGGAGGGACTAAGGAGCTATTCTTTTAATAAAAAAAGATCTTGAGAAGCTGCATTTAGCTTAGACCATTAATCGTGTGATGTTGTAGGTAATTGAATCAAGAATAAATTTATTACTCCTCCCTTGTTTGCTTCAATAATTTGGAGGACAGGCGAGGAATTTTAATCTCTCATTTTTCCTCCCTCTCCTCCAAAAGTAGGGGTTTGGAGAGGAAAGTTTCATTTAATTGTAAGGTTTTACTAATAAAAATCTCGTGAAGATTTACAAAAAATAAAGAAAGAAAATTCATTTGAAGATAATGGCTTCAGATACACATGGAAAGGGTAAATATTGGAGGGAATAGAACAAATGGGACGTGAACAAGGAAACGCTTTTGCAGTCATTTTTCATTGTATAGGTAAGATTGAATGCTCAAAATCGTAAAAAAAGAAAATAAATAAATAACATAATCATAGGCAAACTAACTATAAAAGATAGTGAGAGAAGAAAAATACCTTAGCTTTCTTCAGTGGGAGGCTGATAAATAACCTTGCTTCAACACTTTGTGAGAGTCTAATTTCTTTCACTAAACCCAATCCCCATTAATATATTGTACTTTTATCACCAATTTAAATCTGTAAACCATTAGCATTTATTCACACGTGACATTCAAAATAACATGCCTTTTTAATAAAGTTTACTGGTTCCTCAAAATGGGATACTATTTTACATGTACTTCAATTGTTTCAAATAAATAATTCAGCAGATTCAATATATTAGGTTAATGGAGTTGAGGTTTTATTTATTGAATAAATAAATTAATTAGCTGAGCTAATTGACGAATGAAGAATAAAAATATAGAATAACTATAAGTATTATATATAAAAATAAATAGAATTGAATACACACATATATATAGTTACTGTTGGAAAACTTTTGGAACAGGAAATATATATGAGCCACAATATATATAGAGGTAGGCGTATAATATCTTAATGCGAAAAGAAATAATACAAGAACTCTCACCTCCATAGAGTTGTGAGTGCTTTTCGGCCTTCAATTCTTTAAGGAGTTCCTTAGTTTAAATATCTAAATACTATAAAGATTAATTTAGTAATCAGAATGTACATGCAGAATGAGAGCAGAGATTGAGATAGAAAACAATGAGTTGGAGTCGTTATGTATAAATGGGAGCGAAGGGAGAAATCACATGAAATGTTAGTGAAAGGTGATTAAAAAATTAACACGCTATGCATTCAATTTCAAAGTGCGTGATTAATATAAAGCAAAATGCTTTACTCCCCAATTCCAAAGTGAGACCCAATTGGTATAATATATAATATAATAATCCAATTAAGTATTATAAAGCTATATCCATCTCCCATTAAAATTTGAGGGAATGGCCGTTCTTTTTGTTTTAAGTGGAAATCTTGGATAGTAAATATGTGACGTGGGAACAACCAAGGAAGTGAATGACATAGAAAAAGAAGACAGGAATCCAACACCAAGAGCAGAAACCTCAGTACTCAAGAGAAAGCAACGTACATAAAACCCAATATATATGCATGCATCTTTTTTGGCTTTTGGTTTGGAAATATCTCTTACAAAATTTGTTTGATAAAACTCACTAAAGGTTGTGAAATCGTAGCTTCAAGTTATGAAACTAACTGAAAGTTGTAAGATTGTAGCTAAAAGTTTATAGATACATAGTAACTGATTGAATTAGAGTTATTTGATTAAAATAGTTATACAATTAACTAAAATGTATTAAATGGCATAAAAAGACATGTAGTATTATGATAATATAGTATTAGGATTAAATATTACTCATTTTATTTATTAATTTATTATCAACTAATTAATTAAATAGTTAGATATTTATTTTTATTTATTTATTATCAATAAATTAATTAAATATCTATTATTTATTAAAAAAAAGTCCAACTAACCTTCCTAAACTTTACCTCACGTGTATTTTACTCTCAAATGTACATTTTACTTTCTTAAATTTGCAAGATTTGCATACTACACCAAATTTAACAGCGCTGTTAAAAATCTAACAGAACTATGTCCCTTGAATAGCATATGATGAATTTAAAACGAATTGAAAAAAGTAAGGTTATAATTGAAAAAAAAAAAAAAATTCTACTCCCTTCTACACTGTATAGGTAGAGGCGTAGAGGTCACCGATGAATTGCCAAAAAACCCATCTGAGCGGCATCATTTGTGTAAAATTCCCATCAAAGATTTGTGATAAGCCGAAGCTTTGAAGAGCTCCTACCCAGCTATCCTTTTAACAACACATCTTTAAGTATATATAAATTTGTATCTTGTATCCAATTACAACCCTGCTACTACTAGTCTAGCTTAATCATAAATTCTGGGTTGATTTGGATGTTGAGTCTCGAACCAGCTAGCAAATAAACATTTTGAGTTCAATAATTTTATTTAATATAGAGAAGTTCTATTTGTAATTCTGGGACTAGAACTCCAATCAACCAAAACCAAAAACCTATATTTCCTTCCATTGAATTGAAAGATTGGAAATAAAAAGAGATTGAAAGAAACGGAAGCATGGTTATGGTGATGTCTTCTGTGACAGAGGAAGACAGAAATTAACGGTCCCCACATGGATAGCGTTGGCCATGAAGTGCTTTGAAGCCAAACGCAAAGCACTTCGTGTATGGAGCACTTTGATGGGCATTGGGGTTTGTGTGATTCTACTTTTTCTTCTTTTAAATAAATCTTTGTAATTTTGTGGAAGCATGTGAATAGCACATGATTATTCTGTTAAGTTTTTATTAACTGTTAAAAATGAGGAGTGAATAACAGATTTTGCAAGTTTAAGGAGTAAAGTACATCTTTTAAAATTTGTGGGGGTGAAGTGTACGTGTGATAAAGTTTAGGGGAGTTAATTAGACTTTTTCGTTATTTATGTATTGACGTGGTAGGACTTATCGTTGAGAAAGAAGAAGATGAAGAAAAAAAATGAAAACAAGAAGAATGAGGAGTTCAGTTGTTACGGTTGTGTGAAGATAAAATTTGTCATTTGTTAAAAAGTCAAGGGTAAAAACAGAAAGTGCATTATTGATATCTAACAAGACAAACATTACTTTAAGTAACTTTTTAAAGGCTACAATCTCTATTTGTTTTTGGTTTATCAAATAATTCTACTAGCTTATTGACGAGTAGCTCTCTTTGCTAAACACTTTAAAGTCTGTTTACAAAACTAACTGAAAGTTACTAAATTGAAGCTTGTAACTATGAAGTTAGGTGAAAACTATGAGATTGTAATTAAAAATTTATAATTGTATAACTAGTTAATTGAATTAAAATGCTTTGACAAAACTAATTGTATAACTAGCTAAAATATGTTAAATGACTTAAAAAGGCATGTAATATGATATTGATATAATATTAAGACTAAATATAACTCATTTGACTTATTTATTAATTTATTATCAATCAATTAATTTAATAGTTATATATATTTATTTATTTATTTTCAATTAAATAATATTATAATGAGAGGTAACGTGAAAGGGGAGAGAGGTTGAATTGCTAAAGGTAATTGTGTAAAGGATAATAATACCCTCTCAAGTAAATATTGTCATTTGTTAAAAAAGTTAAAGGTAAAAATAAGCATGAATTATTTGTAGCTAGCTTTCCGGAGTAAATTGCTACTTTATGTTATTTTCAAAAGCTACAATTTCTTTTTATTTTTGGTTTACTAAATAGCTATACTAATTTAATAACCAAGTCAATGAGAGATGATCTCTTAAATAAGCTAAAGTAGCTCCTTTTATCAAACACACACCTAGTTAAACATTTATAGATAATGGGAAAAAATGAATTTATTTTATTCAAAAAATTATCCTCGAATTGAAGTGAATTGTTTTCTAATATGTATCACATCCTATCAAAAAATAAAGAGTATAATATTGTTTGGGTCTCTTATGTTTATCCACTAAATTATATGCCCTCCAAATTTTTAAAACAAATCAAACCAAATAGAACCATTTGGTGTGTATCGTTTAGTATGACATGGACTACTCTCCTTCCTCCCTTCATAACTTGATGTGTAAACTTTAAACTAACAAATAGACAAAGTTCTAAAATTACAATGTTAAACCGTTTTTCTCTTCTTCCTCTTCCTGTTCTCTCTATCTCCTTCTCTTTGTCTCTCAATTCCTCTTCCTATTCTTTCTCATCTTCCTACTTGCTTCCCACCAATGCAATCATGGCGATCACATTAAAATCACTATAGTGTCCACCAGTGGAGTCTTATGCTCCTTTATTCAAGAAGACTAGGTAGCAATTGTTGTTACAAAAGTTCGCATTTCAATATTCTCGTAGCTCTAATCAGTGGCAAAGTATCTTGACCTTGAATTTTGATGTGAGAATTATGGGTGTAGAATTAGGTGTAGAATGAATGTGAAATAATGATGGAATAAAGTGCAAACATACACTATCAATGTAACCAGCAAGTATTCAAGGGTTGTCGTACCCAAGGGATTGTGATTGATTACTAGAGTACTAGAACTCCAATAATACTCAAGCAATCGAAAGAGGATGATAACAGCAATAAAAACTAAAATAAAATAGCATAGCATTAAGAGAAATAGAGGACGAATAAGAGTAGAAGAAATAAGGATTAAAGGCTTAAGGATTTAGATTTCACCACAAGTCCTTGGTATAGACTTTCACGATTCAATTATAACTTTCCAAAATCATTAATTGCTAGTCAGGATTCCCTAATCCAATCAACTAACCTTAGCATGAGGTCAGATTTATTATAATTACAATTACCAACCCTGCTACGGGCCAGTACAAGTTGTAATAACCATAATTGCATTAAGTTTCTTAGACATCCCTTTTGGGTATTCCAGGGGATCTCTTTAACTCCCTTGTGACTACATAGGATTTTGGGTATAAATCGCCACAGAACGCTATAGATTTAACCTCCATGATCTAAGTTAACTAATCATTTTCTTAGTCATAGAAAACCCACAAGTTTCCCCTAACTAATTGGCCAGATCAATCAAGAGTGAAGTGCAGAACATTAAACCTCAATTAAATAAAAGCTGAAATTTTCATAACATCATCAATCATGTCTATACAAGTACTTGGGCTACATCCTAGCCCCTAGATAATAAATTAGTTACACATAATGATGGAAGAAAACATAATGATAAAATAAAGAAACATGGAAGATGGATGGGAGTGACGCCTTGCTTGCTCTGTGGACTATTGGATGCATGGTTCTTCGGTCTCCTTCTTATTTATAATTCCTTCATTCCTAATTAGACTCATTTTAGGACTCTAAATTGAGTTACAATTCTTAGTTCTAATGTAATCCTAATCATACTTTAATTAGGATTCTAATTACAATGCAATTACACAACTTCAATCCTACTTAATTAATAATTCTGAAGGAAGATATTATTTGCAAATAAAAAATGGCTACAAGTGTTAGATAAAAAGAAAAATTGTAACATATGGTTTTGATAATTATTTTTATTTTTTGGTTACATTTTTTCTTTTTAATTTTTGAGTACATGGTTTTCCTATTGTGCATAAAGAGAAATAAAGGGAGATACGAAAGGGGAGAGGAGGAACAAGAGTGAGAAGGATAAGAATTAAAAAATAAATAAATAAAGGTAAGAGTTTATATAAATTTTAATAGTTATATGGTTCAATTTGATAAAAGAAATAAAATTGAATATTCAAATTAAATATAAGTTAATCTTTATTATTCATTGCACTATTAATAGTCATGATTGAACCACATAAAATAAGGTAGTCTAACCCTACTCCCATAAATCCATGGTGTTCCCTGTTTATGGAGAAGAGCCAACTCAATCCAACGGTAGGTAATCGGCACATCCAACAAGCACAATGCAAAACAACACCTTGGGCAGATGAAAAGGCATGCTGTCATCCACCTTAAGATGTCACAATGAGCTGCAATAACAATAAATGTGTGACATGAAATTATAATTATCTCACTTTAAAGATAATTAAAAAAAAAAAATATTAACGCCATATAATTTTCGTAACACAGCTCGGCACGTAGCTCGGCAATACTGACCTACTGGTTAGGGGACTCGTGATATTAGACCAAATACCCAAACTTTTAGGACTACTGCAAATCTCAACAAGAGTCCAATCCAGAGAAATTTACCTCCATATACCACAAAAAAAAATATTTACCATTATATACCACTTTTTTCAGATATCGCATTACCATACTGTGATATTCGAATAAAAAATTAATAAAATTATTTATTTTTTATTTTTTACAAATAAAATATTAAAAAAATTAAAATTTTTTAAATACATATACACAATCTCAAAAATTATTATCAATACATACGATATCTTGTACAATAAAATCTCCAGTTATGAAGTGATTTTACCTAAATAAATTTAATATTATCATATTTCAAAATTAAATACATTTTTTTTTTATATATTTGAGTTAATTAATTTTGATAAATTCACTTAATGTATTATAATTTTTTATAAAAATAAACATATAAAAAAAGATATACAGTAGATAAGGGAGAGAAAAAAAAAATACTCCAAACAACCAATTATCTGTCCAAAAAAATAAATATTTTCCTTTCCTTCAAATGAGGCATCCAAGAAAAAGAAACATATTATCATCTCGCAAAAATATTTCAGCACTAATTCATGAATCTTGTGTCATCTTTTAATTAATTATAAAATAAAATAAATTTAAATTAAATAAAATAAAATAAATTTGTAAGAGGGTAATGAAATTTTGTTAAAGGTAATATCTATTAGTAAATATTTATAAAAATAGTATGTATTGGTAATACTTTTTAGAATGATGTATATGTGTTTAAAAAAATTTATAAATTTTTTTAATATTTTATTTGTAAAAAATAAAAAATAAAAAAATTCATTAATTTTTTATTCGAATATCGCAGTACGGTAATGCGATATTCGAATATCGCAGTACCGTAATGCGATATTCGAATATCGTAATACGGTAATGCGATATCTGAAAAAAATGATATATATTAGTAAATATTTTTAAAAGTAATATATATTGGTAAATATTTTTTTTTGTGGTATATGGAGGTAAATTTCTCTCCAATCCATCTACACATTTCG
The DNA here is from genome assembly GCA_022379115.2 of Bauhinia variegata. Classification (NCBI taxonomy): domain Eukaryota; kingdom Viridiplantae; phylum Streptophyta; class Magnoliopsida; order Fabales; family Fabaceae; genus Bauhinia; species Bauhinia variegata. The sequence continues at coordinate 12,843,583 of CM039429.1, read as the reverse complement.
ATAATGCCATCAATCCTAACAAGTATAAATACCCGTACTTGGACCAATGCCAAGTACGTTCCTTTCCACCTCAACTCTTTTCTGACTTGTTTTGCAACTCCTTAACTCAATATTGACTTGAGCTATAAAGTGTACTCAGCATCTGACCTCATTCCTTTTGTCTTTGCAGGACCTCATGTGTTCACCATTTTCGGGCTACCGCTCAGAACCAAGCTAAGAACAAATACAAACATCTTTTTTCAATGTCTCAATGGAAATGGAAAAAAATGCTTTTCTTGTAAAGCAATTCTATGGAGGTTTTGATTTTACTCAAAAAGGTTTAATAATTTCTTTGAGCAATTTACTCTCAATTTATTATCCTTTTTTTTTTTTTTATTTAAACACCTCCAACCTTTTGTAAAAAGGTTTGAGAATATCTAAATCTCTCTTGAGAATGAAGCCGTCTATAAAAGCTGAACAAGGGCCATAAACTAATCCAATACAACTTGTTATATTTCAGGTCTGATTTATCTATGTAGTCTATATCACCGTTGAATCAATTTTGCATTTGCATAAATCAAAATTTGTACGGGAGTTCCCTTCTTCCACTTAGACAGTTTAATGAAAATTAAATCAAAGTAGTGTAGAAGAAGAAATCATTGTAGTAAACACAAGGTTATGTGACCCAAAGAAGGAGAGAGAATCCAAATCCATTAAGAATAATTATTATTCTTCCCTCAATTCTATTAAAACCGTAAAGCAATTAATTTAGCATATAATATATATATATATACATGCATCGTTCATTTGGTTTCAACACCTTGTTCTTCTTTCTCCATTGATGGGGCTGCACACTTTCTCTAAGTTGGGGATGTTGAGTGGTGTATGGAGTGAGGAAGTGAATTATTAGTGTAAGTTTCCTAGGTGCTAACCGATTCAATAGACCAATAATAAGATTACTGTTTACGTGATATATATTAAGTGCTTAGGTGTCAACATTTAAAGATAATTAAACGTCTCATATTTATTTTTATTTTTTTCACATGGGAGCCTAAAGTATTAGGGAAAAGGGAGGAGAAGTGTCTATGATGAAAATAAAACTAATAACATTAAACCCAACACTTTGGCACTTAAGATCAAAGGAAGTGATATTATGCTAATAGGTCATGGGGCAGACTTGTCTAATTTTTATTAATGTATTACATATCCCTAATTATGAGTGAATGAGGTGTCAACACTTCATCCTTTCCTGAATTATACTAGAACCGCCTCATCTATCTTGCATAAAAGACTAGAAATTTATTCTAGTCTCATTATTTGGTCCACTAGTATTTGTGATGTTTTTATTTCCATTAAATGATATATAAAAGACACTAAAAAAGTAATATGTTTTTATTTCCAATTTTTTCTATTTCTTTTTGGATATATTAATATTAATTTTCCTACCACCAGCGCACACCCCATCCATCACATCCCCACTATGAAGATTTTTTTTTTTCAAATTTTTTAAGTTTGTGAATTTATAAATTTGTAAATAGTTTAAGAATTTATAAATCCACTAGAGATAAAATACGTGTTATTGATTTCTATTATTTATGAATTTATAAATTCGTAAATCAAAATTAACAATTGAATTTTTAAATCTATATGTGATAGAAATTCATAGGACAGATTTTATAACTTACCAATTTGTAAATCCGTAAACTTGAAAATTGTGGAAAAAAAAACCAGTGAATGTGCGATGATGACAAACGTGTGTGTTGGAGATGGATGTTCCATTAGGCCAGGTGTGTGAGATAAGACGATGGTTAATTTTCTTAAAGGCATTTTAAGCTTTTTAATAGGGAATGGGGTGCGCGACTAGAAAAGCAGGGGTGTGCTAAAAGAAATGGACGTTGGGCCCAAAAATCTATTCTTGCTTATCCGGTTGTTCCGGTTCCTTCCGACCGAGTTGGCACTCCCTGACCGGCCAATTCTTACAAAACCGCAATTTCTAGGGCTTTCGACTTCACCCTGTCTCTATCAAGTTCAGGTCAATCTTTGAGATAAGGTATCCAGAAGAAATCATTCGCAAATGGCTATGAGATCTGCGCTGAGTCGAGGATCACTGAGTTTGAATCGTCCAATGGACTCGAGCCGGGGAGCTTTCACTCGCTTCTTCAGCGACAAAGGTCGGGTTCTGAGTGATGAGGAACAGGCCAAAGAGAATGTCTACATCCAGGTACTCTAACATTTTCTCGATCACTTCGGTTTCCTTCTGTTTATGCTCTGAGAAAAGAAAGGAAAAGTATAAGCATTACAACTCGGTACCTAGATTCACGTTGATTCTCTTTCTATGGTCACTTGAGTTGTAGGAGTAGAAATTACATGTATGAACCAAATGAAATTTAATATTTTTTTTTTAAAATTTCGTCCTTCATCATTATTTGAAGAGTTGAGATGCTTCTTTCTGGTATAGACTCAAATTTACTAGGACTACGTAGCTAGATTCGCTTTTCACTCTGTTCGATATGATCACCAAAAGATGACTTGTTTGATAATCGATCACATATGTTTTCTGGGAGTAAGACGAATAAGTAGGAACCAGCTGAAATTTTCTAATATGTTTTGTCTATTTTTTCTATATTAGTATGTGAATATATAATTTTTTTTTTTGGGTTGGGTATAGAAATGGGAGAGGGAAAGGTTGGAGAAGCTGAAGCAAAAGACTGAGAAGGAAAAGGCGGTGAAGGAAAAAGGGGATGCTGATAAGGTACAACTTATGTCATCTTTGTGATGTATTGGTTTTTCTATTAGCTTTCTTGGTGAGGTTCTTACAGTTGATTGAGAATTTCATATCAGCGTATGGCCATATTGATTTCTTATAAGTAGCCTGTTCATTTGCATTTTGCGAGGAAATGATAAGTTTGCATGCTTTGTCTGCTCCTAAAACAAGTTTTTCCCCCTTCTTCTAAAGCCGAAATGAATTCTGCTTGTGTTGTGTTCTTATTTCCTGTTTCCTTTATATCTGATAAGTTGTTTTACAATGTTACTGTTGAATTATCTTTGATCCATTTCCAAAACTAGGACTGATATTGTTTTCCTTGTAGACTCAAAAACTGTTAGACATGGCACATCTTGAACCTGCTATTTGAAATGTGACGTAAATAACCTAACCTGAATTTGCTATGGTAGCTAAAGTGCTAAACACAGCCCGATGAATTAAATGTACAAAGCTATTAATTTTGATGTTCATTTTCTTCTCTTCTGATAAAAGAACTTCTGAATCTCTGATAATTAACAATCTGATGAAGCATCAGCCAGTTGATAGTTACTTAATTTTACTCCTTTTGTCAATAGAATATATGCATATAGTAGCCTGAGACTTCAATGCAATAAAGTGGAACAAATTCATATTTAAGTACTTGCGTCTAAAGATTAAATGGCATGAGACAGAGCGAGGCCTTTTATTGGTTATAAATGACAACAAGGAGGTTTAACCCCCTAACCCTCTAAACACTATCCAAGTCCCTCACCACTAGACCATTCCTAGCTTCTTAACATACAAGAGACTTAAGTACATGTAATTTGGTTGTTTTCTATCATATCTTGAAGCTGTGGAATGTCAGCTTTTCTTCAGCATCAAAATCCTTGATTCTGTGCTTGCACGAAGTAAAGCTCAAGAAGTCTGGAAGGAAGAATTTCTGTTCCCTTCTTCGGAAAGTCGCTCACTTTTGCAGTATAAGCTTTTTTTTTTTTTTTTTTTTTAATATTATTATTATAAAAGGATTAATTATATTAACATACTCATCTTTAGTTGACATATATTTCTTATCCTGTATTAGAGTTCAATTTTGTCTTGCCATAATGTAAAGTTCACGATGAGCTGCACTAGTTAAGTAATCAATCAACAGGGGTCATAGACACAGACACATGGATTTGGGGGATTGAGGCGTGCAGGTGGGCATACAAGCTGGGCACCCTGCCTATGTAGGTGGGCATAACATGATGTGCTGATAGGGGAGCCAGAGTTTGGGAAGCATTAAGTCAATAACTTGTTTGTCAAACGGTTATAAAGATAGTTATCATCGTCACACACAAAAGTACACACACACCCAACATTTCGGGGATCAGGGTGTTGGCCATGCGATGATGTGCAGTTAAACTTAAGTTGATATCTTGTTTTAGTCCTTGTGTTATATATCAATAATGTTCGCATCTGTGAAAGCGTCTTGGTGCAAAAAATTGTAAGTTCGGAAATTCTGCTTCGGGTCTGTTTTTAGTTGTTTTGGGTGTGTTGGTGGTCGTTTGCGTGCTTCTAGTCTTATACTACTCTTCATGCATACTTTATTTACATTCACCTTTCTTTATATGTCTGTAGAAACCCGAAGGGACAAATCAGGGCTGAGTGCTCTTGCTGTTGAATTCCCTTTCAGATTAATGGAGAATAAAACGTGTGCCTTTTAACTCTTGGTGGGCTTTGATCTTTGTATAGTCTGTTTCCTTGAAAATGATAGACATAACCATGCTGTTTGGCAGCAAGAATGTTAAGTTTGTACTTTGGTGATGATGATATGCTCTTGGTTCAGTAATTTTGATATTTATGGAGAGCCATTGTTGCTATGGAAATCAGTACAATGGAAAAAAAAGTCTTGAAAATTTAAAATCAACCTTTGCTGTTGAAACAAATCCCGATTTAGGAACCGGTATATCAATCAAACAGGTAAAAACTGTTTTTTGATTCCTTTGACAAACACTGCAAACATAAGAGGGAGGGAAGAAAAAACCATTGCTATTTTGTTTTAATTCTGGTTCTTGTTTTTATTTTCTACATTCGATTCTGAAAGAAGTGAAGTGATTATCACTGTTTTTCCATTGGATGGAGAATGGCCGGCTGATATTGGAAGCCATTGTTTTACCCACAAAATTTGTCATCTCAATCTCGGTGATCCATTTTTCAACCCGGTGCCAATTTTCTACGATTAGCATTGTAGAATTGGCCACTCTTTATTGATCATGTTTAAAGATTTTTGATGTTTCATGCACTTCTTTAAAGAGAGGGGAAAATTAAGGTGATAGTGTGATACGAAGCTTAGATTTTGTTTTTTTTGTTTTTTTTTTTTTTTTATTTTTTTTATTTTTTGGGCTGTAGATAAAAGGGGAGTTAGATGAGACGAGTGTTGCAATTTACAATTTTAGAAAGATTTAAATTTAAGTGAAAAAGTTCTGAAAACTCTTAAAGAAAAATACTACAAACTTAGATTGTCTTGTAACACTTGTTAAGGCTAACCTTATTATCCAGCATTTGCAATCCAAAAGATGCCATCCTTTTGGTTAAAGAGGCTAAGATTAGGTAATGATCTGGTGAAACTAAACTAAAGAGTTAAGTTTGATATTCTGAATTTTATTTTTGCTATGAATACCATTCTCTCTTTTTTCAGCCTCTTGTGTTTTCTATATAACAAAAAGAGTGGCTATTAAAAAAAATTAATCTTATAATATATAACAATTAAAAAATATTGGAAGACCAAATATATAATAATTGTATAATATAAAAAAAAAATATTTGGGACCATGACTCAGCAAGAGGAACAGGAACAGATTTTGGACGGGGATTCTTTCCACGCAGGCCCTTAAGAAATTTTTAAAATATCCCTCTTTTCATTAAAATTTTCACCTCAAACCCTTTTGAAAATATCCAGCACTGGTTTTGAAAATGCCTATAGCATATCTATTTCTTCACACTTCAACGTACACTTTTTATTTTCAACATATTTGTAGGGACAAAAATTGTACGCAGAGTACATCTCTTGTTTTTCATGCCCAACCCATCATTCACTGCTGGTTCGCTGGAAACCCTTTTGCCATCCACCACTAATTTGTTGAGTGTTCAATTATTTTAGGTTAGTTGTGTAAAGGACAAAATGAGTGTGCAAACTTGGGGTGTATTTTTTTTTTTAAAAAAAATTATGGATCTGCAAATTTGTAATATAGTTTATTTTTTTAATTAAGATCCATTTGATTTACTTAAAAACGATGAATAGCACATGATAGAAGTTTTTATGTTGTGTTTGATTTTATAAATAATTTAGGTATTAAACAAAATTTTGTTCGAAGAATAGAACAAATTTCTTAATTCTTGTTACTCACCTATTTACGGTACCCATAGTATAAGAACATAAAAAGATGGTTTTAATCACTTGGAGCTTGTTGAAGTTCCCAACCAGTAATGATCTTCTTCCACGACAAATAAAATCAAACTATATATATATATGAAAAAGAAATTAAAAGTCAAAGATATAGAGATGGTGAAAACAAATCACTACCATTACAGTACAGTGATTCATCACTGGAATTTTATTTTAATTTTTTATTTTAAAAATGAATTAATACAATTTTATATATTATTTTTTATCTCAATTTTCAAAAGTAATTTTTATATTTTTAGTAAAAAAATATAAAATGCATAACTTAAAAGGTATTATAATAAATTTTATATTACTTTTCTTGTTCGGTGTGCTAACCAATAAATATTGAATTGAACGAAAAAATTATACCATAACTCAGTTACGTATACTGTGTTGTTTTATTTATTTTGTGATGTCTTGCATATCAAATGCACTTTTAGAATTTTTTAAAATTTATAATATACTTGTATTAGTTTGGGATATGTTCTTTATGTAAAGCTATAAATTTTTAAAATTCGTTTTGTAAAAATTCATAATTGAAATATTCTATGGCTACGAATTTTGAAAATCATAGTTAAAAAAGAAAAGAAGAAAACGGACACGTATACAAAAATCACACACCCTTCAGCGACGAGGGCGTGATGGGAGATTGAGAGAGAGAGAATCAATGAGGAATGAGTATAAAGAATGGAGGATAGTTGACAATGGAGCGTGTGAGAGAGACCGATGGGGAAGAGAGAATATTGGGAAGGGTATTTTAGAAATAAAAAAAATGGGTGCTTAAAAAGAATTCTCATATTGGATTTTATCCTATAATGAATCAACTCTTAAAAAAATATATTGTTAGAAAAATGTTAGTTGTACATCTATAAATATATAATTTTTTACACATTTTTTATTTATTTAATTGTTTTATGAAAATAAAATTATAAATAAAAATAATAGTTAAAAGTTAAAAAGATAAAAAAATATATAAAAAAATATGCATATATAAAACAAGTGTATACATAGCACTTTTCTTGCTTGTAAAGTGTTTTTTTTAGGATGACTTTGTAAGTTTTAGAGAGGAGGAAAGGTTTAGATACATGCTCCTTTTGTTCAGAGGTTCTAATTTTAAATGTAGAGAAATTTAAAAAGTTTTTATAATTTCTTCAATTTTTTTCTAAAATCACTTTTAAAGTTTCCCTCGATTGAGGAGTTTTAAAAAGAAAATTATTAAGTTATTCACATAACTTCCTTAAAATTTTAAAATTATAGTTCATGTTTTTCCTTTTTGTAACAGTTTATAAAATTTAAAAGTATATATAATGTACATACGTAAATGACAGTATATACACACACACAATAAATACGTATATAACACGTAAAAATATAGATATAACACATATATATAACATGAAATATTTTGTCTCACATTATTTTATAAGTTTGGAATTGATTCAAAATTGAGATTAATTCCACTTATAATATTATTTTATTATATATGAAATAATCCAAGCATATATATATAATGAGAAGGAATCTATTGAGTCTAAAAGCATGTTGAAACATTCACTCACCATTTAAGCCTCCATTTAATTAATCTAATAATTTATATTAATTTACTAAAAGCTCATGTGAATATCACATCACTCCTGTCCATTCAATTTCATTTTTACCCTTGCCCTTTCTTTCTTATGTTAGCCATCAATCGATTTCCCAATTTCCAGCACCCACATCATTCTTGGAACAAAGAACCAGAAGAAAAAAATGAAAACGTGCTACTTCAATGCAATGACCAACGATTGTGAAGTCAATTTTGATAATAGCTTAGAATTGGGGTACCAATGTTCCTGAATGGTAAATACTAATATTTCAATAATCGAATCCCACATCCAAAGCAATCACAAGAAAAAAACTATCAATCCAGAAACTCCTAACCTTTAAATTCGAGAAACTCTTAACATTTATTTTCATGAATTTATACTAACAATGTTAAACAACAAATTCTAAGAATAATAGCTGAAGCACTGAGTCTTTAAAGATTCCGGTTTATTCCATTCAAATATCCTAGAGGAATGGGAAGCCACACATCTAAACTAATGCGGACAAGCTCAATTTAGATGATGTCAAAATGAATACGCAAAGTGAGATCATAAACAGTTAAAAGAAACACCCGATTCTTGAACAATTCAAATCAATTAACAGTGACCAAATGATCCTTGTGTTTCTCGTTCTTCCTTCTTGGAATGGAGATAAATTGTTCCATTTTAGTGTCTCATATACTATTTCATTTATTATGATTGATTCAAATAAGTGAGACTATCATTATATAATATCATTTTATAGCATTTAGATTAATCATAATAAGTGAAATATTATATAAAATAACAAATTTGCTCATGGTTGTGATGGAAATTGGAAAATCGATGGCTAATAGAACAAAGAAAGGGCAAGGGCAAAAATGAAATTAAGTGGAGAGGAGTCATGTGACATTTATATGAGTTTTTAGTGAATTAATATAAATTATTAAATTTTAATTAAATGGAGGGTTAGGAAATCCCTCCTCATATATATAACTTTTTATAACAATTTATATTTATATACACATAAATATATACATATATATCTAACTTTTTATAACAATATATATTTACAGGTTTAGAAATTAATTAATATTTTAACTAAGGATAAAATTGTCTATATATATTATAAGCCCACGATTTCCCTCATCTCACAAAATTTATGCTCCCAAATAAGGAGAGAATAAACCTCCCATACTCCTTGTCTCCTTTCCCCTTTAATTCCCTCTTCTTCTTTCCCCTCCAAACTCATAAACATAGAGCCTTCAAGGGTGTGTTTACAATACTAGTGCAAAAAAGACTTTTTACATTGATTAAATTTGAGTTTTTACATCAATTTTTATACTGATGTAGAATCAAATATTTTAGAAAGTGAAGACTTTTTACACTAGTTATGAAACTAATATAAAAAGTGAACTTTCTACATGGGTTCAAGTTATAACCGATGTAGAAAGTAGACTTTTTACACAGTGTATATACTATAATGTTAAATTTTAAAAACTATTGTTGTGGATAGAATAATGGGGTTGTTAAGTGGCTTAAGCCTATCAGGTCGAGATGGTTGTAGTCGGGTAATTACTTGGGTAGGGCAAGGATCCTACAAGTAAGAAAGCAAAGTTGAGGTCAAATGAAAAGGCTCTAACCCTCATGTTAGTATGATAGAGGCAAGGAAATAAGATGAGGTCGGTTTGGAAGATTAGAGGCGGGTGAAACTTACTTGAGTTGTTAATGAGAGGGTATTTATAGTGGGTGACTTGGATGACATTCTCATAATTATAAGGTAATGGGCCCTTAATGGGCTTTAACCCAATTAGGCAATTTTGTCCATATCATAAGCCCCCGAGTCGAAAGGTAAGTCAAGCTTTCAAGCTAAAGGTCCGTTCTTTCGAAGTAGATGCTTTTGAGCAACTTGGTTGGTCATCGCTTAATGTGGTTCATGGTTTTTGTGATGTAGGCCTCCATCATGACTATTAATGGCCAATTTTTATTACACTAGGAATTAGGATCATTCGGGCTGTCCATGTGTAACTGTTGATGGTGGCGTGATGTTCTAGTTGCTTGAGGTGACCTTTTAGATGTGATCGTTGGATAGGTTTGTCCCAATTAGTCTTATTTGCTTATGAGTTTTCATTACTTCTTTAGGTAATGACCAAGTTTTCTTCTCTAGTTGTTGTTAGTTTTAATTGCAATTGTGTTTATTTGTGATGGTAGTATAGCAAAGGTCAGATGTTCTTCCCTTAGTAGTAGTCTTTTCGCTTAGTGTTTGAGAGATGGTTGAAGACCTTTGAGGGCCACTGTCGATAGTGACATAGGAGGCCATAATAGTGTTTGAGAGGTTAAGGGAAGAGTTTGTTAGAACTCTATATTAGGGGTTAACAATCTTTTCTAATGGTATAAATACTACTAGTGATTTTGAGGGTTTTTCTAGTGAGTCGTCTAGTTAGGTAAGTCGGGGCCAACATGGCTACTGGCATTAGCCCTTCAAGGAGCCATCTTATCATTATGGTTGCTGCCTTGAGGAAATGATAAGGAGGTCCCGGTTGGTCTAGAGGCCGCGGTGTCCATTGCTATGTCAAGGTCAGTGATATACCACATTTATATATATATATATATATATATATATATATATATATATATATATATATATATATATATATAGCACTTACACATAGCTATTGCACACTCTTTTTGGCCTAATTTGACAACTTAGATAATGTTTATAAGTTAGGCATCCTTTGGAAAATTAATGTTTTATGCAACTCTATTCTAATTTGACTATGGTTCAGTATTTCTAGCATATCTTGAGTTGTAGATTTCTAAAAATTATGATTCTTGATTCGTAGGAAAGCTAAGAAGGAGATATAAAACTTTTCTTAAAAGACCGAAACCCAGTTCTCAAGTCTAATGGGAGAATTATGCTTGCAAAATCAAGGCAGGAAGTCTGTTATGGAAATCTGACCTTGTGGCACTTATCAGACCATAACTTGAGCAAAACAACCCATAATTGATTGATTATAGTTTCATTGGAAATATAAGACAAAGGGATACAACTTTTATGAAGACCACTTTCTCAATTGAAGTGATTTTAATGACGCCCTGAGCCTTGGAAGTTCAGCTTTGGATTCTGGACTGGAAAAAGTACTAAGTGAAGCTGATGACTAGGGAATATTCCCAAGCAGTGGCAAACTTGTAAATAAGTTAGAAACTTGAGAGGAGCGGGAAGCGGTTCTTAGCTGAAAGTTGAGAAGAGTAAAGCAGATTCTGCAGAACAGAAACTCGAAAGACGGCCAGCCCTCACCTAGCTCTGCCAGGGCATGATTTTCTTCACAATTTGGAGCTTGGAATTAGTTTTTATGGAGGAGTAGGCTTCTCTGTAACTGAACTATACATTTTGGAATCGATTGGTGAGGTTTTGAGACTTTGTAACTCATTATTCCGAATTTAATGGGATTTTGTGCTATTCATGCTTTTGCCTTGAGTTCTTTCTGATTATTGGAGATTTCTAGTTGATGTTTGGATTCAATGCATGAGTTAGATGTTTAGAATGATATTTCTTAACTCTATTATGAATATATATGAATATGCTAGTTGATATTGGGACTTTGAGATTGGATAGCTTGTATGTTCTATGTGATTGCTAGAAATGTATGATGCATGTGCCAATCCATATGTTGGATGATAATTCAATAGGAATACTAGTTGTAATTGGAGATTTCTGTTATAACTAGAATCAAGTGGCAACTCATTAATTCGCATCACCATTAATGGTCTATGATTAACCAAACCAATCTAGGAAAGAAGTATAGTTTGGTTACACTTTCTCACGGTAAGTAATCTCACTTTTATACTCATTTAATTCATAGACAATCCCCAATTTTATCGGTTTATGAAATGACAATTGGATGACACATTCCTTGGGAGATGACTCAGGCGACCCTATATTGCACTAAAATAGGGGGTGTTCAACTAATTTTATGAGATAGCGACATTCTCATCAAAATTTTGGCGCCGTTGCCGGGGAATGTGCACATTATTTGTTGCTTTCATAGACCTTGTACATATTTTGGATATCTGAACATGAATTTACCCTATTTTTGTGCATACTTGTGTTTTGTATATATTGTGATATATGCTATTGGTATATGACTCGGTCATCCTCTGTGCCGGATCTTTTTGCATTGGATCCTGAGATTGAATGAACTTTTAGGCTTAGGAGGAGGTATTGTCATAGTGTTGATAGCATCCCTGTAACAATTGGCAGTAATAGTCTTGGTGGTTCTATTTACATTGATCTTAGTCTACCTGCTGTTAACATTCCTGTTGATAATCTTGTCAACTTCCCTATTAATAATAATTTGAATATGGACGCTAGTAGAGTTAAGAGAACCTTAAAAGAACTTGCTGCACCTGATGTTACTTATTAGCCATCGTGTATTCAATATCTTGCACTAAATGCTGATTTTGAACTTAAATTTGGATTGATACACTTGCTTCCAAGATTTCATGGTCTTACAGGTGAAGATCCTCATAGACATCTTTAGGAATTTCATGTTGTTTGTTCCACCATGAAGCCACAAGGGATTTCTGAAGAGCAAATCAAGCTCAGGGCTTTTCCATTCTCTCTTGATAGTGTGGCAAAGGATTGGCTCTATTATTTACCTACAAGATCCATCACTTGCTAGAATGATATGAAGAGATTCTTTTTGGAAAAATTCTTTCCTGCATCTAGAGCTGCAGTAATCAGAAAAGACATTTGTGGCAACAGACAACTGACAGGGAAAACATTATATGAGTACTGGGAGAGAATCAAGAAGTTGTGTGCTAGTTGTCCTTACCAGCAGATCTTTGACCAACTTCTCATCCAGTATTTCTATGAGGGTCTCATTCCTATAGATTGAGGTATGATTGATGTTGCTAGCGGAGGGGCTTAGTTGACAAGACTCCAACAGCTGCTAGAGAATTGATTGCAAACATAGCTGCTAATTCCCAACAATTTGGAACTAGAGGTGCACTTACTCGTCTTGTTAATGAGATGCAGAGTTCAAGCAGTTATCAATCTGTGCATAACCGACTAGATGAGCTTACATCTCTAGTCCATCAATTAGTAGTGACCTAGCACCAGACATCTATCTAGCAGCCACCTATCAGAGCTTGTGGAATTTGTGCTTCTATGTCTCATGCCACATATGCTTGCCCTACTATGCAAGAAGATCTTGCTGCCTTTCAACCAGTAGCAGCACTTGGTACATTTCCTAATAAGCCACAATATCAGCAGCCCCGCCATGACCCATACAGCAACATATACAATCTGGGTTGGAGAGATCATCTGAATTTCAGATATGGTAATACACAACAACAACAGAATTATCAGAATTACCACTAGGGAATAGATCACCATTCTAACAACAGTCCAAGCCACAAGAACAGCAAGCCAGTACTTCTAGCAATTCACCTTCTCTGGAAGATTTGGTCAAGCAATTGGCTGCCAATAATATTTAGTTCTAGCAAAGCACTACAACAACTATTCAGAATTTGGAAACTCAAATTGGGCAGTTGGCTTCCTCTATTAGCCAATTGCAATCTCAAGGTTTTGGACAACTCCCTTCCCAAACAGTACAAAATCCAAAGGGAAATGTGAGTGTCATTACTCTTAGAAGTGGAAAAACAACACAGATGCCAGTTTCTACCACTCCCTCCATAAAGAAAAAAAATTCTGAGATGCATATTAGTAGTAATGGTGGTCATCAACAGAAAAATTCTGAGGTGGTGCAATAGAAAAATAATGAGATAGTGCAACAGCATCAGAAAAATCATCCATCATCACCTTTACTATTCCTTCCAAGATCTAGTTAAGCAAATAAGTCTGATGAGATAGAAAAAGAAATCTTGGAGACATTTAGTAGAGTGGAGGTGAATATTCCACTGCTAGAGGCAATAAGGCAAATTCCTAAATATACAAAGTTTCTGAAAGAATTATGTACCCACAAGAGGAGATTAAAGGGCACAGAAAATTTCTATGGGGCGAAACGTTTCAGCTCTCATCCAGCCGTTACCTCCCAAGTGTAATGATCTAGGAACTTTTAGCATACCTTGCATAATTGGGAATCAAAAATTTGAAGATGCTATGCTAGATCTTGGGGCCTCAATTAATGTCATGCCTAAGGCAATATTCTAGTCAGTTGGCCTTGGCTCCTTGCAACCAACAAGAGTGGTGATCCAATTAGCAAATAGAAGTAATGCATTTCCTGCCGGTGTGATTGAAGATATGCTAGTGAGAGTAAATGAGCTCATCTTCCCTGTTGACTTCTATGTTTTGGATATGGAGGGAGAGACATCATCTAGCAAAATCCCAATAATTCTCGGGTGACCTTTCCTCAAAACAACCATAACAAAGATAGATGTGCATGCAGGGACACAATTCGGTGATAATATCATGCAATTTAATATTTTTGATGATATGAAGTATCATGTTGAAAATCATTCTGTGTTTTGCATTGATATTATTGATAAATTATGTGATGAGTTATATTATGAGCTGCATGATGAATTGTCATCTCAATTACCAAATTTTATACTAGCAGATAACTCGATATGCCATGATTGTACCCATGATGTCTTGTGTTCTACTTGTTCTAAAATTAATGCTTTTTTAGGACATGATAGTTCTTCTATGCATGAGGCATTTGAGTTAGAAAATTTTGCTTGTGCTATTAATGCATTTCGGGGTGTAGAATTTTGCATGTTGGATGTACCACCATTATTGTTGCCTTCCATAGTGCAGCCACCAAAGTTGGAGCTGAAACCTCTTCCAAAACACTTAAAATATGCGTATCTAGAAGGTGATGACCAACTGCCAGTGATAATAGCAAAGAACCTTCAACCAGAACAAGAAAGTAGGTTGTTGGAGATCTTGAGGCAGCATAAGAAGGCCATTGGATGGACACTTGTAGACATTCCTAGAATCAGCCCATCCACATGCATGCATAGAATCTTGCTAGAGGATGAGTCTAAAGCTGTTAGACAACTGCAAAGAAGACTTAATCCTTTGATCTTAGATATGGTGAAAAAAAGAAGTTACCAAACTTCTTCAAGCAGGTATAATTTATCCTATTTCTGAAAGTGAGTGGGTTAGTCCAGTGTAAGTGGTCCCAAAGAAGTCTGGAGTGACTGCGGTGGCAAACGAAAATAATAAGCTTATTCCAACAAAAATCCAAAATAGTTGGAAGGTGTGCATTGATTATCGGAGATTGAATTAAGCCACCCAGAAAGACCATTACCCCTTGCCATTCATTGATCAAATGCTTGAGAGGCTTACAAGTAAGTCCCACTACTGCTTTCTTGATGGGTATACAGGATATTTCCAGATCCACATAGCCTCAGAAGACCAAGAGAAGATAACTTTCACATGCCCCTTTGGCACATTTGCATACAGAAGAATGCCCTTTGGACTTTGCAATGCTCCAGGCACTTTCCAATGTTGTATGGTTAATATCTTTTTTGAATTTATGAAAAATTATAGGGAAGTGTTTATGGATGATTTTACTATTTATGGGTGCTCTTTTGATGTATGTTTGGATGGTTTGTCTAGAGTTTTACATAGATGCATTAAGACTAACCTTGTTTTAAATTTTGAAAAATGTCACTTTATGGTAGAATAAGGAATAGTCTTAGGGCATGTAGTCTCTAGCAAGGGGATAGAGGTAGGCATAGCCAAGATTACTGTGATTGCTTCTTTGCTTACCCCTCATGTGTGCGGGAAGTTCGTTCATTTCTTGGCCATGTAGGTTTCTACTGGCGCTTCATTAAAGATTTTAACAATATTGCCCTTCCATTATCCAACTTGCTTCAAAAGGATGTGGACTTTGTCTTCGATCAAAAGTGTAAAGATGCATTTAACCATCTTATGAGGGCTCTTACATCCGAACCCATCATTCAACCCCCAAATTGGAACCTCCCATTCAAGCTTATATGTGATGCATCAAACCATGTTGTGGGAGCAGTTCTAGCTCAAAGGGTGGAGAAGGCTCCGCATGTCATCTATTATGCCTCAAGAACACTTGATGCTGCACAAGCTAACTACACTACCACAGAAAAAGAGCTTTTGGCAATTGTATTTGCTTTAGACAAATTTAGATCTTATTTTCTTTGCTCTCATGTTTTGGCAATTGTATTTGCTTTAGACAAATTTAGATCTTATTTTCTTTGCTCTCATGTGGTGGTTTTTTCTAATCATGCACTCTAAAATTTTTATTGAAGAAACCTGAGGCTAAGCTAAGGCTAATTAGGTGAATGCTACTTCTCCAAGAATTTGATTTGGAAATCAAGGATAGGAGCGGCACTGAAAATGTACTGGCTGACCATTTAAGGAGACTAGAGAGAGCTTATGAGCGACTTCCCATACATGACTCCTTTTTGGATGAACAACTTTTGCAATTGCAAAGTTAGTACCCATGGTATGCGGATTTAGTGAATTATTTGGTTGCCCATGTTTTACCTTCACACCTCACACGAGCACAAGTGAATAAATTGAAGAGTAAGGCTAAATACTATGTTTGGGATGATCCTTATTTGTGGAGGTATTGTAGTGACCAATTGATTAGACGATGCATACCCAATCGTGAGTTTCAATTTGTGCTTTCCTTTTGTCATTCACATGCATGTGGAGGCCATTTTGGTCCCCAAAGAACTGCTAGGAAGGTATTAGATTCTGGATTATATTGGCCTACCCTTTTTTTATGATGTTTATGAATTTTGCAAATCTTGTGAGAGATCTCAAAGGGTAGGAAACATTAGCTAGAGAAATGAAATGCCTCAACAACCTTTGTTGTTTTGTGAAGTTTTTGATATTTGGGGCATTGATTTTATGGATCTATTTCCTGTTTCATTTGGCTTCATTTACATTCTATTGGCTGTTGATTATGTTTCAAAGTGGGTTGAGGCAATCCCCACTAGGACTGACGACTCTCATGTTGTAGTGGATTTTGTTAGATCACACATATTTTGCAAGTTTGGCATTCCAAGCGCAATAATCAGTGATCAAGGATCCCACTTCTGTAAAAGTATGGGGTTGCTCACAAGACAAATGGCTAAGTCGAAATATCCAATCGAGAGGTCAAGGGGATCCTAGAAAAAATAGTTAGACCGATCTCAAGGATTGGAGCAAGTGGCTTGACGATGCTCTATGGGACTGCCTACAAGACACGTATAGGTATGTCTCCTTATATGATTGTATTTGGTAAGGCATGTCATTTACCTGTAGAATTAGAGCATCAGGCTTATTGGGCGGTCAAAGAGTGCAACATAAACATGAGGTTAGCTGGAAAGGAAAGAAATTGCAATTGCAAGAACTTGAAGAGATCCGTCTTGAAGCATATGAGAGCTCAAGAATCTACAAAGAGAAAATCAAGGCATTTCACGACAAGTTCATTCTAAGAAAGGATTTCCAAGTGGGAGAGAAAGTCCTCCTCTACAATTCATGCCTTAAGTTGATGCCTGGTAAGTTGAGATCCCGTTGGGAAGGTCCTTTCATTGTCACTAACATTTTTTCTTATGGTGCAGTGGAAATTCAAGAGGTGACATCGGGATGGACCTTTAAAGTCAATGGGCATCGACTCAAGAAATTTTATGAGGGGACTCAAGACAACACTTTGGTGGAAGAGGTGGCATTGGGTGAAGCCACCTACTCACCTTAAGACCCAAGAGCCAGAGCAAATATGGAGGGAGTAGAACAATTGAAAGAGGCTACTTGCCCTTCATTAAGGAAGTTTCTTTCTATCCTCTTTCTTCAATAAAATGCTTTTAAATAAAAAAAAAAAATTCTGCACATACTGCACATTTAAATTTTTTGCACACTTTTGGGTGATACTTTTGACAATATATGTATATATTCTAGCTACTTTTTGAGAATTGTGATACTTTTATAAAGAGAGGTTTTGAATCCACTTTGATTGCCATAACCCCATTTAGATCTTGAATTAATTCCTTTGGTGAATCATTTTGCTTATGTGCATTGAGTTGGTAATCTACAAACCTTTGTGAGCTTTGAGCCTAAGTGACCATACCTTGGCACTATACTCATTCTTTTATGTGTGAATTTTTACTCTTGAACTTGTCACTCTAGAACTTGCATTCATTCTTGTTGAGACTACATTATAATATGCATGCATGAATATGATCTAGGCCATGTTTCTTTTCTTTAGCCAACTAGCCAATTTTGCCTTCCACCACTATTTCTTCCTCTTGAACCCCCTATTTGTCCTAGACAAATTTCAACCAAAGCCTCAATACTTTTCCCATGCTTTTAGCAAGCTTGAGAGCATTGGTATGATTCTAGAGTTCTTGCCAATTCTTGCTTTGTCCGGGACGGCCAAATATAAAGTGTGGGGGGAGACACATATGTTTATGTTTATTTCTACAAGTGTTGGTATGTTCTTGCATTCTTAGATGAAAAAAAAAAATGATGAAGAAAAGGAAAAAAATGCTCTTGTATTCTTAGATGAAAAAAATTGTGATGAACCAAAAAAAAAAAATGATGAAGAAAAGAAAAAGGATATATATAGTGCAAAAAGACTTGGGGTTAAATTTTTGTTTGGAGGAAGTCAAAATAGAAAGAGAGTTTTGCATGGTATTTGGCATTGATTGAGTTTAAAATTTTGCAATTGCATGCTTGAACTCAATTCTCATAACGTAATGCTCTCTTGCTCTTTTGAATTTTTACCTTGTTCTTTGATCCTTCCTTCTTCCCTTAGCCTTATTACAACCTTGAGCAAGTCCTTTTGATTTATGTATGCATATGTTTTGAGTAGTTGCAAGCCTATGGTAGTGCAATTCTCTTGAGTGGATTTGAGCGAAACACATACCAACACAAACACTTGAAGAGTGGAATGCCTTAATTACCTTGTGAGGTGGTTATCACTCTTGATGCATCTTTTTAATTTGAGTCACCTTCTCAATTAATCCAAGATATGTAAAAAGAAGCTTTGGCATAATTGATTGGATTCTTTTGAATTTACTTCTTCAAGATCTTGTTGCAAACTCTATTTCACACTCACATACTTTTTAGTCACCACACTTTTTGAATATTTCCTTAGGTAGTCTTTTGGTTACCTCTCCTAGTCATCACTTTTTCTTTAAATTTGTGCAAATTTAGTTTGCTCGAGTCGTGCAAAGGTTAAGTGTGGGGGATTTGATATACCACATTTATATATATATATATATATATATATATATATATATATATATATATATATATAGCACTTATACATAGCTATCACACACTCTTTTTGGCCTAATTTGATAACTTAGATAATGTTTATAAGTTAGGCATCCTTTTGGAAAATTAATATTTTATGCAACTCTATTCTAATTTGACTATGGTTCAGTATTTCTAGCATATCTTAAGTTGTAGATTTCTAAAAATTATGATTCTTAATTCGTAGGAAAGCTAAGAAGGAGATCTACAACTTTGCTAAAAGGCTAAAACCAAGTTCTCAAGTCTAATGGGAGAATTATGCTTGCAAAGTCAAGGCAGGAAGTCTGTTCAAGAAATCTGACCTTGCGGCATTTATCAAACCATAACTTGAGAAAAAAACCCAGAATTGATTTACTCTAGTTTCACTGGAAATATAAGACAAAGAGATACAACTTTTATGAAGACTATTTTCTCAATTGAAGTGGTTTTGATGACGCCCCGAGCCTTGGAAGTTTAGCTTCGGATTCTGGATGGGAAAAAGTACCAGGTGAAGCTGATGACTAAGGAATATTCCCAAGCGATGGCAAACTAGTAAATAAGTCAGAAACATGAGAGGAGCGGGAAGAGGTTCTTTTAGCCAAAAGTTGAGAAGAGTAAAGCAGATTTTGCAGAACAAAAACACGAAGGATGGCCAGCCCTCACCCAGCTCTGCTAGGGCACGATTTTCTTCACAATTTGGAGTTTGGAATCGATTTTCATGGAGGAGTAGGCTTCTCTGTAACTGAACTATACATTTTGGAATCGATTGGTGAGGTTTTGAGAATTTGTAACTCATTATTTCGAATTTAATGAGATTTGTGTTATTCATGCTTTTGCCTTAGGTTCTTTCTGATTATTGGAGATTTCTGGTTGATGTTTAGATTCAATGCATGAGTTAGATGCTTAGAATGATATTTCTTAACTCTATTATGAATATATATGAATATGCTAGTTGATATTTGGACTTTGAGATTGGATATCTTGTATGTTCTATGCGATTGCTAGAAATGTATGATGCGTGTGCCAATCCATATGTTGGATGATAATTCAATAGGAATACTAGTCGTAATTGGAGATTTCTATTATAACTAGAATCAAGTGGAAACTCATTAATTCGCATCACCATTAATGGTCTATGATTAACCAAACCAATCCAGGAAAGAAGTATATTTTGGTTACACTTTCTCACGGTAAGTAATCTCACTTTTATACTCATTTAATTCAAGACAATCCCCAATTTTATCGGTTTATGAAATGACAATTGGATGACACATTCCTTGGGAGATGACTCAGGCAACCCTATATTGCACTAAAATAAGGGGTGTTCGACTAATTTTATGAAATAGCGACGTTCTCATCAGTCAGTACATAAGCTAGATAGAATATTAGTAACTTTTCCTCAAGGCATAAAAAGCACAACGATCTTAGCATGTAGAATGCACCATATGCTAGGGATCTAAAGGATGCTTAGTGGATTGTTGACAATATGACTTAAGAAAGGCAAGTATATGGTTGAGATTTGCAAGGCACTTCCGAGGTGGGTTGGTCTTGAGAGCTCTTTTTGAGTTGAGCTTTGTCTGAAGAAGGCTCCTATTTTTGAAGGTCGATATGTAGATCACTTCTTCACTTAGAACTTGTATTACACCTAGAGAGGTATAGGGTTTGATTACTCCTTAGTGAGTGTCATGAATGGATGTATTTAATATGTGATATGCGTATGAATGGATGTGGAACAATATGTGATGTGTGGAACACAGTGCAAGTATACACTATCAATGTAGTGAGCAAGTATTCCGGGGGTTGTCGTACCCAAGGGATTGATATTGATTACCAGAGTAATATAACTTAAGTATTGTTCAAGCGATCAAATTATGATGAGATAGGCAAAGTAAATAATGGTAGAAGATAAGTAAGTAATAGCAGAAAAGTATATAGCAGAATAGAATTATGATAAGAGATCTAGGGATTTGGATTTCACCACAATCTTCACCTATAGACTTCCTTGATTCAGTTATGCAGTTATAAAATTATCAATTGCTAGCCAGGACTCCCTTATTTAATTAATCAGCCTTGGTATTAGGTCAGATCAAATCTAATTATAATTACCAACCCTGCTACTAGTCTGTGCGAGTTGTAGCAAGTATAATTGCATTAAGATCTATGGATATCCCTTTAGGGAGATTAGGGGAACACCCTAATTTCTATGTGACTACACAGGGTCCTCGGTACTGGTCTGTCCTTAGCTCCACTATGGATTTAATTCTCTTGGTTTAGGTTAACTAATCTCCGGTCGGTATCATAGCTAACCCACTGATTTCCCCCAATTAATTGGCCAGATTAATCAAGAGTAAAGTGCAAAAAAGTAAATCTTAATTGAATAAAACATGAACTGTCATAACTTCCTCAATTTGTCTATACAATCAGATTGGGCTACATCTTAGCCATAGAAGGAAGTTTAGTTGCACATGATACTAGGGAAACACATAATCATAAAGTAGGAAAACATTAAAAGAGTAGAAGAAATAAAAGGGAGTGACGCCTTGCTCTGGGATCTTGCTGTTGCTGTTGCTCTCTTGCTTCCTCTCCTTGTGCTCAGCCCTCTTAATCTATTTATAATGCCTCTAATCCTAATTAGACTCTTATTAGGATTCCAAATAATAATAAAAGACTAATTACAAGTAAATCCTAATCTTATTCTAACTAAGACTTTTATTTGGCTTCACACTTCAAGGCTTTAATTCCTCTTGAAACTCTATTTTGGAGAGTCTTCTAGGGTTTGGACTTCTAATCTTTGTGTTGCACAACTTCTTGGAAGTCCATTGGGCTTGGAAATCACAAAACAGGTCCTGGGCACCACGACGCAGAGTCTGGGCGCCACGGCGCCCATTGGCAGAATGCCAGTGTTGCATCTCTGGTAGATGACGCCACGACGCCAGTGCATGGGCACCACGGCACCCCTTGACAGAATAGCTGAATTCTCCATTTTGCTTCTCTTGCCTTGTTTACCTACAACATAAGGAAATCTAGTCAAAAGCAAAGTGTTTTTACCATAATTGGGACTTGAAATGTAAGGGAATTGAGGCTAAATAATCTATATAAAATGTAATTATCAGGGTTCAACAACCTTTTACTAATTTTGAGATGAAGGTACTGGAGGAGCTTCAAGCGATTGCTTTACAAGTACACCAGCAAGCTTGGGCCACTATTAAGGCCTTTCAAGATATATGTGCGGAGCTTCACAGGCTATCGCCACTTGTCATGCTCTCTTATATTTATCACGTGAAGAACATTAACAAAAATAGCACGGGGGCACCTATATTTGTTAGCTCAACCTAATAAGGCTTTGATCATTCTTGTTGAGGAGTTAGCCAAATTTTTCAAGCACTGGTTTTTCAGGCTTTAGGATCTAGAGCATGGTCGAGTTTTCTTTCGTATAGAGCATGGTAGGCTAAGGCTCCCTTTTTGACAAAGGCATCATTATGGGAAAGTCCAAGAAGTCTCTTATGAGAATCTTAATCATGGGTTGAACCCCTAATTTGCCATTTTTTAGCTCGGGTAGATAAATCTTCCAAGGGGACCATCTATAAGGCTGCTAATTATACTTATGTGAATTTGTTTCTTTTGTTATTTTGCTCTCACAAGTTATGCAGGTTGGTTTCACTAACTTTCGCTTGTGCTTTTTCAGAGTAACAAGAGAGATGGTGAGTCTCACAAAGTTGATGAAACACCTTGACACTGAGCTAAATGATAAGGAGGAGGGCAAGGAGAAGCTGGCTGAGAGTGTAGGTTGAGCTGATGCTAAGCCTAGGGTCTCTTAGAAGGAAAAAGGGACTCAAAATTCACAAACTAGCGTTTGAACTTACTATTATTGAGGATAACACCATTTCTCCTGAGGTCAAGAACGAAAGAAGTTATTGACCTTGAGCAGGTGAAGTTCATACCCGTGAGGTTCCTCTGACTTCTTTTGTCGAGGATGGTGGCAAGATTGAGTGTACTTCCCATTTTTCTCTTGCAACCTCTTATGCAAAGTGTGCAGGGTGGCTTAGGATGAAGATGATTGTAAAGAGGCATAGGGCGGAGTCGAGTTGTCCTAGATCATTGCATAATCAAACCAATGCTTTAATTGATGCAAGAGGTGCTCCTAAGTAAACGAAGTGTAGGGTCTTTGCACTTTCCCTTAGGATTGTTTGAGGTTGAGCTTAATCCAGATTAGCTCGACTACTCAAATAACGACATCTAGAACTAAAGTTATGGATTAGGTTGGGTGGTGATGATTACTTGTTGCTTCCCTCTAACCATAGAGAGCTGAATAACATTAGCTCCAAAGGTATTATTGGGCAAGTTGGTCTTACTTCTCTTATCAAATCCAAGTTGTCAAAGAGGTTGAGTTGCTAAAATGAGGTTGTATTTGGCTTGGTATTGACCATTTACTTGGTTCGTGATAAGGTGGAAGTTAGAGTGAATGTTAGGTCGCCGAGCTCTAAGCTTTTAGGCTATTTTTATCTCTATAATTAGGGCTTCATACCTGTATTGATTGTTGGAGGTTGAGTTGTCGAGCTCCAAGCTCTAGGGTAGTTGGTCAATTACCACTTTGTGGGTACCTTAGTTGTTGGAGGTTGAGTTGCCGAGCTCCAAGCTCTTGGGCCTTTTTCAACTCAACAATTAGGCTTTGCACCCAACCTGATTGATTGAGGTTGAGTTTTTGAGCTCTAAGCTTTTGGGCCATTTTTTGCTTTGCAATTAGGGTCTCGTACCCAACTTAATTGTTTGGAGGTTCGAAAGTCAAACTTCAAGGCACATTCAAATGTAACTTTCTCAAGTAGGCTATTATGATTCTTGTGATTCTTTAAGGCTTCATGACCCATCAACATGAAGAGTCTAGTCTACCTTGGGTGGGCTATGCTTCTTGCTTAAATTTTTTTGGCAAACTGAGAGTGAATTTGATGAGAAAGTTAACTAGGACTTATGCCTGGATAGTTCCTCTTGGCTCATATACTATTCCGTGTTCGAAGGGTTTTTGGAGGATTTACCTTAAAGGTTGATTGGAGCAGATTACCACTTGGTGGCTTTAAAATAGGGCTATAGGTGCCTAGCTAAATGTATGAGGCCATAGGCCAATTTGCTTTAGGGGCTAATTTGTGTAGAATACCACTTTGTGGATTTGAAAGTAAGGTCGTAGGCACTTAGATGAATGTATGAGACTGTAGGCCAGTTTGTCTTAGAGGTTGATTTGTGTAGACTATCACTTGGTGGCTTTGAAAGTAAGGTCATAGGTGCCTAGCTGAATGTATAAGGCCATAGGCCAGTTTTTATTAAGTGTTGATAACTTTATTTAAGTCCATGTAGTGCCGCTGCTTATAAAGTATGTAGGCGTTTGTGCCTTTGCATCTTCTAGGATTAGGACTAAGCTTATAACTCTTTCACTTGTGGACACCAATAATGAATATTGCATTTCTCAGATGAGACCGATTTGGAGTAGTTTCTGTACTTCTCCTTTGATGGAAACTTGACACTTAGGTCCTAATAATCAAGCTCTTGGTAAAAAAGATAATTTATAACAAGTTGAGCTACTAGATCCTGCTAGATGGTGCTGAGATGCTCTTGCTATGGTACGGATATATGGGTGGAGGAGATATGCACAGTTTGGTCTCTTGTCATTGTTCAACACTGCACAGCTCTGAATTCGCCTTCAAGTTCTAATCACACTTCACTCAAGTCAGCACGGACAATCTAGCTCCTCAGCTAAGATATGTTTTGGGCAAGTTAGCTCGAAGCCTTTGGATTTCAACCTAGTCCTGCCAGTTTTGTTCTTCCATCTAGGCTTACTACATGGCTTCAAATTGGGCATGAAGGTTGGCTAGATTAGTCCGAGGCTGTTGGATAGGTGTCACCGAGGTGGAAGTGTTTTGGATGTTTGGTCATGTAAGGTATTCTATGGTGTAATTCAACCATTTTGCAAGTCGAAATGAAGACCTAAAAGCCATGTGTTAGGTCAAAAAGAGCCAGTTGGAGTATATATGAATAAAAGACACCCTTTTCAGATTGTCTACTAATACCCAAGAAATATTGAACAATTCAAAAGGAGAGTTCTATCCAAAAAAAAAGCTTTTCGATCTTTCATCTCCAACTTTCAATCGTCTCTAGCTGCAAAACCCAGATTCATAGTTTTGATGTAGAAAAATCAAGTTATTGTAATAGTATATAAGAGAAGTTTGTACTAGTATACTCATCCTTGTAGATAGATACACGTATCAAATTAACATGATATATTTCAACACTCAGACGCAAAAATCTATTTACTAACTGCTAAATTTACAGAAAAGGAAAATTAAACTGTATTTGAGATTTGAAAAGAATACATACAACATATACAACTTGTAGGTAGCCCATTCTGAATTTTGTAGGTAGGACACAACGTCTTGACTGTATTTTTTGTATTTGTTTTAACTTTATCTACACCTTAAACCTACCCTTCCCTTAGGAAGCAATAAAAGTTTTGTACCATGTAACATATATTGATTCTTTTAGCTTACAAATAATAACATTGCAAGACAATAGAATTGAAAAAAGATTTTGGAGTAAATACAAACCAAAGCAAGTCCAGAAAGCACTTGGATAGGAATAAGTTCTGATCTTGGCTGTGTAAATCCAGTTTCAAGTTATCCATATATTCATTATAGTCCATATTCATTATACCCCAATCTATGAAATACCCCTACTGAGCCTCACAGTATCAGGACCTCGTACCTAAACAAGGACAGAAATCTGTTTTCGATAAGATGAAACAAAAATTTTACAAGTTAGCAAACAAAATTATTTAGTTACATAAAAGACCTAATGTGAAGTAAATATTGTTAATTAAAACAGATTTGGATAAAGAAAATTAATAAACAAATCACACTTAATTAAAGTTTATATATCAACAAGAGGCCAACGCCCATGTCCAAACATACCCTTCATGTGTAAGTTCTACTGACACCAAGTAAGTTCCTCCTGCAATAACCTGCAAGTCTGCAACTCAAGCAAAAAGGAAAAATGACATACTGAATATGTCACTAATGTAAGTCCTTGATTCTTAAAATATAAAAATATATCTAAAAGAGGTTCACTAAAAAATATTAGAAATTTCAAAGGTCCTCTTCTTTATCTAAGCAGCTTGCCTAACTAGGTCACGAAATGGATCAATGAACAGAAATAAACACAAAAAAAAAATAACTATTTGCCAACCTATCAGAAGCTGTAAAGTTGAGTTTATTTAAAAATAAATGAATGAATAAATTTTGTTTTAATGGGTAATAAATAAGAAACTCAAACATCTCAACCCTAAAACTCTACTAAGATCAGAAATCCAGTTGCTTTAATGGGTCATACAGGAATGCATTATAATCACAAGGTCCCTGGCAAACAAGTCTAGAAGCACAACGCTGGGAATCACTATATTCTTCTCAAAGGTCTACCAGGGTCATCCTGCCTCTCCGGTTCTTCACCACACTGCCAATATTTATTTCTTCACCAGTGAAAATAATAAAAAAGTTACTTTTCTTTCATATTTCAAATTTTTATTTCAAAGCATTCTAGATATTTTTGTACATAAAGTCAGTTATATAAAATTTATTTCAATAAAGGAGGGAGGTGAAAGTTAATTCAATAAACCTTCGCCCTCCAAAATGTCCCATCTGTATGATCAATACAACCACCTTTTAAGATTCATGGATTATGAAATTTAGTATCCAATGTATCCTTAATATCAGAGAAAGATGTACATGCAGAAATAAGAAACTTTAATGAGTACCCTAAGCATAAGCTCTGCCTTCATCATCAACATCCAGACAGCACCACCTACCAATTGCCGCCTTATCAAAGGAAAACCACAGAAAATTATTTGAATCCAAATATACATGGAGTTAAATTTTCTGAGTACATTTATATGACTAACCATTAAGAGATAGTAAACAGTCTAGAAGAGAAGTCTATCTAACAAAAAGAACAGTAAAAAAAATTTAAAAATAAAAGCTTTTCAATCCTACATCTCTATCTTTCATGTGTGAATAGTTGCAGAACCCAGGTTCACAGTAATGATGCTGAAAAATCAAATTATTATTACAATAGACACTAAATAGAAAAAGGATACAAATAAAATTTAGTCATCCTTGTACAAGCACCCATCATAACATTGATAATTTCTACATTGCACAAATCTGTTTACAAAGAAGGAACATCATATTTTATTTGAGATTTGAAAATAAACCACACATCATAAAGTAAACAAAACAGCTAGCCCATGGGAAATTCGAAGGTAGAATATAACATTTTAACTATACTTTTTGTATCTGTCTTCGCTTCATTAATAACTTCAACTTGTCTTCGGAAGCAATAATAGTTTTGTACTATGAAACATATACGATTATTTCAGCTAAGAAACATTAATAGTGAAAGATAAGCAGAAAGGAAGAACATTTTGGAGTAAGATTACAAACCAGAAAGCCATTGACAGGAATAGGCTGCAATCTTAGCTCGGTACCTCCAGTTCCAAGTACGCAATATCATTATTACCCCATATCCACAAAGTTCCATCCTCTTGCAGAGCCAAATTATGAAATGCCCTTACTGCAATGAACCCCATATTTTCCAAACCTTGTAACCAAATGGGGACAGAAAAATGTTTTCTATAAGATGAAACAAAAATTTTGCAATCTAGCAAACAGAACTATATAGTTACATAAATGTAGAAAAATGCCCAATTATTGAAGAAAATAAATAAACAGATCAAGCTTAATTTAAGTCTACAATTATGAAAAGGGACGCTTAGAAAAGATCGCATAGTAGAGAGTGCAAAGGAGTGGAAGAGAGATCATAGAAGATTACAGTGATAGAACAAACAAAGAGAGTGGATAAGAATGATTAATTAGCCGAAAAGAGTGAGATAGATCGTGAAGAAGAAGAGAGAGATAACACAGTAGATGATCAGACAAAAAGAGGGACGGACGCAAAGGAGGGAAGTGGAATAGATGATAAACTTAAGAAATTGTCTTTATATAAAGGTCTTGTAAAGAGCAATGGTCATTTAGAAAAAAAAAAAATCAAAAAATAATAATATGAAGCAATGAAAAAATTAAAAGAAAATCTTTTTTTTTTTCAAAAAATCTAATTTAAGTAACTAATTTGTCTAATTTTTTCAATATTGCAATGCATGATTATTTCTCTCTCACCCTCACTTTTCACCAAGAGACAAGTTATAAACAAGAAAATCAAACTCACAAAGAATTACAAATAAATTATTTAAAAAATATAAAAAATAAGTAATAAATAGAAAAAAAAAAATATAAGAGGAGCGCAACATTGTAGAGTAGGAGGAAGAAAGTGAACATGGATGCGTATGACAGATCACATAGTAGAGCGCAGAGGAGTGGAAGAGAGATTGTAGAAGAATAGTGATAGAAAAAAACAGAGTGGCTAAGAATGATTAAGAGAGTGAGATAGATCATGAAGAAGAAGAGAGAGATCGTAGGAGATGATTGTACAGGAAGAGGGACGAACATAGAGACGGGAAGAAGAATATATAATAAACTTAAGAAATTGCATTTATATACAGGTCTTGTAAAGAATAACAGTCATTTAAAAAAATAAAATTCAAAAAATAATAATATAGAGCAACAAAAAAATTAAAAAATCTATTTTTTTTTTACGAAGAAAATCTTATTTAAGTAACTAATTTATCCAATTTTTTCAATATTACAATACATAATCAATTTTCTCTCTCTTATTCTCACTTTTTTATGACTTTTCACCAAGAGAAAAAATTATGATAAAAAAATCAAACTTACAAAGAATTACGAATAAATCATTTGAAAAATTAAAATGAGCAATTAATTAAAAAAAAAAAAAAAGAGCATAGGAGGAGCATGACATTGCAAAGTAAAAGAAGGAGAGAGAATAGGGATGCATAGAAAAGATCTTATAGTAGAGAGCGTAGAGGAGTGGAAGAGAGATTGTAGAAGAATAGAGTAATAGAAGAATCAAAGAGAGTGGATGAGAACAATTAATTAGTTGAAGAGAGAGATAGATCGTGAAGGAGAGAAATCGCAGGAGATGATCGGATAGGAAGAGAGACGGATGGAGAGACAGGAAGAAGAACAGATAATAAACTTAAGAAATTGCCTTTATATACAAGTCTTGTAGAGAGCAATGATCATTTTAAAAAATTAAAATTCAAAAAAAAATAATATGGAGCAACGTAAAATTGAAAAAAAGATCTATTGTTTGTTTTTTTAGAGAAATTTCTTTTTGCTCTCACACATTATCACCAATTACAAAAAGAACTTTAACTTTTTTAACTAGACAAAATGAACTCTCACATTTTAAAGTAAGAATAAAAATAAACGTTATTGAGATATTTTTTGCTTGTACAAAAGATTTATTTTTGTTTTAAGCTTGCTTGAAATGTGAGGGTTATTTTTAAAATTGCGATAATGTGAGGAAAAAAAAAAGAATTTTTTCTTTTTTTTAATGAAAATAATCTAATTTAAGTAGCTAATTTGTTCAATTTTTTCAATATTGCAATACATGATCGTTTTTCTCTCTCTCACTATCAGTTATATCTCACTTTTCATCAAGAGAAAAATTATAAATAAGAAAATTTAACTCACAAAGAATTACAAACAAATTATTTAAAAATATTAAAACAAGTAATAAATACATTAAAAAAAATAGCATAAGAAAAGCGTGACATCGTAGAATAGGAGAAAGAGAGAGAACAGCGACGTGTAGGAAAGATCGCAAAGTAGGGAGCGTATAAGAGTGGAAGAGAGATTGTAGAAGAATAAAATAATATAAGAAACAAAAAGAGTAGATGAGAACGATCAATTAGCCAAAGAGGGTGAGATAGATCGTGAAGAAAAAGAGAGAGAGATTGTAGGAGATGATTAGAGAGAAAGAGGGATAGACATAGAGACTGGAAGAGGAACAAATAATAAACTTAAGAAATTGCCTTTAGACCATCTCTAATGGTGAACCATCTCCTATTGCACAGCCTTGTGCGTCGAACTTGAGCTCTATTCCATGAGTAGGGACCTCCACCGTGGAGCTCCGCTGGCAGAGAGAGAAGATCTGCGATGGAAAACCAAAGAACGGGTGTTTAGGGTTTGGAGGTGTACGGAAAATTAATAAAAAATTGAAAAGCGGCAACCGGATTTGGAGCCAATTCCTTCTCTCTTCCAGAATCCAACAACGACAGGAAATGAAACCAATAAACAGATTCAACAAGTGTAGTAAATATCGAGTTGTTGTATAAATCAAAGCTTTTTTTCGAAATCTAACAACTAGATTCAACAAGTGCTACCAAGCATAAAGGAGAACTAAAAAAAAAAAGTGAAAGTGCCCATA
This sequence comes from Bauhinia variegata, assembly GCA_022379115.2. Taxonomy (NCBI): domain Eukaryota; kingdom Viridiplantae; phylum Streptophyta; class Magnoliopsida; order Fabales; family Fabaceae; genus Bauhinia; species Bauhinia variegata. The sequence continues at coordinate 12,813,263 of CM039429.1, read as the reverse complement.
ACCGAGAAGTTGGAACCATCGGAGAGGGGAGGAGAAAAGAGAAGTGGATGAGGCAACCATCCTCCACGCGTTGACACCTGCGACCTCTCCAAGGAACCACTGTCATACTTGAAACCCACAAGTGAAGATTCACCGAAGAGAGGATGAGAGGAAGCAAGAGGTGAAGACTAAACCAAAGGAACCCGATTTGGTTCTGTAAAAATGTGAGGAAAAAACCCACAGGGGACATGATGAAGAAGACTCTAGATGGCCCTTGATTATCGTTGGATCACGCAGATCTAACGGCAAGGAATGGCATGCAAATGGAGCCGTTGGATGAGAGAAAAGTAGATCAGATCCAACGGCAGTGGAAAGGAGCACATGTGGCCATTGGATGAGATGTCCACCAAGCAGATCCAACGGCATAGAAGAGCTCAAACAGTGACCGTTGGAATGAATTTTGTCCGTTGGAATTAATTGTGTCCAACGGTTATGAATTTAATCGTTGGAATGAATTTAAAAAAAAATTAATTAAATAGTAAAAAATTATTTTGGATGCTTTGATATCAACATTATATATACCCCAACTTGTCACCCTTTTGTTCCCCACAACCAAATCATTCATCTTCTCTTGTCTTCATCATTAATTTTGTTTGTTGATATATATATATATATATATACTTATTTATTTATTCTCATTCTTACATCAATCTCCCCTTATTTTAATTTAAATTCTCCATCTTCTACCAATCAAAATTCTCCCCTTTATCAAATTTCATGCAAAATTCCCTATCTCCACCCTATCCAAATTCTCAAAATCCTCCATATCAATATCCATATCCATATCAAAATTCTCCTTATCAATATTCAATTTATCCACCACCAAATAACCATCCCATTCACTATGAGACTTCAGTAGCTACTAGTTCTGCTGATAAAGAATCCGAAACACCAGTCGGGTTTATGTTTGAATCTCAAGTGCCATTATTTTCTACCCAAGTTGAAGAAGCAAGCGGATCTGCCAGTAAAAAAAAATCAAAGGTTAGATTCAACATGGCAGAAGATAAACTTCTGATTCAATCTTGGCTCAACATTTCGAAGGATCCACTTGTGGGGGTTGATCAAAAAGCAGAAAGTTTTTGGGTAAGGATTACTAAAAATTACAACAAATATCATGGAGATTTACGAGAAAGGGATATAATCCCACTAAAATCTCGATGGCATAGAATCAATCATGCTATCTCAAAATTTGTTGGATGTTACAAATCTGCTGTTCAGAGGAGGAAAAGCGGAAGCTCCAAGAATGACATCATAGCTGACGCTAAAATGATATGGGCTGTAGACAACCAAACTGGTGAGCAATTTAAATTTGAGCATGCATGGTGGTTATTAAGGGATGAACCTAAATGGCTAGGCAAATCAAATGAATATTCTTCGAAAAGAACAAAAACTTCTGCTTCTAGAGCATACTCATCATCTTCCAATCCATCGGATCCAACAAGTTGTGATTATGGCCCTTCATCTCCTACACTACTTCGACCAATTAGTAAAAAAGCAGCAAAAAGAAAGGCAAAAACAACCGTAGATGACACTGCCCCTAACAATGTCAACTACGATGCAATTCAAGAAACATTGGTCCAAAGAGTAGAAGCATTGAATGTCATTGCAGCTCTAAAGAAAGAAGAAAACAATAGAGAAAAAGAACGGATTCTATTAGATAAAGAAAAGGTTCGTTTAGAGCAAGCAAAGCTGAAAATGGATGAGAAGCGAGAAAAGCAAAGACAACGTCTAGAGAAGGAGAAATTGAAGGCAAAGGAGTTGAAAATCTTGATGACAGACACATCCCAAATGCCAGAAAGGCAACGCCGAGATCATGAAGTTATATGTAACATGATTAGGGAAAAATATGAGATTGTTTAGGGTTTCTTGTAACTAAGTGCTTTAGATGCTAATTAATTAGATATTAATTATACTTTTGTTGTAACCTAGTATGTTAATTTGTTATAAAAATTATTTTAATATATTATTATGCATAATGTATTTTAATTTGCATAAATTTATTAAAAAAATTTAGTATTAATTTTGCATATATGTAGTGTTTTATATATTGCAATAAAATTAATTTAAATAGCTCAAATTACAAAAATAAATGTTAAAATAAAATAATGATGTGGAGTAACATGTGGGACCCATTTATGTAACTAATGTGTGTTCCATGAGTAGAGAGAGTTTTGTTTGTAAGTTGTGTAGAGTGTAATAAGTTATGTGTCAGTGTGGGACTCACAAAAAAATTATTAAACAATGATATATGCAACTTGGGTGTGTTGCACCATTATAGATGCTCTTATAGGTTTTGTAAAGAGCAACGGTTCATTCAAAAAAAATTAAAATTTCAAAACATAATAATATGGAGCAACAGAAAAATTTTTAAAAAAAAAACATTTTTTGGACGAAGAAAATATGATTTAAGTAACTAATTTATCCAATTCTTTCAATATTACAATACATGATCATTTTTCTCTCTCTCACTCTCACTTTTTTCTCATTTTTTACTAAGAGAAATAATTATAAACAAGAAAATTAAACTCACAAGGAATTACGAATAAATCATTTACAAAATTTTAAAACGAGCAATAAATAGAAGAAAAATAGTAGAGGAAGAGCGCGACATTGCAGAGTAGGAGGAGGAGAGAGAACATGGATGTGTAGGAAAGATCACAAAGTAGAGAGCGTAAAGGAGTAGAAGAATAGAGTGATAAAAGAAACAAAGAGAGTGGATGAGAACGATCAATTAGTCAGAGAGAGTGAAATAGATTGTAAAGAGGAGAGAGAGATCGCAGGAGATGATCAAAGAGGAAGAGGGACAGACGTAATGTTAAAATGCCTAAAACTATATTGTCATATTTCTAGGACAGTTCCTCTTTTTTTGTGTAAGAATCAAAAGTATTAGTATTGTCTGATATTGATGAAATAGTAACTCTCTATTTTATTTAATCACCACTCGCTTTTCTTTTGTTATATAATTTCCACTTTTGATATCTTTAATTGTATTTAGATGAAAGATCAATTTTACACCAATTTTCACTTTATTCAAAATTACTAAATCAATCACTAGTTGCATCATATAATCTTACTTTTCTAATGGCAAGGGGGTTGCACAATGGGCTTTCGAGAAATTGGCATTTGACCATTGTCATGACCATATTGCCCTCAAAACAATTGTTTGTTTCTCGAGCTAGCCTCACAAGTCTAGATGGCAACAACATTACCTACCCCATTCAGAAATACTCCTTCCATTAAAATTCTTTTTAAACTTTTTAATATATCTTTATTTAGTATTATTTAATTTTATTATAGTTGATGAGAGTAAAAATATAATTAAAAAATAATAATTAATGTCATTAAACTTTTAAAATAACAAATAATTTGACATAAAAATATTTCTTTAAAGTGACGGATAATTTAAAATGGAAGGAATAATAAGCCAGCTTAACTAAACTATTTTACACTAGACCAAATCATTTAACTACCCCATTATTTCGTTTGCAATTAAAAAAGAAATACATGGAGGTGGGACTATAAGCAAAGAACTTAGTCCGTTTTGTACGCTATAATGAAAAGGAAAAAGTAGGAAAGGAAATGGACTAAAGGAATGAAAAAAAAAAAAAAATGATAGCCTTTGAGTTTGTTTGGTAAATAGAAAGAAAAGGAAATGTTTGGTTTGCACAAAAAATTAGAGGAATAGAATATATATTTTTGTGTAAGTACAAATTTACTCTTCCCTTAAATTTATATATATATATATATATATATATATATATATAATGTCTTTATTTCTAATTTAATCACCATAAATTTCATGATTGATATTAAAAAAATAAAATTAGACTTTTATAATGTAATTTTAATTTTATAACTTGAATTAATACACAAACTTTAATGTAATTTTAATTTTAATTTTGTAATGTTATAACTTTTATAATTTAATAACTTTTATAATTATAATTATAATTTTTAATTTTATAATATAAATTTATAATTTTTTATATTTTAATTTTATAATATTAAAATTAAACTTTTATTAATATATAAAGTTGTATAATATAATTTTAATTTTATATTTTAGACTTTTTTGTAAATAAAATTTTTTTCTTTTGAATTTGAAAAAAAAGTTGTAGTATCAAAGTGATAGAAAATCGTATATTGAGAGAATAAGTTTTTCTTTATCTTAGAGCTACCAAACAATACAAAACGAGGAAAAGTAAATTATATTCATTTCCCTCTCTTTTCTTTTCTGCATACCAAACGAACCCTTATAGTCTCGTTACTAGTAAAGGAGAGTAAATTAAAATAATAATAATAATAGTATTAATATTAATATTAATATGCTCTGTAGCTCCGTGCCATAGTGGTGCATTAAATGCCAATCGGAACAGTCAACTTTTCGCTTCCTCTAGTTAATGAGGGCAATCACAGGTTCGATGGTGGAGTACTAGGGTGAGCAAAGCTCTAGGCGCCTGACACTGAACGGGCCGTTTGGGAAGAAGTTTTCGGCCACCATTGATCTAGTTTGGTCCCTTTTTTAATGCTTCATATCATAAGGAAGCTAACCCGGTTCGTAGGTAGCAGGGGGTTGGAGGTGTGTAGGGACACCTCGATTACTGGTGGTAGGTTGTGGTAGATTAGAGAGTAGTACAATTTCACTTCATATCACACTAGGTAAGTTCATTCCTTTTTTAGTTCCATTCCGAAGTGTAAGCTAATTGAGTTGATTTCACTATTGCTGGTTCTCAAAAATTAAAAGCACATTTTTCCCGCCATTTTGACTTTGAATGGTGACAAAGAATAGAGAAAATGAAACTTCGGCCACACGTACTTAAATACCAGTAGCCCCTGCGTATTATTAGAAGCATTCTAGTAGAAACAACCAAACTTGGGCTCAACAAGGTATTTGGTTGCTTTTTTTTTTTTTTTAAAAAAAAATTTTTTTTTATAGTTTGTTTATATTGAAAGCAAGATAGTGAATATGTTTAGACATTGGTTTTTACGGATATGTGCCACATAGACTATAAATATGGCGTTCAATCTCTTGAAGGAACTACACCCTGGGAAAGATAATTGGAAGATCATGGTGAGGTCATTCGACTGTGGACTCGCACTGGAGAAGACAAAAACTGATATTCAGTCTTTGAATATATGGTGCATTTATAAGTAAACGACACATGCAGAAATTATTGGCACAAGACAACATTCAATTAAGGAATATACGAACCTTCAGCTGTAAACAATGTCCCATTTGCAATATGAAAATTGTAGTCTTTCCATGCCTTAGTTACTGGTCACAACTTTGACTTAGGGTTCATTCTACTTCTCGGCTAGGCTTCAACATCAACTGGATCAGTGTGGTCATTCTGTTGAGACGCATCTTCAACAAGATTACTCGAGCACCCATTAACTCCATCATGGTGTGGTTCCTTGCCTTTGCTCACAGTAAAATAATCAGTCAACTCTTGGATGAGAACCATTCTCTCGGACTTAGGCAAAACGAACAGTTCTTTTAAACAAGGAACTATTTGTCACAAGGTTGCTAATGCGAAGACAGTCAAGGGTAGACGGGAGGACAAGCTGCTAAAGAAAATGGATATTAATGACTCTCCTCTCCTAATAAACTGGCGTTCTGCTTCCGGCCAAGTAAAGTTATCAGCAAATCCCTCTTCATTATAGTTAGGAGATAGAGAATTTTATATATAATTTGACAAAGATAGAGAATTTTGTATATAATTTGAATGAGAATTTAAATTAAAGTGGGTGGGATCCACATGGGGATAAAATAAATATACGAGTGGACAAAAAAGGTGAAGAAAATAGAAGATTGATGAATTAGTTATGACTTAATCTTATCAATATATATATATATATATATATAAAGAGCCATTTGGCTTCCGTCCCAAATGGCTCTTTACCGGCGGTCAAATATTCATAATAATGAATGAGAAATAGGAACAAATAGTTCCTTTCACAGTATTTTATCATGATTGTTGTAATTTTTTTTTTTTTTTAATTTAACAACTATCAACGGTTAGATTTCCTTTCTACCTCATTTTATTTTTTTAATATAATTAGATCCAACTATTGGATTGATCCAACGATTATGGGCTATCTAATTAACCTTACAAGGACCCTTTCTTTTTTTTTCCCCGACTAGAGATGCATGCTTGCCCTGCTTTTCTCTGCTGTTTTCTTTGCCTTACTGTTCTCCTTGCCATTTAGTGACCACAAGGCAAAACCATGCCTGCTTTTCTCATGCCGCGAACCTTGCCTCTCTAGGTTCTCTTCTTTTCCTTGTGTTGTGACTACAAGGCCAATGGTTCCACGGGATTTTTTAGTTTCTGGTTTCCTTCCTTATCGTTTTCTTGAGATTTGTCTCCATCACTCAACCATGGTATTTCTGGTTTGATTTATTTTATTTCTATAGATTAACTTCTCTTTAATTTCTGGTTTGAATGTTCTTGGATTTTTGTTTGATTTTTATTTAAATTTTGATAGATCTAGATTTTTTTGTTTCTTTCTTTCTATTATACTATGGTATTCTTGTTCGATTTCTGTTAACCACTTTTCTTTTCAATTTCTATTTGCTGTTGAGAATGAGAGATGAATTTGGTTTTAATTTTTTTCTATAATTTCTCACTTTTAACCTACTTTACGGTAAATTAAGACCCATTTTAAAGCTATGCTCTCGTGCTTTACTTCATTGCCGCATATTCTCTCTCTGTCAACAAAGCGCCCCCTAATTATGAAACGACTGAAACTAGCATTTCATAGTAGTATGCTTCCCGCAAGTGCCCCAACTAAAGGTGGTCTTTAGAGAGAATGTTGTTCCCAATAAAGAAGTTGAACTATTACAGTTCAATGCACAATGGTCAAAGTCTTTGCTACCATGACACAGGGGCTCATTACTTTTACGTTACCATATTTAATTGGGCAATATTGTCTATGGGAAAGATTAAATTTCACAAATATTTCAAAATCCGATTTTCTAGAAGGCTCAATCTGACTTGAAGGGAGAATTATTTCCACATGCAATTTTCAAATTTTGGCTTTCGTAAATTTAAGCCCAGTTACATTGTTTTAATCAAATGGGCTCCAAAGTACAAGGAGCATACCCAAAAAAACAAAACAAAACAAATTATTATGGATGTTACAATTAGGAGAATTAAATATTTTCCTCAATCTTAACACTTCATTTTCAGGCAAAGGAAAAATAAATAAACAAATAAAAAGACATTTATACCAAAAAATACATTTTACAGAGACCGAACTCTTTAAGCAAAGGTAAAAATAAATACATTTTACATAGAGATACCTACTTTATCATTTCGAAAACTTTTTCTTCAGAATTTACCGCATAAACCCCTGCTTTGATGACATACTTGTTTATACGAAAACATGGGAGGAACATATTGTTTGCCTATGAATACATTACATTTCCTACAAGAACATACTTTATTTGTTAAGTTGTCTAAGTGTAGCTTTATTCAACCAAATAATGATTACTTGGGTCACGTTATATCAGTAATGGTGGTGGAAGTAGACCTATCTAAAGTGAAAGACATGAAAAAGTGGCCTATCCCTTGTTGCATTAGAGATGTTCGTGGATTCTTAGGATTGTCAGGATATTATCGCAGGTTTGTATGCAATTATGGGAAGATTGCCCAAGCACTAATTGAGTTGTTAAAGAAGGAGAGCATATTTCAATTGTATGCAGAGGCTCAACAATCCTTTGACAGAGTAAAACAAGCACTTAATGTAGCACCCTTATTGGCCCTTCCATTTTAATAAGGAGTTTATAATAGAGACGGACGCTTCTTGCTCAAGTATTAGGGTACAAGAGGGATCCCCAATAGCTTTTGGTAAATTCTTTGGTATCAAGCTTAAATAGATAGGTAAATACCTTGTGGTGATATAAATAAATAGATTGTGGACATTTGTGTGATTGTAGGCCCCACCAACCCTTAATATTGTGGATTTAAGTATGTGTGTCATCGTTAAATGCACTAATGGAGTCTAAATTCAAACTATGGTGGTTAACTATTGAACCACATCACGAAGGAAAACAACCCCTCTATTTACAACCTGGCACCGGAACAACTTCCATGGCTTTTTTATGTAAAGCATTGGGTAAAACATTTCAAGGGAGAAGTGCATATAAATGTGAATTATTTGCAGGCTTATATGCAGTTAAAAAATGACAACCTTGCCTCAATGGGAGACATTTCATTATAAAGACATATCAGAAGGCTCTTAAGCAGCTATTAGAACAAATCCCTACAACTAATATTATAACTGGGGGTTAGAGAAGCTCATGGAACATGATTTCCAAACTCAGTACATGAAGGACATGAAAAACTAGCCAGTCCCTTGTTGCAAGAAAAACTAACTACTATCGGATGGTTGTATGCAATTATGGGAAAATTGCCCAACCACTGATTGAGCTATTAAAAAAGGAGAGCAGATTTCAATGGTTTGTAAAGGCTCAACAATCCTTTGACAGACTAAAACAAACACTTAGTGCAGCACCAGTATTGGCCCTTCCAAATTTTAGTAAGGAGTTTAAAAACTGACACTTCTAGCTCAGGTGTTGGGGTTGTCTTATTATAAGAGGAAACATAATAGCATTTGGAAAATTCCTCTTTGTCTGGCCTTAAATAGGTGGGTAAATATCCTGTGCTGATATGGACAAATAGGTTGTGGATATTTGTGCAATCGTATACCCTACCAATCATTGGTATTGTGGATTTAACTATTGGTTCACATCATGAAAGGAAACTACCCCTCTATTTATAACTTGGCTCTGGAGCAACCACTATAGCTTTTTTTACGTAAGCAATGGGTATAAAATTTCAAGGGAGGGGGGTACATATGAATGTGAACTACATGCAGTAAAGAAAAATGGCAACCTTACCTCAGTCTGAGACATTTCATTATAAAGACAAATCAGAAGGTTCTTAAGCACCTATTAGAGAAAATTCCTACAACTAATATGCATAGTTGGGAGTTAGAGAAGCTCATGGGACTTGATTTTGAAATTCAATACAAGAAGGGGAGGGAGAATGTGGTGGTAGACGTCCTTTCTAGACAACCTACTTCTATTCGGTGGGATCTTTAATGGCTATCTTTCAAGTGGAATCTAGATTGTTGCAGCAGGTGAAACAAACATGAAAATCTGATTCCAAATTGCAACACATTTTGAGACAAATTTATGCTTCTCAGCAACCCTATAAGCACTATGTATGGGAGCAAGGGTGTTACTTAGAAGGGTAAATTGGCGGTAGGAAGAAATCATGACATGAGACAACAACTCTTAACTTACTATTATTTATCTGCTATTGGGGGCCACGCTGGATTCATCTCACATACAAAATAATCTATCAATTGTTCTATTAGAAAGACTTACATCAAGATGTGAAAGACTTTGTGCAGCAATGTAATATGTGTTGCAGGTACAAAAACCAATATTCCCTTCTAAGTGGGTTATTACAACCTATCCCAATTCCTTCTAAAGCTTGGCAATCCATTACTATGGATTTCATCACACATCTGCCCAGTCACAAGGAAAAAAATCATCTGGGTGATTATTCACAGATTAACCAAGTATTGCGGGTCTACCGAATCACTTATATGTCCCTAAAATAGCCCAAATCTTCATGGATACAGTTGTTAAACTCCCTGGGTGGCCATCAAAGATTATCATTGACATCATGAGTTCTTCTTGGAAGGAGTTATTCTAAATCCATGGTGGGTCTATCGCTAAGTCATCTGCATACCATCCACAGACTAATGATGGGCAGTTTGAATCTTTAAATCACACACTAGAAGGTTATTTAAGATGTACAACTGGTGATTTTCCTTCTAAGTGGATGGGTTATCTTTCACTTGCAGAGCTATGGTACAATACAAAGTGGCATATATATACAGGCATAACCCCATTCGAAGCTTTATATGGATACCATCCAAAACAAACAGACCTATTAATTATAAGCCCTTTTTTTCTAATTAGAGTTCAATGTTTAATGTTTAAGGTTTATTAAGGCTTAGAATTTTAAAATTTAAACATTTAAAGTTACGGTTTAAAATTTAAGGATTATTATTTCTGGGATTTAAGAGTTTAACGTTTTAAAGTTTAGAATTTTTTTTTGAAAAAAAATTCTAAACTTAAAAACCCTAAATGTTAAATCCTAAACATAAAACTCTAAAACACTATACCCTAAAACTACAAATTATAAATCCAAAAAACGTAAATTGTAAGTGTTAAACTCTAAACTCTAATTCTAAATCTTAAAATATAAACTCTAAATTTTAAATATAAACAATAAACTCTAAAATCTAAACATTAAACCATAAATTTTGAATCCATACAACTCTAAACCCTAAATAAGAAATAAGGATAATATATAAACGTAATTAATGCAATAATAATAAATATAACTCAAATTTATTATGATTTTACAATTTCAAGAAAATCTATTAACTATTATTGAGTACCTTTGGACACTCGTTAGAAAAACCAAAGTTCAATAAAGTTTTAGAATGCTAAAATTGCAATAGTTATGGAATAAAAAAAAAATCTATAAAGCAACAAAAAAAAAATTGGGATGGAGGGAATATTAAACTAACCTTTCTATTAAAAAAAAATACAAACCATTAAAGTATCGTATTTTGTGGTATCAACACCCCGCTTTATCTAAACTTGTTCGTTTCCCAAATTGTCAAATGGCATTTGTTTAACATTTAATGTAACTTAATGCATCTTCATTCATTGGGGATTTCAAGTGAGATCACCAAAAACAGCTCAAGACTTGCCTTAGCCTTAAACATATAGTATAATGGATAGTCAACTAAAGGACAGAAAAAACAATATCAAAACTGAGCTTTCAGCCCCAAGAAATGACAAACTATAAATTGCTGTTTCAGAAAACAGATAATTTCCAATGAACAATATTCAGAAAAAGTGTCGTTTTGTTCTTCCGTTAGAGCATATATTTCTAGCAACTAAAGACAGGTGCCAAACAGAATCTATAGAAATTATAAACCAACATTCGCGACACCATATCATGATTTGCACATTAACGATAATAGAATTTTACCAAAGTTATAGTCTTATAGAGGGATTTGGATTCAGTAACCTTTTTTTTAGGAAAAGTTAGCCTAACTTGTTTTATTCTAAGACGTTAAATCAATCTAACAGAGTAAATACAAAAAAAATCAAATAATAATGAAGCTTTTAGTAAATGTCATTATTAATTATTAACTTTATTTATAATTTTTATTTTTCATAAGACCATCTTTACTGGTAATTTTTTTATTATTGCACAGAACTATACATTGTTGCAACTTCAATTTTACCATTAGAGTTTTAATGAGCTAGAGGAGGGAGAAGAAATTCGTTCTTCAACTATAAAATGATTCACAGCTCAAATTTGGGTTTCAATGTGTACCAATAGTAGGTGAAAAGAGAAGATATGCAAAAAAAAAAAAAAAAAGATTGAAAGAAAAATCTTTTCTTTTCTCAATAATAAATGATGACCCATATGCATAATCACTGGCATGACTAACAAACTCTACCTAAAAATAATAAAAAATAAAGATATGCAACCATTGTGAATTCCATCACTATAAATGCTTTAAGACTTTTATATCTTTATTCTCTTTTATGAATCTTTAAACCGTCAATATAAACTTTAAATTTAAGATTCATATTTTAAAATTTAAGATTTTATATATGAGACTTAAGGTTCATGCTTTAGAGTTTATATTTTTGGGTTTAGCATTCAAATTTTATTTTTAGGTTTATATTTTAAGATTTATATATAAGGGTTTAGGGTTTACTCTATATAAATCCTTAATCCTTAAATCATAAAAGAAATCCTAATGTAAACCCCTTACCCCAAAAATATAAAGTCAAACTCTAAAACATAAACCTTAAATTCTTAACTATAAATTCTAAATTATTAAGCATAAGCCCTAACATTAAAATACGAACTCCAAACCTTAAAATATAAATCTTAATTCTTGAAATATAAACCCTAAATCCTAAAATATAAACCTTAAATTCCAAATTAAATCCTAAATTTTAAAATTTGAACCTTATATTTAGGATTTAAATATTAATAAAAAAGAACAAAAGTATAAAAGTCATATGAAAAATTAAAAATACAGATAAAACTAATAATTAATAATAACATTTAATGTAAACTTCATTATTATTAGAATTTTATTTATCTTGTTTGTTAGATTAATCTAAAGTTTCTAAAGCTATTGAATCCATATCCCTTATAGAGTCACCGAACATACAAGTTCAAGATCAAGATGACAAGGAGTTTGAGTGCAATTCATGAAATGCATTAGGTTTTCTTAATCAGATCATTTTTTTGCATTGTTCCTTTTCCTTATTTATAGGGATTTATAGTATTAGTTTTTTTTTTTTTTAATTTTTGTTTTCCTTATTCCTATACTCCCTCTTTATTGTTTGAGTTTTTTTTTTTTTAAAAAAAAAATCTTTAGTTGTTTAAAAATTATAAAGCTTTAGTTATTTCAAAATTTCAAAACTTAATCAAAATTATTTTTCAGTTATATCACTGTTTATGTTATGAATATTTTGATTGGATGCCCACTTAATGGAATATTCTTTAGGGCCGACTCAGTATTTATTTATTTGTAATTTATTAAATAAATATTATTCTTTTAGAGCTAGGGTTTTATTTTTATTGTGTATATATATCCCCTTCGTAGATGAATAAAGTTGACCCTTTTTGGAAGTTATATTTTTCTCTCCTCTCAATTCTCTGTACTTTATTCTCTGTATCTACTTTTTCAAAACACGTTATCAACACCAGACTCTATTCCTATTGTTATCTAATTTTCACCTTTTATTCATCAAGAAAAGGGCACCGCCTCAAGAGATTGGAGAGTCTTTTTCTTCTCTTCTGCTGACCAAACATATGCATGGTTCTGCACCCATGACTGATCAAAGAATAAAGGGAAGCTGAATCTTTGATCAGTAAATACTTGGAAATCGCCGCGCCAAATCTGCCACCAAATGGGCATACGATAATTGGTCTCCTCTTTACAAAAGCAGGTAACATTTATATTATGGAAGGAAAATCTTTTAGAATTTTATATATAACCCGTAGGTATACAAGAAGAAATGAAGTACTATAAAACAAAAGCACTCTTCAAGTTTATTAGCTTGTAAATATGCTTTGAATTCATGATTCTTGTTTATTCCCTCATTGGCTTATTATTTTATAAAATAATCTCCATTAACTATTCTCAGCAAAAGTGGCCAAGCTATAATCACATGGCTTTGAACATGAGTGCCACGAACTATACTAAGAAATTTTATATTTCTTACAATGAATATACCTCATTCTAAAGTACGAGGTAAAATTAATTTCTTTATTATGTCATATCTCGAAGTACATGACAATTTAATTTTTTTTATATGCCACATCCAGAAGCATGAAGTAATATGATTTCCTTAATATGTCTCATCTAGAAGCATGAATACAATTTATTTTTGAAGTTATTTGTCAAGCCTCATCCTGAAGTATGAGAAATTTAATTTCTTTTATATGTCTCATCCTGAAGTATGAGAAAATTTGATTTCTCTTAATTTATCTTATCTAGAAGTATGAGATTATTCTGTTAATTTGTCTCATCTAGGAGTATGAGATAATTTTCTTAATTTGTCTCATCCAGAAGCATGAGATAATTCTTTTAATTTGTCTCATCTGTAAGTATGAGATTATTTTTTTTAATTTGTCTCATTCAGGAGTATGAGATAATTTTTCTTAATTTATCTCATCTAGAAGTATGAGGTAATTTTATTTGATACACTCTCATCCAAAAGCATGAGTAATTTTATTATCTACAATTAAATAACTAATTTGATGTAAAATAGATCTTGAAGTTATCCATTTAAATAAAATAAAGTGGATCATGAAGTTATCCATTTAAATATGATTTATTATGAACAATTTATTTTCTAATCTTGAAGTTATCCATTTAAATAGTAATCAGAGTGGATCTTAAAGTTATCCACCTAATTGATAAAGAATTATCTACTAAATTAATTTAAAACAATAAATCCTGAAGTTATCTATATCCATATGCGAAATATAATTATGCATACTTTTATTTTTATTTTTCATTTATTATACATATCCTTATTTTTTTCTTTTTCCTTTTATTATGTACATTCTTTTATTACTTTATTTTCTCTTTCGGCCTTTTATTTTATTTTATTTTCCTTCTTTTCCTTTCAATGTCGAAGCACAATAATCTCCTCTTCTTCTCCTATTCTGGTACCACGAAAAACTGGAAAAGAAAAAAAAATGAAAACTGCACAAACTGCATGACCTTAATGGGATTCGAACCCACAAGCTTCTCATCTAATGTAAGAGAAGCAACCACTACACCACAAACACATTTATGTTGTTACTAGTCATTGGTTTATTACTTATTCTAAAGAAAAAAAAAAAAACAATGGATTATAAGTTTAGTGCATTTTCTTACACCATGGACACATTAATGTTTTATGACCTTAGTGCATTTTTTGCTTGTACTATAAGCCAATATATTGAATTATGTTTATACATAGTAATTTTTGTGAGCATATTTATTGATCTTCTTATGGTAATAGTAATTGTTATCATATATAGATAAAGCATGATAGTTAAATTTTCTTTAATAATTGTATGTATGGTATGAAAGAATGAAAGTTACACTTGTCTAAGTTTTCACATTATAGTGAAATGAAGCAAGTGGCATTCATCAATTTTATCTCCTATTTATGTCATAATAATCTCAATTATTGTGTCCATCTTCTAACCTTAACATAAATTAAGATATTATGCCATTAATCAGTCGATTATATATGGCATATGAATGTTAAAGGGTATTTTGGGGAACATTTTACCTTTGTTTTAAATTATTTGTTTTGTTTAATGATTTTGAATTTTGGTAAAAATATCTATCATTTTAGTAGCATTTAATTTTTTCACAAAACAAGTGAAAGGGATGATGTGCTATACAAAGATCTAATAAAAGTTACTTGAAATTGAGTTGTAAGTATGAGTTCCTTATATTTTGTGATCTTATTTAATAGATCCAATTTAGTTTACTATATGAGTTGCATTGGTAAATGCATATTACTTAGGTGGTTAAAATTAACTTCTTCTTTTACTAAACCTTTTAGTATAATGTTATCGTACTTTGAGCTAGCTATTTGAGCCTACTTCACATTACATGTGGTTTATGGAATAACGCATACCTTGGGTATGTGTTAAATCATGTTGAATTATTTGTTGGTATTTGGTTATTGTTATGCCCTCGATTCAAGAAATTTAGTTAAAATTGCAAATTTATCAACTTCACTTTTAGTGTTTCTTCGTCATACTTTCAATATATTATTATAACAAATGTTTGGATACTTTTGAGTATTATTTGAGGTTATTTATTCTTAGATTATCTATGTATTTCACTATTTTAAATTATGGAAGGATTATGCAATTTGAAATATTCAAAGCTGTAGGGTGTCTTACAAAGTTTATGTTTAGACCCCATGTAACATTTTTGTTATGCATTTCAAGTCCCAACCTTCAAGGAAAGGAAATTTATGGATATTATTTATTGTTATTAGATATATATCTTATAGTATTTGAAATATCATATTGTAGTAAAGAAAAATAAATCTTTACTAGAAAGCATAAGCCATTATCTCATAATGATTTTTCTCTATTCCCTGAAGTGCATGGAGAAGTTATCAAGAAATATGAGCACAAATATGGCTATGACTTGGCAAATCTAGTATTTGTTATGATACTTTAAATACCTCCCAACAGAAGTGAGAGTAGCGAAGAAAAGTGGTAAAGGAATATTTGAAAAACCACTATTATTTTGAGGCCATTGAGTTTGTACCTGTTGTACATCTAAATATCTTTTAAAATTCTTTTCAAGTATCAATGAAAGAAAGAGATTAATTGTTGAGACAATTTTGCTCAATGAAATGATGTTTTCGACTTTGGGCATGACAATGTGACAATTAAATGTGTCAAATTTATTTTCCTTAAATGTGATGAGAATATACATAAGAAATTATTGTTGTAGTTTATTTATTTAATTTACTTTTAATAATTTTAAGTTATTTGCTCCCTTGTTTAAGATTTATCAATTTCACATATTATATGATACAACATTATTTCTATTGTACAAATATAATGTTACTAATATACTAAGTAGTGCAAAGATAACTGAAGGCTCCTGAAGAGCTAGAGGAATGAAAATGATGATAAAACACTCCTGAAGAGCTAGTTAATGTTTGCATTAAGAAATTATTTGCATCTTTCTCTAATTTGTACTACATATATATTAGTACAATTGAAATATATGTTGTTGTAAACCATAAGTTTACAAGTCAAAATAAGTTTATTATTTGGCATGACCAGTTGAGCTATCCCGAGTTAACAATGATGCGAAAGTAATTAAAAAAAATCATGTAGACTTTCATTGAAGAGCCAGAAGATTCTTCAATTGAAATGCTTAGTTTCCCATGTGCTATTTGTTTCCAAAGAAAATTTATTTGCATTAGCAAAAGTAAAAGTGAATCCCTCATCATTTAGAATGTATATGAGGTGAAAATATTTATGGGCTTGTAGACCTACCAAGTGGATCATTTAGATACTTCTTAATTTTAATCGATGCATCGACTAAATGATATATTTGGGTTAACTCATAACCTGAAGTTTATGAGATTACTTGTTCAACAGATTGAATTAAGAGCGTAATGCCTTAATTATATCTAGTTGAGTAACACACTTAGTTAATGCTAGTAAATTCACTATTCAAAGTGACTATTGGAATACATAAAATGGACTTGCAGGCGCCTAAAATTAATTGCAAGACCATTACTTATGAAATCTAAACTTCTAAAGTTTATTTGGGAACATATGATTATTCATGTTGTAACATTGATTCGCATTATGCCAACAAATTATTTGAACCCCTGTTATAATTGGTTTACGGTCAGGAGCCAAGTATATCCCATCTATGGAATTTTGAATGAGTTGTTAATTACTCCACCACAATATATTGAGATGGGACCTCAATGGAGGTTAATAACATATGTTGGATATAGATCTCTACATATAAGTGAAATATATAGTCATTAAAAGGATATTTATTTGTGGCTTAGTTTACTATTTGTCTTTTTGATAAATCATTTATTCCAATATTAGGGGGTAGAGAATAAGCAGTTGGAAAAGTGGAATATGAATTATCACCATGATCCTCATACAAAGCAAATATGAACCAGAAGTTCATATGATAATTCATTTGTACAAATTGCCAGAAACATTGCCTGACTAGTAAGAGTGATTAAAATCATGTGCATTGACTGCTATTGCTCCAATCAAAGTATAACTACAAACACATGAAAAGTGACAAGCACATTGGTTCCAAAGATAAAATTCTTGAAAAGAAAAGGAGCTAAAAATCAAATATGGCCAAATCGAGAATAGAGTAACTCCATAAGAGTTAACAGAGGTAACTCTAGAAGAGTCATAAGATATAACTGATGTTTTAGTTTCAAAGGAAACTCAGGTACCTGAAAGCCATGAAAATAAAGAGATTTCTATAGATTATGATGGAATCAGAATGAAATCCATATTGTTGACAATGTTCACATATAATGTAGTGCGCTATGTGATAAAAGATATTGAGGATCATTAGTAAAGATCTACAGAGAAAGAAATGATTGGCCAAAAATTGAAAAGACGTGATTGAGGTTAACTTAAAATGTGAAAAGATTTTGGACCTGCAGTCCAAACACCATAAGTGAAAAGCCAGTTATGGATAAATGGGCTTTTGTGTAAGTACAAAAGAAAAATGATACTCAAGGATTTTTGCATATAACTAGCATTGATTTTGAAGAGATATAATTAATTGTGGTGGATGTAAGTATCTAATGATACTTATTTAGTCTGGCAGTACATGAATGATATTATTTGCGTCTAATGAATATTGTTGTAGTCAACTCATTCGATAATGACATCCCTGAAGGATTTGATTTACCTGAAACAATTTATATAATTATTTGAGTTAAATTTTGTTGAAGGAAATATATATAGAAATAGCCCATTTGTCCGCATATTAGTGAATTCGTGTCGATGATTTATTATTAGAACTCCCGAAGAGCTTCCAAAGCTATAAATTACTTATAGAGACAACTTGCATTGAAATGCTTATATAGTAGAAGTGCTAAAGTGATTTTATATATACAAATTATATCTATTGAGATCGCTAAATGCGAACACATATTCTCTTTAGAATTTGTGAGAATGATAAAGAAATATTTGGTCCTGAAGTACCAAATCTTGGTACAATTTAACTAGTTCGTCAATATGACAATCTAGCAAATTTGTTACCATGTTATTAACTTCTACATTATTTGAAGGATCTTGTACAATATTAGAGTTCGTCTACACAAATAACTTAATTGATACGCATTGCACTCTTTTTCCCTTCACCATGGTTTTTTTCCATTGGGTTTTCTTGGTAAGGTTTTTGATGAGGCATCATTTGATTGCGTATACAAAGAATTGTGCACTCTTTTTCTCACTAGGTTTTTGTCCCAAAGGGTTTTTCCTAGTGAGGTTTTTAACGAGACACATTTTTTGGTAATGGGCATCCACGGAGGGAGTGTTATGAATATTTTGATTGGATGTCCACTTAATGAAATATTTTTTAGGGCTGACTCAGTATTTATTTATTTGTAATTTATTAAATAAACATTATCCTTTTAGAGCTAGAGTTATATATCCCCTTAGTGGATGAATAAAGTTAGCCCTTTTTGAAAGCTATATTTTTCTCTCATCTCAATTATCACTACTTTATTCTCTGTATCTATTTTTTCACAACAGTTTATTAATTATCACATAGTTTTTTCACCTATCATATTTCATATACGCTTTATTAAATTGGAATATTTTAGTTAAGAAATAATAATATTTTACTTTAATTAATAATTTCTTATGATTTGTGTATTAAGCTTAAATAACTATACTTTAAGAACTATGGAAGTATTTATTAGGAGTATTAATTACTAAATTTTATTATATCTTCTTGCCACTAGTAGTTTACTTCCTTTTTTTGTAATTAAGGATCATAGGAATATTTCTTTAAATTGCAAATAGATTTTCCTTTTGTATTAGGTTTTCGTTATTTTCCTATTGTCTTTGCTATTTAAAAAGAACCACTTGAACATTGTAAATAAACAAGTTTATAATTAATGAAAAATAAAGCTATAGAAATTGACGGTTTCCATAACAACTTGAATTTGCATTGGTTCTCTTTGATCTGAAAATTTAAATTGGGGCATTGTCCTAGATGGGTCGCATTAGTTAGGGCAATGATCTTTTGAAATCACGTAATCTCCCCTAAACTTTGCCAGAGTCAATAAACAACTTCAATGATTTTCCAAACATAGATTTCAGTTGCAAATGCTGCACAAAACTGAAATATTGAATTGAACTGCATGCCAAAAAAAAAAAAGAATATCCAATGCTATTGAATGTATTCATAATGAAATTATATATCTCCACTCTCCTACTTCTCTACTAATATCTAGTTAATATATATGCTTCACTGAAGGAATTCAAATAAAATCTAAACCAATACACCCAGCGAAAACATAGCGCTATACAAGTAAGAACCTAATAAATGAAAGCCTAATATTACTACTTTATATATACTGTGTGTATTTTACCAATCTTCACATTCAATGGAAACCATAGTTAGTATACCCACCATATCCTCCCATCTGATCAGGAAAATCGTATGGTAGGTTCCACTGCTGGATCTCCGGTGGTTCTGAAGGAGCAACCCAGTTCTGACCAACAGCCGGAGTCGCCGGGTTGGAGTCCACTTTAATCATGTCTTGTATGCCTGCTAGTGTCCTCTCATTATTCACCCAGTTCTGGTGAAGAATGTTTTCCCCAGGGACGATGGCTGGAGGCAGTCGGTTGGAGTCCACTGGGGTTATACCATGGATGCTGACTAGTCTCCTCTCATTATCGGTCCAATTCCGGTCTTCCTCCGACCCAATGGCCGGAGGCACCACAGGCACCACTACGTTGGGGTCCACCGTGGTGCTTACCGGATCCCTTTCATTATTCGCCGAATTCTGGCGAAGGAATTGCTCCACCTGACTCATGACTGGCGCCACCTTGTTGGGGTCCACCGTGGTTATGTCGTGGATGCTTGCTCGTCTCCTCTCCTTATTTGCGGAACTCTGGCGAAGGAAGTACTTCTGGGCGTGGCTTGCTACCTGAGTTGGAGATCTTGTCACAACAAAATTTCTTGAAATGCTTCTCCAATCTCCCTTGCCATATTTCTCTAGTCCCAAGAGAAATCGCCTGTTAGAAATAGAAAGGGCTTAGATTAAGAACCATAATTCTCAAGGGACACGAAGAAAAGATCCTAAAGCATTATTCCTATACGGCATATATAATTCTAAAGGAAAAAAATATTAATAATAAAAGAACAAAGAAGAAAGTAAAAGAATCAAGCATTATTCCTAAAACTGCATTATCAGAATGTACCAACATACTAAGTGTAAATTGAGCATGGACCATATTTGAATAGTTTATGAAGACATTTTATAAAGTGATCTACCATAATCATTATGACTGAATCGATAAATAAACAAGGAGAGAATCTTTAATACAGTATCCAAAATTTTGACTAAAAAATATTTCCATCAAAATGTTTTATATAGATGAAAATATTTAACTCTCTTTTTGAGGTGGGATTCAATGGTTTGTCCTATTGTCTGTGTGACACTATTTCTAATTTGAAGAAATTTCAATTAATCATAAAAAAATTATAAACCATTTAAATAATGAATTTTGATCAATTAAAAAAAATGAAACACACAATAATTCATGACATGATCCAAAACATTTATTAATTTAGCCTTTTCATACCAAACTGCGAAACCAAACCAGATTTTCAGTTCACGTAAAAGCCACCATGCATTAAAGTACTCTTAGGGACATAAAAAAAAAACAAATCATGCCAGATGAATTGCATCTAATTGTAATTTAAAGCAAAAAGAAATGATTAACCTCTAAGAATATAATGTACATTAATTAAAGAAGATTAAATTATACTAACATTATTAAAACGATTGCAAAACATTCATGAACGTTTCTTCAAGTATAATCTAAAAAGCTATAAAAACCTTTCCATGAAATATTGCACCAAACAGAGTGAAAAAAACGCAATTCTTGTATCCAAGAAAGCATTATTCTTTTCCTTCTTACTGTATTTTCTGAGAAGCCAAACAAACAGAGTGAAAAAAAAAAAAAAAAAAAACCCAACACATACTGGTGTTCCTCTTCACTCCACGGAGTCCCTCTCTTCCTCGGCCTAGGCACAGGAAACTGATTCTCAGAGTCTGACACCCTCTCCGGCGAAGCCGCCGCATCATCAGGGTATTTGGGTACTTCGACAAAACCCGACTCAATCGCCAAGACGTCACGGACCAAAGCCTCGTAGCGGTATTTCATCTCCTCCGGCGACTTTCCGGGCATTTTCTCGGCGATTTTCTCCCACCGATCCGGCGAGTCCTCGGGGACGGTCACGAGCGCTAGTTCAAACAGCTTGTCGTGGAATCGAGTCCACTCAGTCGACTGGGTCTGACTCGGCAACAAGTTGTTCAATTCCCGAGACATCCTGGGCAGGTTTCTCTGACTAATAAGAGATTTCGCAACTAAAAGACTCAAAGGTCAAGTCACAAAGGAAAAGGATAGCTGTCTCTATTGTTCATCCTTTGGCTCAGCGGGACATCAATTTCAATGGCACTATATATAATGTACTACGAAAAAGTGAAAATTTTTAAATTCAAAATTAAAAAAAAAAACAAATTAATACTTTTTGAGGACTCTTGGGAAATTTTTGTTCAGCTAGGACTCTCACTATAACAATACGATTTAAATTCCTCTTTCGTGATCAAAACTTTTCTGGTTTGATTTGCTTTTTTTGAAGATTATCCTTTATTTCAAACCATAACAAATTTATAAATTTGAATTTAAATTTATTTCATTATTTTATTTAGATATATGACAATATGAACTAGAAAATAGAGGTCACAAAAAGTTCGTTAGAAATTTTAAAATTTAAGTTTAAATTTTGAAATAAAGATGATATAAAAAAAAAATGTATATCGAAGAATTATAATTATAAATTTAACTAACAAACTATTTTTATTTAATCTATTATATTTTCCAAAGATTTATTTGTACTGGAAATATCACTTTTAAACCCGGACAATTTTCCGAAAGCTTGAGGGTTTGTTTGAGAAGTATATACCTTCCCCTCTCCTTAGCAAACACATTCTAAAGATTATTTATCCATTAATTAAGTTCTCATATTAGCTGTGGAATTTAAACTCACGTCATAGTGGGAGACAATTTCATTCCTCATTGGTTAGACCAATTTTTATTGATAGGTTTTGATCCTTTTTTTTTTTGTAAAAACTATTTAGAATGTGACACTACATTAAACATTAATTAATTAATCTAAATTTAAATCAAGAAAAGCATTAGTGTGATAAAATTCTCTTTATTAAATCTTAATATAATTGTATTTTTAATATTCAAATTCAAAACCTTTGCTTATGTTACAACATACCCTATACCCTACCATATGATTGACATACTAGATGGTTCTTTTCAGTTTTTTGTTGGACTTACATGAAGACTAATAACGATAAGATATAGGAAAATAAGCTAAAAGCATAATTAGCAATATTGTCCTTAAGAACAATCTTTTGGAGGGATTTACATACTCTCTTTAATAAATTAAAAAGGTACTTTTTATTGATTGGACTATTAAATTATGTCAAATTGCAACAATAATTATTTATATCAAAATTTACATAAATCTAAAGTTTTTAAGTATTTAATATAAAATCAAATTTTACTTATAAAATTTTAAAAATCCTTATTCATTAAAATAAGTTATATGATAGAGTGTTAATAAATATTTTTTTATAAAATTTTATAAGCATGATTTATCATAAGAGTTTTTTTAATTTAATGGTTAAAAATATAAGATTCCAAATCTATAAAAGTTGTATAGAATAGTAAGACAAAACGTACTCTTATAGTAAATATACCCCTTCCTACATTTTTTCGTATCATATTATTCATTATTCATGCACTTTGTAAAAAAAAAAAATATATTCAAACACATATTTAATGACTCAGTTTTAATGTTTATCCATAGAGTATTTTTACAAACACTAGTCATTATTCAAAACAATAAATAGTAAATCTCAACTCCAATAAATGCATAAGATTTCAAATTCATAACTTACTTAACTAACTTTCTATTAAGTCAAAACCTTATTCTCAAGATTGGTATACATCATACTAATTTTTTACACTAACCTATTCAATCGGCTTTCTACTAAGTTAACAAAATAATATATTTATTGCATGAAATATGCTATATGTATATTTATATACACACTCATTTTTTTATAATTTCTAAATTTTTTATTTATAATTTTATCTTTATAATATAATAATAATAATTTAAAAAAAGTATAGTGTACGTGTTGACTTAGAAATTAAGGTGTGCAAGTAGAGTTTTCCATATTTCATATATCATCCAACTTAATTTGGAATAAGGTGATATCTCGTAAATTATCTAGTCCAAAACAGATTTCAGTTGCTAAGTAAATACTTGCGAAAGCGTAGCTACACAACTTTAATATTGAGATGGAAAGCATGCAACCACGCAAACTACGTAAAAGAATTTTTATTGCTATTGAATTCATTCCTAATGGTCACATTTATTTACAGTATTCTCGTCATATATGAGCTTCAAAGAGGAATTTTCAAACAAAATCTAAACCAATAAACCCAATCTGCAGTACTCATAGCCTCAGTCTATACAGCAAACCCACAGAACTATACAAAGAATGACAGATTAACGAAGCCTATCACTGCCTTATACACAGTGTTTGAGCCTTTTATAAAATCTTTACATTGGGAAACCCTAAACCCTAGTTTCCATGTCCATTTCCACCCGTCTGATCGGGAAAATGGTTTGGTGAGGATTCTACTGTTTGATCTCCTGTGGTTGCTGCAGTGGACACTTCGGAGGAGGAACCCTGATCATTGTCCGGAGGCACCATTGTGATGATATCATGCATGCTCGCTAGTCTCCTCTCATTATTATTCACAAAATACCAGCGAAGGAAGTCAGTCATGAGACTGATGGCCGGAGGGACCGCTGTGGTAATATTAGGAAAGCTCACTAGTGTCCTCTCATTGTTTGCCGGATTCCTGCGAAGAAAGTCTCCTTCCTGACCTTTGGCCGGAGGCACCACGTTGGTGTCCACTGTGGCTATGTCTTGGATGCTTGCTGGTCTCCTCTCATTATCAATCACAAAATTCCGGCGAAGCAAGTCCTCCCTGTGACTGGTGACCGAGGCAACATTGTGATGATATCAGGGAAGCTCGGTGTCCTCTCATTGTTTGCGGATTCCAAGCAAGTCTGACCAATGGCCGGAGGCGCCACGTTGGTGTCCACTGTGGTTATCTCATTGATGCTTGCTCGCCTGCTCTCCTTATTGGTGGAACTCTGTCGAGGGAAGTACTTCTGGGCGTGGCTTGCTATCTGAGTTGGAGTTCTTGTCGCAACAAAATTTGTTGAAATGCCTCTCCAATCTCCCCTGCCATATTCCTCCATTCCCATGAGAAATAGCCTGTTAGAAGAAGAAATGCCTTAGATTAGCAACCAGAATTCTAAATAAAAAATATGAACAAAAAAAAATAATAATCAAGCATTACTCCTAAACATACATCAGAGACTGGAAATTAAGCATACTTAGTGTAAATTAAGCATGGACCCTATTTGAATAGTTTATGGAGACATTCCAAAAAGTGAAATAGCTCAGTTAGTATGACTAAATATAGATAAAAATGCAGAGAATCTTCAACAAATTATCCTAATTTTGACTAGAATTCTAAAAGGCCTAGATTAGTAACCCGAAATTCTAAAGGGACATGAAGAATAGTGAAATGAAAATAATGATAATTATAATAACAATAATAAACAAACAAGAAAGAAAAGAATCGAGCATTAATCCTAAAGCTGCATTTATCTGAATGTCCGCAAAATAGAGAATCACAAAACCCACCTAATGGACCCCATTTGAATGGTTAATGCAAAGAATCTTTAATAATTTTTTCAAAATTTTTACTATCTTAGTCTTTTTACTAGCAACCCAATTGATCAATTCAACAAAAACTCATTTTACATTGAAATCATCCTATATCCAGATAAAAGAAAAATCACTTTCCATGTCCGAAGCAATAAAAATTGAATCTTTATTGTAATTAGAGAAGATTAAATAAACTGTACCCAAGAAACATTTATAGTTATAACCCTTTCTTGAAGAATAGGGAAAGTATAATCAAGAAGCGGTAGAATCTGGCCCTGCAGAAATGCACCCAAAGAACTGAAGGGAAAGTGGATTCTTTGTTTAATTTTAACAAAAAACTTACAGAAAAATGGCAATTTTCGAATTCAAGAAAGCATTCTTTTACGGTCCTAACCAAACAGAGCAGAGAAAAAGAAACCGAACTCAACAGGGAATCCTTCACATACATGTGTTCCTCTTCAGTCCACGGATTACTCTTGGATCTCCTCCGTCTAAACTCAGAGGAGGACAGATTCACAGAGTCCCACACCCTCTCCGCCGAAGCCTCCACGTCATCACGGTAATCGGGTAGCTCCACAAGACCCGACTCAATATCCTTGACGTCACGGACCAAAGCATCGTAGTGGTCTTTGATCTCCTCCAGCGACTTTCCGGGCAGTTGTGCGGCGATTTTCTCCCACCGGTTCGGCAAGTCCTCTGGGACGACGGCGATAGCATTCTCAAAGACCTTATTTTCGTGCCAAGTCCAGTGAGTCGACGAGGTCTTACTCGGCGTTGCATTGTCGGATCCTGGAGACATTGTGAATGGGTTTTGCGTTGGTGGATGGTGGGAGTTAAGAAAATGCCGCGCTTATATATTAGACACGAAAAATGGAAAGAGAAAAAAGAAATTTTCACATTCAATTTTTTTTAAAAATAGTTATTTATTTTTAGGTGGGTCTGAGAAAGTCTTTTGAGGTGGTACCCACTTAGAACCAACACGATTTATTTTTTATCTTTTATTTTTGCATTTTCTTTCTTGAAGTTGTGTTTACTTCTTCTTCTTCTTTTTTTTTTTTTCATCTAAAACCCCTTTTAATTATTTTTAGAATAAAAATCTATGCATAGAAATCCTGTCAATTTTTAATCAACCCATTAATAATAATTGTTCTCATATATAATTTCAGAAAAAAATCATGTGCATACCTTTATATATATATATATATATATGCACATAATATTTTCTACTCTTGATATTTCAAAATAACTAAATCTACCAAATCACGGGTTGACAGTTGTTAGTTAGAATCAAATTGGGACCCACCTGTTGAAACGGCTATCTTTGAGGTGGCGTTTTATTATATATATATATTATATTATATCTCGAGTTGTTTATTTATTAAATTAATAATTTAATTTTGGTGTGAATGTCTATATTTAAAAGAGTTCATTACTCATGAAGATACAATCTTTAAGTACTTTATGTTTCATTATCTTTCGTAGGTTATAAGTCCTAAAATTTTATTCACCTGTCTATAACCTCTAAGTAATTACATAATAGAATTTATGATGTATTATTCTCATTTATTATGATGTTGTATAAAGTTACAAGCCCTTGTGCCTATAAAAGAGTTACCTTATTTGTACATGAAATAGAGGAATGGAAATAAAAGAGAAAAGCTCTTACTCTTTCAATTCTTGTGCTCCCTGTATTGCTTTTCATTTTATATTATTTTTATAACACGTTATTTGCACAAGGCTTTAACAAAAGCAATTATGTCGTGAAGCTTCTCTCTTGAATTGATCAAAGAAAATAGGTTAGTTTTATTCCATACATCACCTATGTTCCTCAAGTTTTAATCATTTGATTGTGTTTTCAACACCTTGCACTTATATTTGTTTGATTATTCTATTTCCAACTCTCTTAAAGCAATGCCTAATATCATGAAAAACAAAAAAAACCAAAACGAGTCTATGCTTTATATTCAATTGGAGATTATATTGATTATATTATCCTCACATTTTCATTACATTGTCTTACTTATTAGATTACATATACTACTACGTATATCCAAATTTTCTTGAATTGTGTTTTATCTCCTTTTGGTCTACATTGAAGTATTATTATGTCTTTATCATAAAATGTGGAGCCAAGTGAATGAATTATTGGCCATAGAAATTTATGTGCCTAGAAGTGCCATAGTATGAATGTTCCCAAAAAACCTATGTGCCTCAAAGATCCATAGCATGAATTTTATGTATCTTGTTATGAGTCCATAAATGCTATGGCATAGAGGAATAAGAGAAAAAGAAAAGAGTTAACTCCTTTTTACCCCCTCACACTAACCTTGCAAACAATTACCTTAACACTTTAAGTTTCCCAATTTAAACCCGAGACTTCAAACGTTTACCAAATCGAACCCTCTGTCCACCTCTATCACTGCCCACTAACGGTTTCGCCTACGTGGCACATTAAGTGCTGACATGGCCATTAATGGGTGATGTGGCTGCCACATAGGATCGTTCTAGCATCCAGAACTGGCTTGATTCTAGTCACGACACGTGTCCTGCCATGAAGCAAGTCCTTTCCTCTAAGGATTTCATCCCCAACCTTACCATTCACCGCCTCATCAACCTTTTGATTCTGAAGTGGTTCGGATTTTCAGCAAGAATTGCTTTGTGATTGGTGTTCAGGAAATGGCGATTAGAGTTATGGGTTTGATTATGCGAGAAAACAAAGCCAAAAAATAAAAATTAAACAAAATGTGACTACTGTATTAACTAAAAACTAGAGATACACAAAGAGAGAGAGAGAGAAAGAGAAACTTTGTTGATCAATTTCCAGACTATAGAACTGACGCCAAATAAGATTGAAGCCAATTTGGTTTCATAAAATTGTAAAGAGTTGGTTGTGGAAGATTTTGGTTTCTATTGAATTCTTTTTTAATAGAATTTGAGCTTGTGATTTTTACATGAGTTTGCGATCGTGTAGATTTTTCAATGTTTTAGGGTAAATAATTGATAATATTTTGATTCTGCTGAATGAGTCGAAGAGAAAGTGAGGATTGGGCGACGGGCTCTGTATGTGGAGGTTTAAGTTGGATTATATTTTTTTGGTAATTTTTTTGGATGATTTCTATGAGAAGTGGGGATGCGAGAAAGGGGTTAGGATTAGGTTTACGCTTTGGCGGCGGTGGGAGGATAGAGATGGAGGAATCCGAGCTTGAAGTAGGCGAGGCCTACTCATACCAAAACCACGAATATTACCACTTTGGGCAGCCATTGAAGAACCGAAGTGGAAGAGAAGGGGAAAAAAAATTGTGGTGTGCTACTAATGTGGCCAATTTAGATAACTCATATTACCCATGTCACCCATTAACAGTCACGTTAGCGCTTAACATGTCATGTAGGCGAAAATCGTTAGTGGGCAGTTATGGAGGTGGACTGGGAAGCTTAAATTGTCAGGGGATAATTATCTGCGAGGTTAGTGTGAGGGGGTAAAAGGGGGTTAACTCAAAAAAAAAAATCTGAATGAGCTATGTGTCTAGAAGAACAATAACAAGAGAACTAAGAATCCACTTTTGTGATTCTAACTATTCTAATATATTCTTTTATTCCTTTAATAATTTTGTTGCCTAGTAATTTTACACAATACCTTAATTGGTTTTAGTTGTTTTATATTTTTACTTTATAGATAAGATTTATTTATCATTTTTTATAATGTTAGATTATTGTTTTGTGGTTTATTTATATTAAAGTTTTTGTCTTTAGTTATAAAAAGAAAATACTCCTTAATTCTTATGCCTTGAAATTGCTCTTGTAGTATCAATATATAGAAAAAAAAAAAAGTACATAGAAATATTAAGCCTTTAACAAGAAATCACAAATCTCATATCTAATTGGATTTGCTCCATTTTCTGAAGTAATGCAGTAATGTTGTTTAAAGGCTTAGGCATGGTCATGTCCATAGTTACAAAAGGAGATGATGGTCGTAATATCAAAATAATTCTTGCCACCAAAAGTGGGAGAAGAATAAATCAATAAGATAAATTGATACTCTAAAAGGTATTACCACTATAACTCTTGGTATGAGATTGAGAATGATGTTGAAAGTTCTTCTCCCAAGTGTAGAAAAACACTTGTTGATTTGACAGGTTGAATACAAAGAATGCCTCCCTTGAGTTAAGTGCATATGAGTGCCCCTAGAATATTGCAATCCAAAATTTGAGTAAAATATCTATCTTAATCGTTATATTTTTCCACTAAAAGTGGACAAATAGTGAATAATGAGAAATGAATAATATGGGGACAATAACAAACATGTTGAAACACGAGTTCCCATTTATAGTGTATTAATGGGCAATATTTCTAGAGATAAAAATGTTTATTTGATATGATTATAAGCAATACCAATGATATATGGCAATATAGAATTTGATTTAAACTCTTGAGAGCTGAAATCCTTTTATTATTGATACAAAAGTTTTTTTTTTTTATATGTCACTATTTTCCCTAAATACAAAATTATATTTGCGTATCATAGTTGGATATTTTGTTTTCTTATGAGTCTTTGGATGAGTTCATGAATGTTTTGATATGAATTCCAAATGTGTTGTAGTATAGTCTTTGGCAATACATAGATTAAAAATATTTTTTTAATGAGTGTTGTATTAGTTTATTGCTATTCATCTTATCATGTCAAAAAATTTTCATTTGATTTATTCTTAGCTTCATGGATGAAATATCTCTCTTAATGCAAGAAGCCAATAATATTATCATATGCGGTAGTACAAAGATAAATAAAAACTTTTGAAAAGTTAGCAAATTGTTCTTGGAAAATTCTCGAAGAGCTAGCAAATTTTTCCTTTAAAGGGGAACCAAAAAGATAATTTACAACTCTTGAAGAGCTAAAGAATTATCACTTGGAGGAAAGAAATCATATATTGATTTTGTATAAAGTCTCATATAAAGTTATAAGTTTCATTGATATTGATGTCATATTGAGACAACAAATGAAAAAATATATATGTTGAATATTTTGTATCAGAGAAATTATATGCATTTTCCTCCAAATTGTACTACACATATGTTAGTGCAATTGAAACACTTGTTATCATAAACCAAAAGTGTACAAATCATAGAAGCTTACTATTTGACGTGACCGGTTATGCCATCCCGGGTCAATATGATGCAAAAGATTATTGAGAATTCACATGATGACATATTGAAGAATCTGAAAATTCTTATAATCTTGTAAGTTCTAATATGCTACTTTTCTTAAAGAAATTTGATTAAAAAGTTTTAAAGTCAAAGTTGGACAAAATCTTGAGGTTTTCTTGAACACAAGGTACAACCACCATGTGGACCATTTAGGTATTTTATCATTTAATGGATGCATTGACTAAATGGTCACATGTTTGTTTATTATAAGCTTGCAACTTGAAGTTTGCAAGATTGTATGTCCAATTGATTTCCAATGATACATTTACAAGCAGCCCTTGTATACATGATGCCAATGATACGTTCGCCTTTTACAATTGGCTTATGGTTAGAAGCCAAGTATTTCCCATCTAAGAGTTTTGAAAATTTTGTAAATACTCCACCACAATGCATTATGATGAGACATCTTGAGGTTGGGAATATAGAAATATCAACGTGTAAGTTTTACCAATAATTTGGGGAGAAAAGAAGCGGTTGGAATGAATTATTATCTTGAGATTAGTTAGAATAAATTGATCCTCATTCAAAATAATACGAACTAGAAGTTCATGAGATCATTTAGCCAAAATGCTAAACATATTTACAAACTTATGAGACTGGCTAAACAATAAGTTCCAACTGCTAATGTTGTAATGTC
The DNA here is from genome assembly GCA_022379115.2 of Bauhinia variegata. NCBI lineage: Eukaryota > Viridiplantae > Streptophyta > Magnoliopsida > Fabales > Fabaceae > Bauhinia > Bauhinia variegata. The sequence continues at coordinate 12,782,154 of CM039429.1, read as the reverse complement.
TTTGTCAGACAAACAAACTTGATGCATGCATGAAGCATGAAAAACCTGTTGGATAATTGTAAACACATGAAGCATGACTAGCCTGCTAGTTCCAAGGATGAACATCCTCGAAAAGTAAAGAAAAAGAGCTCAAAATAAAGATGGCATAATCAAGGATGTGGCAACTCCGGAAGAGTGCCTAGAGGTAACTCTAGAAGAGTTCTCCGACATAATTATTATCTTAGTTGTAGAAGAACTTTAGGTACGCAAAAGTTATAAAAATGAAGAAATCTCAATAAATTATGTCATGAAACCGAAATGAATTCCACATTGATAATAGTTTACATATCATATAGTGCACAATATCATGAATGATAATGAGGATCATGAACTAAGATCTGCAGACAAAGCAATGATTGGCCAAATATAAAGACACATTGAGGATAGTTAAGCTTGCTTGTAAAGCGAAAAGCTTTAGGACATGAAGTCCTACATCAAAAGTGTAAAAGTTAGTGTTATGCAAAATTGAAATGAGAATGGTGAAATTATGAGGCGAAATGAATGTGGTGATAATGTGACATATAAAGCACAACTTTTTGCTTAAGAATTTTTGCATCGGCCTAGCATTGATTCAGAAGAAATTTTTTTACTTGTGGTAGATACAAATATACTTAATTAGTTTAGCAGCACATGAAGAAATCGATTTGTGTCTAATAGGTGTTGCTATAGCCTATTTATGTGGAAATCCTTGAAGGATTATACTTGTCTAAAGTAAATAATTAGATTTCTTGATATGAGTACTCAATGAAATTGAATAAATCTCTTTTGGATTAAAGCAATATAGAGACATATGGTATAATTGCCTCTTTGAGTATTTGATAAAGCCAGGAAATAAAATGATCTATTATGTCCATATATATGAAAAATGAATATCATTGGAACACTTGAAAAGCTTCCAAAATTTGTAAATTATTTGAAGAAACAATTTCAGATCTAGAAAGAATAGAGGTTTTGTCTTGGTTGACAAGTTGAGTATTCAAAGGATGAAAATTGTGTGGCAAAAAGCTTATATTGTAAAAGTGCTACAATGGTTTGATGTAGACAAAACATATGCATTGAGCACTCTAATAGTTATAAAGTAAATAGATGCAAACAAAGATCTTTTCTTAACCTCAAGAAGTAAAAGATAAGGAACTACAGGGTCCTGAAATACCATATCATAGTGCAATGAAAGCACTAATCTACCTTGTTTGCCATATACAACGTAATATATTATTTGTTATATATTAGCAAGTTATAGTTCTTTACCTCTTGAAAGGCATTGGAACAAACTAAATATATGTATTGCTACCTTAAAGGTTATTTGCTTACATGTAGCCAGGTAATCATTCTATAACAATCTATGAAAAAAGCTATAATAGCCATACCACCGAATCTCGTAGAAATTTTGGCATTATATGAGGCATAATGAGAATGTGTTTGACTAAAAGCTATGATCCAACCCATTTGAGAAAACTTGTGGTTTATCTTCAAGAAAAATGATCTTTATGATCTTACATCAAAATGAGTTGACATTGCTCAAATCTATTCACCAAGGCATTTCCATAAACAATATTAGGAAAGTTTATCTATAATATAGGAATCTGTTGACTAAAGATGTCAATTTACACAAGACATGCACACTGTACTCTTTTTCTCTTAATCATGATTTTTTTTCCATTGCATTTTTCCTAGTAAGGTTTTTAATGATGTAGTATCTCATAGCGTATGAAAGAATATATTCTTTTTTCTTTCATTAGGTTTTTGTCCTGGGGTTTTTCTTAGTAAAGGTTTTAACAAGGCACATGATGGATATTCAAGGAGGGAGCATTATGAATAACCTTATTTTGGTGTGGATGTCCATATTCAAGGGCTTTCATTACCTATGAAGGTTACAACCTTCAAGTACTTTATGTTTCATTATCCTTTGTAGGTTACAACTCCTAGGATTTTACTCACCTCCCCATAATCTTCGAGTAATTACCAAATGGAATTCATGATGTATTATTCTCATTTATTATGATGTTGTATAAAATTACATGGGCTACCTCATTTGTACATGAAATAGAGGAATGAAAATAAAAAAGAAAAGCTCTTACTCTCTCAATTCTTGTGCTCTCTATATTGCTCTCCATTTTACATTATTTTTTATAACAAGAGAGTTGTTTTCCATTTTTCATATTTCAGTGTCATATTCCTACATTCTTTCTCTTTACACGATATTTATTTTCAAAATTTAAACATAAATAACAAATTAATTAACACTCACAAAGTATGATGGGTAGGTACCAACACTAAAATTCATAAATAATAAAATATTATTACCAATTGTTTCCAATAAAATAGTACTAAATTGAAAGAAATTATTCAATTTAGCATCCAAAGGATAAAAAAATTTAAATAATTTCTGGAATTAAATTGATGAACTTAAGATACAGTTGCTCGTGTATATCAAAATAAAATGTTTTAATAAGAAAAATTGCAGTTTTATGATGATGACATCACAATAATGAATTTCTTATACATATTTTATAGTAATACATTAAGAGTTTTACTATATAAATGTATATATTTATGTAAACCTTTTTATATAATTTATGTATATGTCTTCGTACATTTATTAGAGTGTAGTTAGGGGTAGAAACGGATTCAAGAGATGGCCAAACCTATTATAGGTTAAGCCAGGCCTAGTCAATTGAGGCTTTCAAATTAAGTTAAAGCTTGAATATAAACCTATTTGATTAAAATGACCAGGCGTTTATTCACAAAGCCTAGTTTATTGGATTACATGCCGACCTATTGAATTTATTATAGGTATTTATATATATTTAATATAATTAAAACTAACCTACTCTTATATTTGGTCACTTATTCATAATACTCACATGTCTCTTGAGTACGACAGGTAATTATATATATATATATATATGTTTCATTGAGATAAACATGAAATTATGTATTACTTTGTATGCACAATTTTTTTAAAATGTAATTATAACATTAATTTTATTTCATCTTACTCTTGATTTTTTTTAAAATATTTGTGAGTGGCATGAGTTTAAAAAGGGAAAGAAAAGGATAAAGAAGTTACATATTCTTGTCCATTTTGCTTTTGTGTCTCATATCTATATGTTTGTACGTGTTTATACATATAAGTGATAATGTGGATAACAATATACTTTGTTACTTAGCAATTATAATACAGTGTGAATACAACAAATTTATAATTGGTTATGCTAAAACTTTTAGATATTTAAAACAAATACAACTTTTTTAATGTTGTGAAAAAGTAGTTACAAAGAATCAGTTGAGAGAATTGAGAGAAGAGAAAATATAATGCCTCTAAAAAAGTAACTTTTATTCATCCACCAAGGGGGTATATATACACAAGGAAAGTGAAACCCTAGCCTTAAAAAGGATAATGTTTATTTAATAAATTACAAATAAATAAATGTTGAGTTAGCCTTAGGAAATATTCCATTAAATGGGCATCCAAAAATCAAAATGTTTATAACACATCCTTTGGATGCCCCTTGCCAAAGAAGATGCCTAGTTAAAACCTTATTTGGAAAAACCTTATTGGATAAAAACCTAGTGAAGAAAAAAGTACACAATTCTTTGTATATGCAATCAAATGTTACCTCATTAAAAACCTTACCAGAAAAACCTCATGAGAAAAAACCTTAGTGAAGGCAAAAAGAGTATAGTGGGTATCAATAAAGTCTTTTGTGTTGATGAACTCTAATATTGTACAAGATCCTTCAAATATTGCAGAAGTTAATACAATGATAACAAATTTGCTAGATTGTCATATTGACGAACTAGTTAAATTGTACTAAGATTTGGTTCTTAGGACCAAATATTTCTTTACCATTCTCACGAGTTCTAAAAAGAATATATGCTCGCATTTAGTGATCACATTTGATATAATTTTTTACATATAAAATTATTTTAGCACTTCTACTATATAAGCATTTTAATCCAACTTCTCTCTATAAGTAATTTATAGCTTTGGAAGCTTTTGAAAAGTTCTACTTTTAAATCATCGACACAAATTTACTAATATGTAGACAAATGGGTCATTTCCATACATTTCTTTCAACAAATATTAACTCAAACGATCATATAAATTATTTCAAGCAAATCAAATCCTTCAGGGATGTCATTATTAAATGAGTCGACTACAATAATATTCATTAGACACAAATAATGTCATTCAAGTACTGCTAGACTAAATAAGTATCATTAGATTCTTGCATCCACCACAATTGAGTATATCAATTCAAAATCAATGCTAGTTATTTGCTAAAAGCCTTTGAGCACCATTTTTCTTTTGTATTCACATAAAAGCTCATTTATCCATAACTGGCTTTACACTTCTGGTGTATAGATTGTAGGTCCTAAACTTTTCACATTTTAGGTGAACCTCAATTGCGTCTTTCATGTTTTTTTGGCTAATCATTTCTTTCTCTATAGACTTTTACTAATGATCCTCAATATCTTTTATCACATAGCACGCTATATTATATGAGACACATTGTCAACAATATTGATTTCATTCCGATTCCATCATATTCTATAGAGATCTCTTTGTTTTCATGGCATTCAAGTATCTGAGTTTCCTTTGAAGCTAAAACATTAGTTATGTGTGAAAACTTTTCTAGAGTTACCTCTGACAACTCTTCTAAAGTCATGTTGTCCTCGATTTGATCATCTTATTCTTAGCTCCTTTTCTTTTCAAGGACTTTATCTTTAGAACTAGTGTGTTTACCACTCTTCATGTGTTTGTAGTTATACTTTGATTGGAGTAATGGTAGTTGGTACACATAATTTTAGTTACTCTTACTAGTTAGGCAATGCATTCGACAATTTATACAATTAAAGTATCATATGAACTTTTGGTTCATGTTTGCTTTGCTTGAGGATCAAAGTGATAATTCATTCTAAATATTCTCCTCTTCCAACTACTTATTCTCGCCCACCTAATGTTGGAATAAATGATTTATGAAAAAGACAAGTGGTGAACCAAACAAAAAATAAATATCTTTTTAGTGACTCAATATATTTCACTTATATATGGAGATATATATCCAACATTTGTTCTTGACCTCCATTGAGGTTCAATCTTAGTACATTGTGGTAGAGCAATTAACAACTCATTCAAAATTTCTTGGACAGGATATACTTAGCTCATGACTGTAAACCACTTATAAGAAGGGGGTTCAAATAACTTGTTAACATGAAGCAAATCAATGTTATAACATGAACAATCACATGTTCCCAAATCAATTTTGGAAGTTTAGATTTCATAAGTAATGGTCTTGCAATAATTTTAGGCACTTGCAAGTCCATTTTATGTATTCCAATAGTCACTTTGAAGAGTGAATTCACTAGCATTAACTAGGTATGTTGTTCAACTAGATATAATTGAGGCATTATGCTCTTAATTCAATTTGTTGAACAAGTGATCTCATAAACTTTAGGTTATGAGTTAACCCAAATATGTAATCATTTAGTCGATGTATCAATTAAAATCAAGAAGTATCTAAATGATCCACTTGGTAGGTCTATAGGCCCACAAATATTTTCACCTTGTGTACATTCTAAAAGGATGAAGGGTTCACTCTCACTTTTGCTGATGCAAATAAATTTTTTTGGGAACAAATAGCATATGGGAAACTAAGCATTTCAACTGAAAAATCTTCTGGCTCTTCAGTGAAAGTCTACATGATTTTTCAATTATTTTGCATCATTGTTGACTCGAGATAGCTCAACCGGTCATGAAAAAAAAAAAACTTATTTTGACTTGTAAACTTTGGGTTTACAACAACATATGTCTCAATTGTACTAATATATATGTAGTACAAATTTGAGAAAATGCATATAATTTCTCAATATAAATATTTACTAGCTCTTCATGAGCTTTTAATTATGATTTTCATTTCTCCAACTCTTCAAGAGTACTCAATTATCTTTGTACTACTAAATATAGTAGTAACATTATTTATGTACAATAGAAATAATGTAACATCACATAATATATCAAAATCATTAAAGCTAAAAACTAAAATAAAATTACTTATAGATACTTCCACCACCTATAGGGGATAAAATGATTTTAACACCTTTGATATGACTATAATAAAAACTAGCACCTTGTAGGTTGAAGGTGAAGTCAATATTTAATCTTTTCCTTTTATTGATGCTTAAAAGGATTTAGAAGATGATTAGGTGTACAATAAGTACAAGCCTAAAAGTCCTTTTCATGCCACAATAATATTGAGTTTTCAAACATCTCTTCAGCACCTTTTATTATTGTTCTCCCACTTATGGTGGATAGAATATTTCGTACACTATAATCATGTGTACACCCACATTTCTTAATATTGTTCCATTCACTTTAGGGAATGAATAAAAATAATATCAAATATTCATGTTCTCATCTTGCAATATCATAGTTTTAAATAAGGTAAATTTAATGTTCAATATCAGTGCGCAAAAAGAGAAATGGTTTTTTAAATGACCAATGTGAAAAATGAATCACTTATGTATAGAGTGAGGGAATATTCATTTCATGGCATCTAATTAATTAAAGATTTTGTATCACAAACAAATATGGCAACATCTGATGTCCACGATCATTAGCATGCCTTGTTTTGTAGTAAAACCAATATATTATGTCTACACAAGTAAGTGTAATAATGGTTAATTTCATATCTATTGCATGCTAAGAACACATTGAACCAATAGTGCTTCACAAAGATCAATTAGCAAGGACAAAATAGGCTAATGAAATGTTACAGCATCATAAGAGTTTTAAAATAGTCCCATTAGATTCATGGTCCCTATCTATTAAGAAAGGCAAGATACAAGCTATATAAAGTAGAAAACGTAAAACTTTTACCTTTGAAAAGTAGGAAGCCATTTAAAATGATTGCTCGAGTAGCTAAATCTATAGTTAAGTATAACTAAGCACCTTGCACATTTTCCAAGCACCATTAAAGGTGTTCCAAAATCAAAATGATTAAAATCAAATTTTCGAAAACATGAAAGCAAATGATAGAATCTAATTCAAAAATCAATGGCAATTATTTGAGAGAAATCACATTCCTAATTGGAAGATGTGAATCTAAATTGAAAGAAACTAATGAAAGAGGAATATAAATTCCTTTACACATCAAGAGATATATGGCCTTGAAACTTTCATATCAAAGATGACAAATCAATTAAGCGATTTGAGGATAACAAATATAAATTTTATGTAGTCAAAATTGATGTAATAAAAAAAAAATCACATGATATTCATAAGAGTCTATATATGCTATGGTTCTTCTGGACCATAGATTACTAATATGTAGCATTTGATATGGTTCTTATGAACCATAAACTACTTACATCATTTACTTATAATCATTTAGATTTAATTGGATTGAGATTGACAAATATCTTGCTGTGGTTCTTTTGTACTCATAGTTAATGAGCACTCAAGCACTATAGTTCTTTTAGACTTACAATCAATGTGTGTCATGCTATGATTCTTCTGGACTCATAGCTAACATGTGATCATGCAATAGTTTGTCTAAACTTATATAGCCAATTTATATATTTATGCTATGGTTCTTCTTGAACACATAGCTACATATGGACTTACACTTCCAACAACATCTTCAAGAACCAAAATTATGGAAAAAATAAGCAAAATAAAATTAATGCAAATCAAAATAAAGAAAGTAATTCACTGTATGTAGATAGCTTCAAGACCTACTTCATGTCTATGTGGATATCTTCAAGATCCAGTTTCACGCCATATGTGGATTGCTTCAAGATCCAATGAAGGCATTATTTAGTTTTACAACTTATGTGGGTAGCTTTGGGATTCATTTTATGGTTTACATGGATAACTTCAAGATCCAATTAAACTTTTATGTGGATAACTTCAAGATCCTCTCTATAGAAAATTAATTGTTCATAATAAAATTTCCCATATTTTTGGATGAGTGTGTATCAAATGAATTAAATTGCATCACACTTCTAGAGGAGTCAAATCAAAAGAATTAAATTATCTCATACTTTTGGATGAGACAAATTAAAGAAATCAAATTTTCTCATACTTAGATGAGAAGTATAAAAGAAATTGAATTGTCTTATAAAATAAAAATTACTTGCCTTCATACTAGCGATGGAAACCAATTAAACAATTAAAGCAAATTGCAATTACCTTTTTCTAGATGTCTTCTCCTTAATGACCAATATTGATGACAGTGGTGGATGGCTGCCTTTTTCTCTATCTTCTTTTCCTTTTCCTTCTCTGTTTGTTTCAAACCTAGCTATGATAGTGGAGTTTACGTCTACAAACTATCAAACTAATGGGGGAAATTCGGCAACCCTTGCGACAGAAAGGTAAGATGGTAGATTATCATGCTGATAACGTGTTGTGAAAAAGTAGATACATAGAATGAGTTGAGATAATTGAGAGAAGAGGAAATATAATGCCTCCAAAAAAGCAACCTTTATTCATCTACAAAGGGGGTATATATATATAAGGAAAGTGAAACTCTAGCTCTAAAAAGGATAATGTTTATTTAATAAATTATAAATAAATAAATGTTGAGTCAGTCATGGGGAATATTTCATTAAATGGGCATCTAAAAATCAAAATATTTATAACATTTAAAAAATTATTAGTGATTATTATTAGGGGCTTAAATAGGCCAAATAGGCTTACTAAGCTAAACAAGTTAGTAGGTCAGGTCTTATTTTCGGCCTAAATCAGGTCAGTAAGTTAGGCTTAGGCCAATAATTTATTATGTAGACTAAACCTATTCAAGCAAAAGCTTAACCTAGCTTATTTCTACTTATAAGTGTAATTATTTATATAGGTGAAACTGTAAATAAAAAATAAAAATAAATAAAATATAAAAGAAATGTAAAACAATTACAAAAAAACAAGTTATCAATAAAATGTACGCATAGCATTATCGATACATTTACTCAGGTTCCTAGGCAGAACAGAGAAGTTTGCAGTAGAAAGTACGCGCAATGTGATCTCAAGCTTGAACTTTGTTCCAAGCGGCAAAACAATGCGTTGAGATTGTTGTCAAACATAAGACCAGCAAAAATCTACATTGGCAAACCGTGTTTAAATTTCATAACTCTTCCACAAATCAGAAAAAATTAAACTAATAATAATAATAATAATGAGGGTTTATTATTGTTGTTGTTGTTGTTGTTGTTGTTGTTATTATTATTATTAAAGAAGAATGAGGAAAACAAAATCAACATAGCCACATAATTCACTAGACTATATATATACTCGCACTTGGGTGTATATATGAAAGAACCAAAATTGGATAGGGAGCCTCATAATGTCATGTGGAAATCTCTTAGAGTGGGTTCCATAATCTGAATACAAATAGGATAAAAATCTAATGTCTTATTTTCTTGTCCTATTTCTTATGTTACTCTGTATGATTAATTAAAAAAACATAAACTAATATTGTTATTTATATTCCCAATACTTTTTTGACTAATTTTTACTTTTTTGTTTTATTTTATTTCTTATTTTACTTCTCATGATTAATTAAGAAAATGTAAATTAATATTTTTTTATTAATATGCTATAACGAGATAGTATATGAAATATTATATAAGACAATAAGTCTAATCTCATAAAAATAACAACTACTATAGTAATTTAGGAAGAGCGGACGATGGTGGTATAAAATTTATGGGACTTATAGGGGTGATGCATGCTTACTCACATTTTATATGTATTTTTTATTTTTTATTTACAATTTTACTCTACAAATAACTTAAAAAATGGGTGAATAATCAAGTGTAGAATGAGTATTTCCCTATGCCATACTACTAACATTCATGCAGAGTTAGAGGCCTTGCGGTGCAGACTTGCATTGGCTTGGCAAAATGATATTAGGAGACTCGAGGTTAATGATATTATCACCTTGCTTAGACGTGATAGGGAGGTCTCGGCAGAACATTCTTATGTAGAGAAACCAATCAATTGTGCTGACAAACTTGCTAAGCATGCTGTTAAGGAAGGGCTTGTTCGCATTGAGCTTTGTATTTCTTCGAGTTGGTTCTCTTTAGAGCTTGTGGGCCTATAATGTTGCGGTGGCATTTAGTAGGCCGTAACATTTTTTTTTTATATTGTACCAAAATAAACAGAAGCATAAGATTCGATTTTCTAAAATTGCTATAAATTATCTAAAAAATGCTATAAATTTATTTTTTATTTTTATTTATTTTATCATCTATTTTCTAAAAATGCTATAAATTATCTTTCAAAAAAATGTACCTCTTTGATTAACTTATGATAACTTGTTTTTATTACACTCACATAATATTGTAGTCAAGACAATTTTTTTTTATTTACACTCAAAATATTATTTTACTCTTAATTTTTATAATAAGGACTAATCCCTGTTTGAGCAATAACCAATAAAACCCCCAAAATAGAAGTGATTCTATTTGAATTTGGAACTTTTCACTTAAAATGTCTTAAGATATTATTTACTATTTTTTTTTGGTATGAACTACTAGTATATGATCCTAAATTGGACACTGACTAATTTGGTTTAAGTCGAGTAGCACTACAAAGGTAGTAAAAGCTCTTCTTATCAAGTTTTAATGTAGCAACTCTAAAATTCGTTAAAATTTGATAAAAGTAATTTTGTCACCCTTACGATCTTATCCTACTGAACCAATACTTTATTAATCATTAAAGTCTTTCTATAACCTTTGATATACCCCTAATTAATCTCTTTCACCAATTAAGAGGTATAAGCCCTTTTTCCATTTCGTGATTAAGATATATAAACTATCATCTCTTTTATATACAAATGCTTTGGTTTTTTTTTTTTTTTTTTCGTTTACACAAATATATCATACCTTTGAGTATAACAGGTAATGGTAAATTCCTCTTAATAGTTGCAATTTTAAGATTTTAAATTAATAGTCTTTAACTTACAAAGTTAAAAAAAATTCATTTTTGTCTCCTTACATTATCGTCAATTCCAAAGAAGGGATTTTCACATTTTAAATTAAATAGAATAGACTCTTGTATTTTAAGCTAGTAACAAAAATAGACCTTATTAAGGTATTTTTTTTCTTTGTACGGAAGGTCCACATTTGTTTTTGATTTGAAATGCAAAAGTTCATTTTGCCCAATTTAAAACGTAAGAATCTTTTTGGAAGTTGATGATAGTGTTAGGGAGAAAAATGAATTTTCCTATAAGAGATTTTAGAGATTAGCTTGCTCCTAAGCCAATACTTTGATGTTCTCAATAAGTTATACATTATATTATTTATTTTTTTCTTTGTATATCTTTGCACTTGTGTCTGTTGCATAGAGTTTTATATGCATATATCTTTACACTCTCACTCTTCACAACACACGGCAAGGATGCACTCTTTACTCACACAAACTACCTATTAAAACATTGGGTGCCTAGCTCTATCAGTCAATGGAGCCCAATGGGGAGTGAGTTTGGAATGAGAGAAAATGGACAGTAAAATGTAGAAAATAGGGGTGGAAGAAGAAGACAATTTGGCTCATCATTCTACCACAAGCGAGAAAGCAAGACTATTACATTTATAGTCTAGCTCCACCCTATCTCTTGTGTTGGAACAAGCTTCTCTACTGGCTTGAGTTGTTGTTAGGCACATCTCAGCCATAAATGTCCTTCCCTAATAGATGCCTTGTATAGTGATTGAGTCTCTTTATTTATTGCCCTTCATTTCTGGTATCCATTTATTGTCCATTAGATGCCCAAAAGAGAAAACCCAATAAAGAACCAAAACGATTGTGCTATATTTGAGTCTCCATATTTACCACTTGTGTGTTATATCTTTGGTTATTTTATGGTTCCGAGTCTCTTGCTACTTATAAAGTTCACCAACACTGTGTAAAGGGTATGCTTTTATGAGTTTAGAGTGAGAGAGAAAACTTTTAGGTTTCTCCTATGAGGTTTCTTTGAGGATTATGCAGTGTTTGAATCAAATGCTGTGACTTGTTTTCATTTACTTTCTTTGGTGCCTTTAGAAAGCTTGTGTTTTGGGGAAATTGGATAACAGAAGTTGTTTCAACGGACTCATAGCTTACAGGACTAGATAATGATAAAAACTAAGAGGTAAGAATAAATGAATAGCTTTATTGAATAATGAAAGAATCTAAAAAGTTTACATTAAAATTCAAAATAACCACGCCTATTTAAAGGCCAAACTTAACAAGAAAACCCTAGAAAAAGTAGGAACTCTAACATTTATTAATAGCCCAAAGTTAGGAACTTAACAAATAAATTACCCACAACAGTTTAGATAATCCCATCTCCTAAAATATCTGAATCGACTCGAACTATTCTTCAATTCTGAGTTTGACGTGGTTACACCAAATCCTCCATGAAATATTCAACAACTTTGGATCATTCTCCAACACTCCCCCTTGATTTAAAGTTGTTTACTCCAAGCCGCTGTTTGACATGGACATGTTTGTCTCTTGAGAGAAACTTTGTGAAAATGTCTACAACTTGCTCATTTGTAGTACGGTACTTCAAACTCACTAAACCTTCTGCAATAAGATCACAGACAAAGTGAACTCTTATGTCAATGTGCTTAGCTTTTCCATGATAAGCTGAATTTTTCTTCATAGCTATTGCAACCTTGTTGTCATAATAGATTGTTGTAGCTTCCTGTTGATGAGTGCATTTTATATGGTTATTTCATACCTCAACTTTTTATATTTGAGTCCTCAATTGAAAAAGAATTAGGTGTTTTTGACTTTCATTGCAAATTTTGTAAGAACTAAGCACTTGAAGAAGCAAAGTAGAAAAGTGAGCATGAAATGATGATTTTGGGAGGTTTTGGACCAAAGGAATCAATCCCAAGATGAATTGAAGAGTTTAGAGGCCTAAGGAATGACAAGAAATAAAAGTTGCAAGAGAAAACGGATCCAAAAAGCCTTAGGTAACAAGTTAGCACCGCAGCCTCATCAATTTAGGGCCATGGTGCTGTAGAATCCAGCAAGGTGCCAGTTGGGGTCGTGGCACCAGAAGAGAGATAAAGTGACCAGAGAGCATGCAACCACGCAAACTACGTAAATGAATTTTCATTGCTATTGAATTCATTCTTAATGGCCTCATTTATTTACAGTATTCTCGTCATATCTAGTTCATATCTAACCTTCAAAGAGGAATTTTCAAACAAAATCTAAACCAATAAACTCAATCTGCAGTACTCATAACCTCAGTCTATACAGCAAACCGATAGAACTATACAAAGAATGACAGATTAACGAAGCCTATCACTGCCTTATACACAGTGTTTGAGCCTTTTATAAAATCTTTACATTGGGAAACCCTAAACCCTAGTTTTCCATGTCCATTTCCACCCGTCTGATCGGGAAAATGGTTTGGTGAGGATTCTACTGTTTGATCTCCTGTGGTTGCTGCAGTGGACACTTCGGAGGAGGAACCCTGATCATTGTCCGGAGGCACCATTGTGATGATTTCATGCATGCTCGCTAGTCTCCTCTCATTATTATTCACAAAATTCCAGCGAAGCAAGTCATTCATGTGACTGGTGGCCGGAGGGACCACAGTGGTGATATTAGGAAAGCTCACTAGTGTCCTTTCAGTTTTTGCCGGATTCCCGCGAAGAAAGTCTCCTTCCTGACCAATGGCCGGAGGCACCACCACTGTGGCTATGTCTTGGATGCTTGCTGGTCTCCTCTCATTATCATTCACAAAATTCCGGCGAAGCAAGTCCTCCCTGTGACTGGTGACCGGAGGCAACATTGTGATGATATCAGGGAAGCTCCCTAGTGTCCTCTCATTGTTTGCCGGATTCCGGAAAACAAGTCTCCTCCCCGACCAATGGCCGGAGGCACCACGTTGGTGTCCACTGTGGTTATGTCATTGATGCTTGCTCGTCTGCTCTCCTTATTGGTGGAACTCTGTCGAAGGAAGTACTTCTGGGCGTGGCTTGCTATCTGAGTTGGAGTTCTTGTCACAACAAAATTTCTTGAAATGCCTATCCAATCTTCCCTGCCATATTCCTCCATTCCCATGAGAAATAGCCTGTTAGAAGAAGAAATGCCTTAGATTAGCAACCAGAATTCTAAATAAAAAATATGAACAAAAAAATAAAATAAAATCAAGCATAACTCCTAAACATATATCAGAGACTGGAAATTAAGCATACTTAGTGTAAATTAAGCATGGACCCTATTTGAATAGTTTATGGAGACATTCCAAAAAGTGAAAGAGCTCAATTAGTATGACTAAATATAGATAAACAGGCAGAGAATCTTCAACAAATTATCCTAATTTTGACTAGAATTCTGAAGGGCCTAGATTAGTAACCCGAAATTTTGAAGGGACATGAAGAATAGTGAAATGAAAATAATGATAATTATAATAACAATAATAAACAAACAAGAAAGAAAAGAATCGAGCATTAATCCTAAAGCTGCATTTATCTGAATTTCCGCAAAATAGAGAATCACCAAACCCACCTAATGTACCCCATTTGAATGGTTAAAGCAAAGAATCTTTAATAAATTTTTCAAAATTTTTACTATCTTAGTGTTTTTACTAGCAACCCAATTGATCAATTCAACAAAAACTCATTTTACATTGAAATCATCCTATACCCAGATAAAAGAAAAATCACTTTCCATGTCCGAAGCAATAAAAATTGAATCTTTATTGTAATTAGAGAAGATTAAATAAACTGTACCCAAGAAACATTTATAGTTATAAACATTTCTTGAAGAATAGGGAAAGTGTAATCAAGAAGCGGTAGAATCTGGCCCTGCAGAAATGCACCCAAAGAACTGAAGGGAAAGTGGATTCTTTGTTTAATTTTAACAAAAAACTTACAGAAAAAAGGCAATTTTCGAATTCAAGAAAGCATTCTTTTACCGTCCTAACCAAACAGAGCAGAGAAAAAGAAAACGAACTCAACAGGGAATCCTTCACATAGATGTGTTCCTCTTCAGTCCACGGATTACTCGTGGATCTCCTCCGTCTAAACTAAGAGGAGGACAGATTCATAGAGTCCCACACCCTCTCCGACGAAGCCTCCACGTCATCACGGTAATCGGGTAGCTTCACAAGACCTGACTCAATATCCTTGACGTGACGGACCAAAGCATCGTAGTGGTCTTTGATCTCCTCCAGCGACTTTCCGGGCAGTTGTGTGGCGATTTTCTCCCACCGGTTCGGCAAGTCCTCGGGGACGACGGCGATAGCATTCTCAAAGGCCTTATTTTCGTGCCAAGTCCAGTGAGTCGACGAGGTCTTACTCGGCGTTGCATTGTTGGATCCTGGAGACATTGTGAAAGGGTTTTGCGTTGGTGGATGGTGGGAGTTAAGAAAATGCCGCGCTTATTTAGACACGAAAAATGGAAAGAGAAAAAAGAAATTTTCACATTCAATTTTTTTAAAAAATAGTTATTTATTTTTAGGTGGGTCTGAGAAAGTCTTTTGAGGTGGTACACTTAGAACCAACACGATTTATTTTTTTCTTTTATTTTTGCATTTTCTTTCTTGAAGTTGTGTTTACTTCTTTTCTTCTTCTTTTTTTTTTTTTTTCCATCTAATTACTTTTAGAATGAAAATCTATACATAGAAATCCTGTCAATTTTTAATCAACCCATTGATAATAATTGTTCTCATATATAATTTCAGAAAAAATCGTGTGCATACCTTTATTTATATATATATATATATATATATATATGCACATCATAATATTTTCTACTCTTGATATTTCAAAATAACTAAATCTACCACAGTTGTTAGTTAGAATCAAATTGGGACACACCAGTTGAAACTGCTATCTTTGAGGTGGCGTTTTGTTATATATATATATATATATATATATATATTATTATATTATATCCTGACTTGTTTATTTATTAAATGAATAATTTTATTTTGGTGTGAATGTCCATATTCAAGAGTTTTTATTACTTATAAAGATATAATCTTTAAGTCCTTTATGTTCCATTATCTTTTGTAAGTTATAAATCCTAAGATTGTATTCACCTCCTCATAACCTCTAAGTAATTACATAATGAAATTTATGATGTATTATTCTCAATTTATTACGATGTTGTATAAAGTTACAAGCCCCTGTGCCTATAAAAGAGTTACCTTATTTGTACATGAAATTGAGGAATGGAAATAAAAGAGAAAAGCTCTTACTCTTCCAATTCTTGTTCTCTTTATATTAATTTTCATTTTACACTATTTTTATAACACATGATTTGCATGAGGCTTTAACGAAAGCAATTATGTATGAAGCTTCTCTTTTGAATTGATCAAAGAAAATATGTTAGTTTTATTCCATACATCACCTATGTTCCTCAAGTTTTAATCATTTGATTGTGATTTCAACACCTTGCACTTATATTTCTTTGATTATTCTACTTCCAACTCTCTTAAAGCAATGCCTAAGATCACCAAAAAATGAACCAAAAGGAGTCTATGCTTTATATTCAATTGGAGATTATATTGATTATATTATCCTCACATTTTCATTACATTGTCTTACTTATTAGATTACATATACTACTACGTACGTCCAAATTTTCTTAAATTATGTTTTATCTCTTTTTGGTCTACATTGAAGTATTATGTCTTTATAATAAAATGTGGAGCCAAGTGAATGAATTATTGGCCAAAGAAATTTATGTGCCTAGAATTGCCAGAGTATGAATGTACCTAAAGAACCTATGTGCCTTAAAGATCTATAGCATGAATTTTATGTATCTTGTTATGAGTCCATAAACGCTATGGCATAGAGGAATAAGAGAAAAAGAAAAGAGTTAACCCTTTTTACCCCCTCACACTAACCTCGCAGACAATTACCCCTAACACTGTAAGTTTCCCAATTTAAACCCTGAGACTTCAAACATTTACCAAATCGAACCCTCCATCACCGCCCACTAACGGTTTTCGCCTACGTGGCCATTAAGGGTCACTGGCTGCCACATAGGATCATTCTAGCATCCAGAACTGGCTTGATTCTGGTCATGACACATGTCCCGCCATGAAGCAAGTCCTTCCCTCTAAGGATTTCATCCCTAACATTACTGTTCACCACCTCATCAACCTTTTAATTCAAAAGTGGTTCGGATTTTTAGCAAGAATTGCTCTGTGATTGGTGTTCTGGAAATGGAGATTAGAATTATGGGTTTGATTATGCGAAAAAACAAAGCCAAAAAATAAAAATAAAAATTAAACAAAATGCGGCTATTGTATTAACCAAAAACCAGAGATACACAGAGAGAAGAGAGACAGAGAGAAGCTTTGTTGATCAATTTCCAGACTATAGAACTAATGCCGAATACGATTGAAGCCAATTTGGTTTCATAAAATTGTAGAGAGTTGGTCGTAGAAGATTTCGGTTTCTATTGAATTCTTTTTTAATAGAATTTGAGCTTGTGATTTTTACGCAAGTTTGTGATTGTGTAGATTTTTCGATGTTTTAGGGTAAATAATTGATAATATTTTGATTTTGCTGAATGAGTCCAAGAGAAAGTGAGGATTAGGTGACGGGCTCTGTATGTGGAGGTTTAAGTTGGAGGGCTTGAGTTTGATTATATTTTTCTGGTAATTTTTTTGGATGATTTTTGTGAGAAGTGGGGATGCGAGAAAGGGGTTAGGATTCGGGTTATGCTTTGGCGCCAGTGGGAGGATAGAGATGGAGGAATTCGAGCTTGAAGAAGGCGAGGCCTACTCATATCAAAACCATGAATATTATAGCTTTGGGCCGCCATTTGAGCTGTGTTGTGCTATTGTTGTGACCAATTCAGATGACTCATATTGTCCACATAACCCATTAACGGCCACATCAGCACTTAACGTGCCACATAGGCGAAAACCATTAGAGGGCAGTGACAGAGGTGGACAGAGGGTTCGATTTGTTAAATGTTTGAAGTTTCAGGGTTTAAATTAGGAAACTTAAAGTGTCAGGAGGGAATTTTCTACGAGGTTAGTGTGAGGGGGGTAAAAGGGGTTAACTCAAAAGAAAAATCTAAATGAGCTATGTGTCCAGAAGAACAATAACAAGAGAACTAAGAATCCACTTTTGTGATTCTAACTATTCTATTCTTTTCTTCCTTTGATAATTTTGTTGCCTATTAATTCTACACAATACCTTAATTGGTTTTAGTTGTTTTATATTTTTACTTTATAGATAAGATTTATTTATCCTTTTTTATAATGTTAGATTATTGTTTTGTGGTTTATTTATATTAAAGTTTTTGTCTTTAGTTATAAAAACAAAATACTCCCTAATTCTTATGCCCTGAAATTGCTCTTGTAGTAGAAATATAAAGTAAAAAAAAGTACATAGAAATATTAAGCCTTTAACAAGAAATCACAAATCTCATATCTAATTGGATTTGCTCCATTCTTTGAAGTAAATTCAATAACATTGTTTAAAGGCTTAGGCATGGTCATGTCCATAGTTACAAAAGGAGATGATGATACTCTAAAAGGTATTACCACTATAACTCTTGGTATGAGGATTTAGAATGATGTCGAAAGTTCTTCTCCCAAGTGTAGAAAAACACTTGTTGATTTGATAGGTTGAATACAAAGAATGCCTCCCTTGAGTTAAGTGCATATGAGTGCCCCTATTGAATATTGCAATCCAAAATTTGAGTAAAATATCTATCTTAATCGTTATATTTTTCCCAAACTATATTATATGAGCTTAGAATTGATCCAAAATTGAGATTGACATCACTTATAGTATAATTTTATTATTTTTAAAACATATATATTTGTGTATATATTATGAGAAGGATTTATTAAATCTAAAAGTATATGGAAATACTCACTCTCCATCTAAGCCCTCCATTTAATAATCTAATGGTTTATATCAATTTACTAAAAGCTCATTGAATATCACATGACTCCTCTCCACTCAATTTCATTTTTACCCTTGCCCTTTCTTTCTTTTGTTAGCTGTTGACCGATTTCCTAATTTCCAGCAGCCACCATCATTCTGGAATAAAGAACCAAAAAAAAAGGAAAACTGAAAATGTGCTACTTCAATGCAATAACCAAATGATTGTGAAGTCAATTTTGGTAATAGCTTAGAATTTTTTTTCCAAAGATAGAATTTCATTGAATGAAAAAAGTAGAGACCTTACAAAATTTAATCAGGACTTTCACAATACAAAAGAATTTTATGGGATCTCCTAAAAGAATTGACTATTAATTGAAGTCAAAGACTACTCCTATATAGGACATTATTCTACAAAAAGATTAGTAATGTTTACACAGAAGCCATAAACTTTGAGTGGTCTTTCTCTGCCTTATTCGCTACTTCCTCACTAGTCCAACTGATGTAATTGAATATTAGATAATTTCTCCTTTTCCAAATTCTCCCCAGGGTAAAAAGGGCCAAGGAAATAAGATTCCCGCTATTAGTCTCCCTCTTGAGTAGGTCCCAAACCAGCAATCACCATTCTTGAAAGGATGTAGCATATGTTGGTCTAAGGCTTAGCTTTGATATGAACCATACCTCTTATGCTTTAGGGTAGAGAGCAACCATATGGAGGGTAGAATCTTCCGCTTCTCTGCAAGATTTGCAACTGCTATCCTCTCAGTTTAGGTGATGAGCTATAGCTGCCCTTGTTGGTAAGGCATCATGCAGGGCTCTCCACAGAAATAATTTGATCTTACTTGGAACTAGTATTTTCCACACTCCCTTCCACATCTTGGAATAAACATTAGAAGGGTTTGGAGAGTTAGGAAAAACATTCTTCATAGCTTCCTTATACCTTACTGACACCATGTATCTTGTGGAGTTGGAAGCATGCCAAAAAACCAAGTCTTCTCTCTCACTAACTACAATGTCCAATATAATTTAGGCATCTTCTTCAATCATTGTATTTTTTACAGATTTTTTGTCCCATGTATGATGTTGTGTATGAAGTTGAGCTACCCAAATCCCCTCCATGTCTCTTTCCTCTCTTGGCTGAGGAAGAAAGGGGTAAGAGGTTGGCAACCATGGATCATGAAATAGTTTGAGGCTTGTAGTCTTCCCTACACTCCATCTCCTTTGTTGCTCTATTAATTTTTTCCCCTCTTGAAGGCTTCTCCAAGCCGAGGACACATTTCCTTTGGGGTTGGCTTGCATGAAATTAGAGTGGGGAAAATACTTCCCTTTGAACAGCTTGAAAAAAAGTGAATGTTCTCCATTGGCTAGCCTCCAACTGTTTTTAGCTAATAAAGCCATTTTGAATGCATTTAAATCTTTAAAACCAAGCCCTCCTTCTTCCTTATCCCTACACATGGTTCCCCAGTCTACCTAGTGGATTTTCCTTGTGCTTTCTTGGTTGTTCCATCAAAAGTACCTTACCATTTTCCCCAATTCCCAACAGAGCCCCTTCGGGAGTTTAAAACAACTCATAGTGTACACTGGGAGAGCATAAATAACAGCTTTAATAAGTACCTCTTTACCTCCATATGATAGAAGGTTGTGCCTCCAACTATTCAGTCTCTTCATAACTTTATCCTTTATGAAGGCAAAGGTTTGGTTTTTAGACCATGAATTGTTGATGGTAGGCTTAGATATTTGTCCTGTCCTCCAATATGAAGGATTTCCAACTGTGCTGCAATATTTTCTCTAATGTCATGGGGGGTATTGGCACTAAAGAAAAGCGAGGATTTTTGGAGGTTAATTTTCTGCCCACTAATATGCTCATAGTCTCAAAGAATGTTCAAGATGGATTGTGCTTCATCATCTTCAGCTTTAGCGAACAATAAGGAATCATCTACAAATAGTAAATGATTGATTGGCAAGCTTCTTCAACTAATTTTCAGTCCTGAAACTGAACCATCCTTTCCTGTATTGCTCAGAAGAAAAGACAATCCTTCTGCACATATTAAAAAACGATAAGGAGAGAGAGGATCCCCTTGACGAAGCCTTCTATTAGGTTTGAAATACCCAAATGAATCACCATTAACAATGACAGAGAAGGTAGTAGTTGATACGCATTCCATCATCCATCCAATCCATTTGTTGTTGAATCCCATTTTTTCCATCATGTATTTAAGGAACTCCCATTCCACCCTATCATATGCTTTTGACATATCCATTCTTGGTCTTTAAAAAGCGCATAAGTTCATAACCAATGAAGATATTATCCGATATTAGCCTCTCCTTAACGAATGTGCTTTGATTCTTGCTAATAAGCCTTGGCATCACCTTTTGTAGTCTACCTGCTAGAATTTTAGATATTATCTTACATAACACTAAGCATAGACTAATAGTCCTCATGTCATTAACACTTTTGGATTCCTCCACTTTTGGTATTAGTACTAGCTGTGTGTGATTTATGCTCCTTAACATCTTACTTGAGTGAAAAAGCTCTTGATAGCCCTGCACATATCCATCCCAACTATGTCCCAATAGGCTTTATAAAAGGTCCCTGTGAAGCCATCATTGCTAGGTGCTCCTTCAGGATTGATAGAAAACACTGCCCTTTTATTTCCTCATTAGACACCTCTTTCATCAGGTGATAAATGATTGAAGAGCTCAACTTTCTTGGGAAATTACCAAGAATATCACCCATTGACCTTAGCTCTCCAGAAGTGAAAAGGTTATGGTAGAATTTGATAGCCTCTTGTGCTATTCTTTCCAAATTGTCCACCCACTCCCCATTAGCGTTTTGAATTTTGGATATCATGTTCCTTCTCCTCCTTTGGGTAGCTTGCATATGAAAAAAATTAGTGTTTCTATCACCAAATTTTAACCATTTGATTCTGGACTTTTGCTGCCAATACTTCCCTTCTTGGATAATCTCAATAGTGTGCTCTTTTTTCTTCTCTCTAACCTACTCCCAATCTATGTCCTCCACTTTCATTTTTAAGCTTTCTATTTCTCCCTTCAATCAATTTATATTTGTTGCTGCATTATATTGATTTTCCTTTCAATATTGAACTAATTTGTGTCTACATCTTTTCATTTTGGAATGAACCCTACAAGCAAAAGATCCTTGGTCTATTTCCTCCCAAGATTATCTAATCAAATTCTGATGCGAACCCAGTGAGGTCTAAGACCTATGATCCTACAGACAATGAATTATACTCACCCCAAGAACACTAAGAATCAGATTTGGTGATCCACTTGAACCTTTGAGTACAAAGAAACAAAGACCCTAAGTGTTTAAGATGCCACAAGGTTGATCAAGCCTTGATAAGTCAAAATAGTTCAATGAAGAACCAAAGAGAAACTCCTCTCAAATCTGGGATTTCTAGAAAAACATTCAAATTCATTCATGCTGATTTTCGAATTACAAAGGTCCCTATTTATAGACTATAGAGGGCTTCCAAGTGAAGCCTTATCCCTCTTAGGAAAATTACAAAGCTTTTAGAGACTCAACAAGACTTAATGAACCTAGAAAATACAAGTCTTTTAGAAACTCAACAATACTTAATGTTCTTAGGAAAATGAAAGGACAACTTGACTTAACACACTAAAATTCGTGCATAAAATTATAAAAATTACAAAATACTTATTTAAGCTCAAAATAACATTAATAAGCCCAAAATTAGATGTGCCCTTGTATGGTCTATGGCCTAAGCTCTTTATTTTGTTGTATTTTAGCCCAAAACACCTTCCACAGCTCCATCTTCAGCCCAAATCACAGTATGGACGTGATTAGTGTTGTCCTCAAGTTGAAAGGAATTGGATTTGGCTAAAATGTCTTGAACAAGCCCACTGAAACCTTCTTGGATCTTCTTAGCCCTTGCTCGTGTAATTGGGCCACTCGGAATTTGCAATGGGGAATTTGAAGTATCATGATCTGCCCTTTGATTCACATCAAATTCCTTATCTTAGTGTTTTCTACCCACCTTACATCAAAGCAAAACCTCTTTTTTGCTTTCTGGCAAGTTGGGGTTGAGTCTAGTAAAATTGGAAGATGATCTAAACCTTGCCCATTCAGATGTGACACTAGGCTATTAGGGAAGGCTGCTTGCCATTCTAGAATAGCAATGACTCTGTCTAGTCTTTAACAATACCCCCTTCATTCCTCCATTTGTTACTCCATGTGTATTTGTAGCCACTAAAGCCCAAATCAGCCGGGCAGTTTGACAAAATGAAATCTTTGTAGTCCTGCATATTTGCTTCTTCTACCTCTATGCCCCCTTTCTTTTCATGATTATAGAGAATGGTATTAATGTCCCCTCCTATCACTATCTTGCCTTTCATGGTATTGATGACTCCCGCCAGCCTTTGGATTTATGATCTTCTACTATTTGCATCAATGCTAGCATAGATACCAATAAGGTGGAAAAAAGAACCATTAATAACATCATTAATAGTGCAAGAAATGAAGAATGAATCACATACCAGATTAGATATTGAGATGGTTTCCTTCTAGGCCAAAGCTAGCCCACTTGTTCTTCCAATTGGGTCTACCATTTCAGTATTTAAAAATCTACACTTCTTTAGCCACTCTATGTCTTTCCCACTATCATTTTTGGTTTCTAACAAAAAATCACCTCTGGGGAATGGGATCTACATATCCCTTTCATGTTATGGATTGCTAGGGGACTCCCTGTACCTTAACAGTTCCAAAAGAGCAGCTTCATTGATGATTTGGGTCCCATTTAAGGCTAGGATCCACCGCCTCTATAGAGTTAATAGCATTCTCCATTAAACATGCCCTTTTCACATGAGGTTCTCCCTCTCCTGTTATTCTCCTGTTCATATTTCCTTGCTCCTTTATTTCATTTTCCACTTCATCTTGCTGATTTCCATAGTTTTCACTAGTCATTGGTTTTCTTGCCCTTTTTTTCCATTTCCCTTTTGTCACCATAGTATTTTTAATCTCACCACCTATTTCATGTTGTCCCCTCTGTGTGCGCTCTTCCCTGTGCTTCATGGTTTGTCCCTTCCCACCTTTAGTAGTGGCATTGTTTGTTTCTTCACAAGTTATAGACTGACAGATATTGTATTCCAATGTTTTTAAGTTTCCCTCCTTATAGCCTTGGTTCTAAGTATTTTGTAGTGAAATTCTAAGAGGTGCCTTTTCATTGTTTGAGCTATTTTCATCAATCTCTTCCACTCCCTTTTCTTCTTTATCTGTATTCTTCTCTTTAACATTAATGGCCTCACTCTTAATGCTCTTGTTTGATTTCTCCTTGACTGACAGGGAATCTAGTTTTCTAAGAATTAAATTGGCATTCCGTTCTACCACTTCAATATTTTGGGCTTTTAATTTATGTTTTGCCTTTTCCTCCCCACAAACTCTAACTCCTATCTGATCGGCTTTCTTAAAATCTAACCAGTTCCCTTCCCTTTTTTTTTCCCTCCTTCCTCTTCCTGACTAGCCATTGTGCAAAATCTCACATCATGTCAAGTAATTATGCAATAAGAGCATAGCAATGGTAGTCTTTCAACTTTAAAGTCTACCCAGAATTTCTCCTTATTTGGTCCCATAGCCCATACCCCTTTTCTAAAACGCTTAGATATATTTGCCTCGGCTTTAAATTTGAGCAACCATCTGCTTCCTTGAGCAAGCTCAAACATTGCCACATCCAAGACTTTGCCCATTTTTCCCCAAATTTTCTAGCCATAGAGAGGGTTTGACAATGCAAGGGAACACCCCAAAATTGGACCTAGAAAGGGGCAAATTCGAAGGAGTTATGTAGAGTCTCTCTATTCCAACTCTGAAGTAGTAGCAAGCAATTTTTGAAAAGCCATGGGTGGTCATGTTCAACTCTCTTCATCTCACTTTTATTCTCAAAAAAAAAACTAAAATCTATTTCCTTGCAAGTCAATGACTCTCAAGCCTACAGGGTTGCCCTATACGACTTTCATGACATTCTCTAGTGTTCTTGGGTTGATTTCCCTATTAGCAATGACCTTCCCTAAGACTCTTCAAGCATTCCTCCAATCCCTCCTCTGGATCTTCATCTTTGAAATTGACTATATCATCTTATTCTCCTTCGAAAGCCATAGCAGTACCTTCTTGTAATCGGTTGTCGACTCTAGAAAGTGATGAAAATCATAGTCTCCCTCCAAGGATCATTTGGCGTACTGATATTACTAGAAGGTAAATACTAATATTTCAATAATTGAATCCCACATCCAAAGAAATCACAAGAAAAAACTATCAATCCATAAACTGCTAACCTTTAAATTGGAGAAACTCTAACATATTTATTTTCACAAATTTATACTAACAATGTTAAACAACAAATTCATTATGATTGAAAAAAACACCTAATGCGGACAAGCTTAATTTAGATGATATCAAAGTGAATCCACAAAGTGATCATAAACAATAAAAAAAACACCTGATTCTTGAACAATTCAAATCAATTAACAGTGGCCAAATGATCCTTGTGTTTCTTCTTCTTCATTCTTTGAATGGAGATAAATTGTTCCATTTTAGTGTCTCATGTATTGTTTCACTCATTATGATTGGTTCAAATAAATGAGACTACCATTACATAATATTATTTTATAATATTTAAATTTATTATAATAAGTGGGACACTATATAAAATAACAAATTTGCTCCCAAATGAAATAATAGTGGTCGTGATGGAAATTGGAAAATTGATGGCTAGTAGAAGAAAAAAGGCAAGGGCAAAAATGAAATTAAGTGGAGAGGAATCGTGACATTTATACGAGTTTTTAGTGGAATAATATAAATTATTAAATTTTAATTAAATGGATGGTTAGGAAATCCCTCCTCATATATATAACTTTTTATAACAATTTATATTTATAGACACATAAATACATACATACATACATACATACATACATACATACATCATATAAAGCTTGCCAATGAGCAAAAATCTGTTTTAACAGAAACAGCCTTTGGTGTGGGAAAAAATAAATTAAAATTTCAATATAAATTATCCAATACTTATATTTGTAATCAGGGACTGTGCTTCCATAATATTTTCATATTAGTCAAAGACATGTTTGGAACCATGATACTAGGAACCCCTTTTCTCCAACAAATAATACCCTTTCAGGTAACTAGTCATGGTCTTAGCACAAAAATTTTAGGTCAAACCATCCTATTTGAATGGATGAGTCCTCCGATGGAAAAGGAAATAAATTCATTAAAACAAGATTCAATAACTATTAATATGATCAATAGGAAGAAAAGTCAATTAAATTTCTTACAAAAGGAATTACATTATCAAAAAATAGAATAACAAATTAAAAATCCAAATATTAATATTAGAATAGA
This sequence comes from Bauhinia variegata, assembly GCA_022379115.2. Lineage (NCBI taxonomy): Eukaryota > Viridiplantae > Streptophyta > Magnoliopsida > Fabales > Fabaceae > Bauhinia > Bauhinia variegata. The sequence continues at coordinate 12,755,870 of CM039429.1, read as the reverse complement.
AAGATTATTAGAGAAATTCAAAAATGAAGTTTGTTCTTCTCATCCCAATGCTTTTTGGATTAGAAAGAAGTACGAAGTTAGCCTTCCATATGAAGATAACTTCGACGAATCTAAATTCCCACTAAAGCAAGACCAATTCAAATGAATCAAGAATTACCTGAATATTGTAAAAAAGTAATTCAAGAATATCTAGATAAAAACCTTATTTGATGGAAACATGGCCACCAATGCTGCCAATGGAGGTGTTGCTACCAGCACTACCAGTGGAGACGTTGCTGCCAAAGGAAATGTTCCCGCCAAGTGGAGTAGAGACCCACTTGAAGTGCCACTCGGTCCCATGACAAGAGCTAGGACAAAAAGGTTCAAGGAAGCATTAAATGGGCTGGTGCAAGAGGCCTTAGAGCAAGCTAATTCGTGGAGGCCCATTGAGCAAGATTAACCGAGAATAGTCAACATGCTTCACGCCCAAAACTAGCCAACAAACTGATTAGGAAATTATAGGGCTGATTGTATTTGATTGGGAAATTATAGGGCTGATTGTATTAGGATTAGTCAATTGATTTAGTTTCCTAATCTTATAAGCAAGCTGATTTGATTAGATTTCTTTTATTTTGTTTCCTTTTTGTTTTGAACAAGTTTCCTATTTTTGTAATGCCTTTAAATAAGCCTCTTTGATTCAATAATATTCAGAATATGTGTTTTGATAAAATTGTGAGATTGCATCTTCTCTTTAGTTCTTTGAGAGCTATTCAACTTATCAATCAAGTTTCCATCCCTTGATTTTGGCGTCTTCACTATACCAAGGTTCACACCTCAATATGGGTGTTGGGTTGCGGTTCTTCCATACAAACCTGAAGTAGAAACGATCCTTAAACTAATTTCGTTATGGGTTTCGTCATAATGTTGGCGGGGTTCATATCATTATTAGGCCTAGCAAGTCTCCTTGGAGCTATGCTGCTTTTTTTGTCCAAAATCAGGCTGAAATAGAAATAGGAGCCCTTAGGCTAGTAATTAAATATAAACCTCGCAATAAAGTTCTTAAGTGGATTAGATATCCATTGCCTAATAAAAAAGATTTACTAGGAAGAATATCTAATGCTTTAATATTTTCAAAATTTGATATGAAATCAGGTTATTACCAGATCGGTATAACCGAAAAAGATAAATACACAGCTGCATTTACCGTCCCCTTTGGACATTACGAATGGAATGTAATGCCTTTCGGACTTAAAAATGCTCCATCTTAATTTCAAAATATTATGAATGATATACTAATCCCATATAGTCAATTTACCATAGTCTACTTAGATGATGTCTTAGCATTTTCAAAATCTATAGAATAACATTTTCAACATTTAGAACAATTTTTACCAGTAAGCAAAAAGAATGGATTAGTTTTGTCTAAAAAGAAAATGAAATTATTCCGGACAAAAATTAGATTCCTAGGATTCGAAATTTACCAAGGAAAAATTCTCCCATAAGTAGATCAATAGAATTTGCAGAAAAATTTCCAGACAAAATCAAAAATAAAAATCTATTACAAAGATTTTTAGTATGTTTAAATTATGTCTCAGATTTTATTCCAAATATTAGGATTATTTGTAAACCTTTATTCAAAAGGTTAAAGAAAACTCCTCCAGCTTAGAGTCAAGAAATGACTCAAGCAGTCTAACAAATTAAAGGTATAGTCAAACATCTTCCGTGTTTAGGGATCCCAGACCTTCAAGCCTTCAAGATAGTAGAAACTGACACATCAAACATAGGTTATGGGGGAATCCTTAAGCAAAAATTTCACAAGGGGGGAGAGCAGGTAGTAAGATACCATTTAGGTGCCTAGTCTGAAACCCAATCTAAATATAGCACCATCAAAAAAAGAAATATTATCAATTGTTTTATGCATCATGAAATTTCAAGATGATTTAATAAATCAAAATTTTTTATTACGTATTGATTGCAAAGCTGCAAAAGAAGTTTTACAAAAGGATGTTCAAAATTTAGTTTCAAAACAGATTTTTGCTCATTGGCAAGCTTTATTATCTTGTTTTGATTTTAAAATTGAATTTATCAAAGGAGAACAAAATTCTTTACCAAATTTCCCTACAAGATAATTTTTATAGGGTAAATTATAAGGCCTAATGCCTTAGCATTTCCAGGTATTAGAGGAAAAGCTCCTCTTCAACAAAAGGTATTGTCCCCACTGGACCATACAGATCTCATCCTCAACAAGTTCGTCAACATCTGGTCCTAGACCAACAATCAATAAAAATCAGTCTTATGCTCAAACTGTCAATCCAACAGCCAACCCGTCAACATCCCAAATAGAACCCCATCAATATGTTACCAAAAATAATTACCTAACCATATGTCCGTTAGAACCAGAATTCCCCAGAGATAATCCAAGTGAAGCAAAAGCTGTATTTCCTCCAGATTCAATATACCCTTGGCACTTTACACCAGCATCTCTTCAAAAATCCAGAATTTTTTATGAACTTGTCTTCGTAGATACCAAGTCAATACAAATAGGCCATGTTCATTGTCCAGAAGGAATAAAATTTTCAAAAGTCCAAATTCTACAAGTTCTTAAACCTCAAGACTGAAACCAAAATCCATATACCGAAAAGAAATTTTCGGTAAAATTCCAACCCTTGACATATAACTATCAAGATTATCAACAAGCCTAGTATAATTTTCTACATTATCAAAACTTTTCCCACTCATGGTTTATTCATTTCCACAAAGACTATAAAAAAGAATTCCCCAATTGGTTTTATGACTGGTTCGATCCTTTTGGACCCATAACACAAATCCTTCCAAAACCTATTCAACAATCCTATTTAGAATTCGATTCCCTTGCCAAATTTATTCAAGAACTTAAACCATTTTTCTTTTTTGTTTACTTCAAAATCCCTTGGATTATGTGTTGGCATTATGTGGTAAAGAAACATTCAAAAAACTCTTCCATATTGGTCCTTGTTAGAACAATTCGAGTTAAATGGTGGAATAAGTATGATTTCAAATTCTGTACCATTGACTAGGTCAAGAATTGGGTATAAAAAAATCCCAAATTTGCCCTCAATAGAAATAATGATCCGTCTAAACAAGATCAGCAATATTTAACCTAAAAATCAGTTATCATGTCCCAACTCGCTTAAGCAAAAAATCCAAACGAATTCTAAAAGAAGCTCGAAGAGATAATGTCCACAGTCTCTAGATCAGAAGAAGCTGAAGGAGATAATCAAAATGAAGATGACTGCTTTGTAGTAGATCTAGAGCAGGAATTCTCAAATCAATAAAGATCTTCACAACTGTTGGCCATTCACAAAAAGCAAAGTGTCGGCATAAGAAGACAATAAACTTTTTTCAAATTCCAGACAGCTTTATCGAAAGGTAACTTCACCAAGCTCAATTATTGCAGTTCAAGACCCTTTCCGGATTCAAGACCATTTCAATTCCGCTCTAGCTTTCAAGCCAAGTTAAGTCCGAAGCACTTTTGTAATCTATAACTTGCATTCCATATTTTGTAGAGGGCATCGATCGAGAATAATAGCACTCGAAACAAAAGCCCTGCAATTAAACTCTTGTAAAATTCCTTTTGAAGTATTTTAAAGTGTTTTTATCTTCAAGTGGTTTCAAGCTTTGTAATCGGTAGTCTTGTAAGTATTTCAATAAAGCTCTTTTTTTCAAATCTTTTGCATCTTATATTATTTCCTTATGAAAATATTTTTAGTCATTCAGTATGATTATCCTGATTTGTATCCTACCTTAGAACCCTTGATATATTCTCTCAATAGAATTCAAAGTTTACCAGAATCAATTAGATGTCTTTATACTGCCATAATATTATTAATAGAAGTTCAATTTCTAGAGTTCAATCTAATAATACAGTTATAAGAATTCCTTATTTCCTTCCCTTCTTTCTACTCTTCAATTAGTAAGCGATCCGTTGTAATTTGGTATCAGAACCTATTGATTAAGTTCTAAATATTCAATTAGAAGTCCAGATTAAGGAAAGACTTAACTTAGCTCTAAGCGTTGGAATAAGGCGGACTCGGCAATAAGACCTGTGAGAGGCAGTGAGACCGTTGGATTACCTTTTACCCTATTAGGATAAGTAAGTTTTCAATCTTAATTTAGATGACTAGTTGGATAGGAAGAACATTTTCAAGAAGCTCGAGTACTAGATCAGATAGATTGAGAACTAGAAGTGTAGAAAGAAATCTTAAAAAAGACCCATAGTCAATATGCAAGAAGAGGAAATATCCTCAATAGAACAAAGACTTCAAAATTGGACATTACCTAGGTTTGAATCTTCCCAAATATACAAAACATCAACATTTGATTTCAATTTTAAGCAAATAATCAAAATATTAGAATTAGATATAGATGTCTAGAATGAATACAAGAGTATTCATGTAATCACTCAAAACATTATCAATAAGTATAGTCAAGAATATACCTATTTACATATCGGATTAATCCAGATAGCAGCTAAACCACAACATAGATTAGGGATAAATTCTCCAATATTAATATGTTTAAGAGATAAAAGGAATAACGATTTCAATGAGTCCATAATTAGTATTTTAGAATCTAACCTCCATAGTGGTCCAGCATATTGTAACTGTTTTCCAAACTTCAACATTAATATGAAAGACTCAACAGCTGTTAATAGTCTAGTATTAGATATCTGCCAAAATAATAAAAATTTGACTAAAGGAACATCTACTGTCAATATTATTTATAGAATAGCTTTTAAAGTGTCAAAAAACTTTAAAGCTCTAAGAGAATCTTCAAAAGAAGAAACAATAATCCTGATTGCAAATCTTCAACATTCAAATGTAACAACACCTAAAAAATTACACCATAATCAGATAACCTTTCCAGAAGAATGGATATTAACCGAAGCAATTAAACCTAGAAGTCCATAATCTAGTCATTCATTAACCAATAGAGAAGGAGACAATATTCTTAGGATGAATAGGTCTCAATCCTTTAGAACAACATCTACTCGTTCTCAATCTTCGTTTAGAAGATCGGTAGATTCCATACCTCAAAATGAATTACGAGGAATCAATTTTGAACCTCGAATTCCAAGACCAATATATATGTCTTCAATAAATCCCATAGAGAATCCTATATTAATAGATAAAAAATACTTTCAACAAGAAGAAGAAGAACCTACTCCCTCTCAATTAGCCTCGGAGTTTGACAATAACAATCAATCTCCCAACAGTAAACAAATTATGACGATTAAAAAAGGAGAATTTCAATAAATAAAGAATGCATTAGAAAAGAATTTGTCTCTAGAAAACCAAGAAAAAAGAAATTGGTTTTTCAATAATTTCACAGAACAAGAAAGAAATGATATTAGGGAAAAATGGTATTCTGAAATGAATACTTTAGGAACTAATATTTATTTCTTTACTTGGTTTGACCAATATACTTTCAATAATGATATAGCATATCCGTTTTCAAAATTTCAAAAGATAAATACAACCCATAGGATAACGCAGACCTAGATACCCACCAATAGCTCACCAATAGTGTCTATGCACCCACCGTTAACAGAATTCAAATTTAAAGTAGGAAATTATGACTTAGTGGCCTCTCCATTTAAAACAATAAATCCTCAAGAATTAGGAGAACCTGCAACTAAGAAAGAAACTTTTAATATTCAACAACAAAACAATTATACCAATAATGCTATATCTACAATATGTCAACAGCTAGATAGAATAGAGGACAGAGTCTAAAGCCTCTACGTCTAGCAGCTTACCTAAAAATAATAACCATTTAGATCTATTAAGGCCAATATTTAAACATGAACCCTTGTCAATATCTAAAGCCAAAGAAATTAAATTTTATAGTAATGAAGATATCTTAAGAGAAGTCGCTCAGAAAATATCTAAGCTATCTCTCAAAGATAAAACTATCAAAACTATAACAAAAGAAGAAAGCACCATCAACAAAATCAAAACTCATAAGATAGAAACTTCAAAAACTAGGAATTATTATTTAAGACCTTCATTGCCCGATCTTCAGTTTGAAGAACAAGAGCAATTTAGATCAACATGTTATGACGGAACAGCCATCTATGAACGGAACATAGATGGTATGAGTGAGACAGAAATTCTCAATATAATTCAAGAAATGACAATGGTTATTATAGCCTTTAGAATTAAAGGAAATAATGATCAAAGAATATTTGAATTAATTACAACAGGATTTATAGGAACTCTACAGGGATGGTGGGATAATATCATCTTAGCAGAAGAAAAAGTGATAATCCAAAATGCTATCAAAACAAAAATAATAGAAGGTCAAGCAGTACAATCTTTTGACTGTACTACTAGACGTCTATATACAAAGATAAACATTTCATAGGAGACCCTCTTCAATGTCAAGACAGACAGTTAACAACCTTAGCCAACCTCAGATGTCCTAAATTATCAGACTTTAGGTGGTATAAAGATAATTTTATCCCAAAAGTCTACGTACGGTACACCAGATGGAAATGCAGATTATTGGAAAGAAAAATTTATATAAGGAATTCCCAGACTTTTTGCAGAAAGAGTTAGGGAATCAATAAGGCAAAAATTTTATAATCAAATTCCTTATAATCAATTAACATACGGACAAATTAATAATATAATTATTTCTAAATGAATTAAAATCTCTAATGATTTTAAACTTCAGAATAAATATAGGTAAGATTCTTTAGAGAGGAGGAGAGAGCTAGGAACCTTCTGTGATCAATATGATTGTGGAACAATTATAGCTCCTTCATCATTAGAAAAAAGATTTGTCAGAAAATATCATAAGCTCAAACCTTCACAATCTCAAAAACATAAGAAAAATAAAAAATATTATTATAAACCTTCAAAAAATCCTAAAAGAGAAAAGAAGAGATCAAAAAAGGATATAGTTTGTTATAGATGTAATCAAAGAGGCCATTATGCTAGTAATTGCAAAACTAAAAAGAAAATTCAACATTCAACAATTAGAAATAGAAGATGAACAAAAAGAAGCATTAATCAGGATACTAACTAATGAAGAATTATCAGAATCATCAGATTATCCTTCTAGCTCAGAAGGAGAAGAAGAAACAGAACAACCAAAAATTAATTTAGTTAATCAAGAGCCAGAATCAGATAAAGAATTTGATAATGAATTACTGTTAGATGATACTCTGTTTCAACAATGTCCAAATTCAATCTTCGGTCCATGTGACTGCAAAGATTGTACCCACAGGAAAACCGTCAACATGATTTCATTAGAAAAAGCCCAAGTTTTAATAGATATAATAGATAAAATCTACGATGAAGATATCAAAAAACAATACCTACTAAAATTACAAGAAATTATTACTGAAGATAATAATATTCAAAAACAACCAGCCATTAAGCCCCTTAGAATATTTGAAGTCATAGGAAGGTTTAGGGAAGAAAGCCATCCTACAACACTGCAAGAATTACAAATAGAAATAAAAAAATCTTAAAAATGAAATAAAATAATTAAAAGATAAAGATTTGAGTCAAGACTTAGAAATTCTTCAATTAAAAGCTCAATTAAGTTCTTCAGAAAATATAGAACTAGAATCATTAGAAATCCCTAGAGAAGCTCAGCACAATCAAGAAACATTTATTCAAACTATTGAGAGAATATACATATATATATATATATATATATATATATATATATATATTTGAGATTTCAAGATAAACCATACATCATAAAGTAAACAAAACAGCTAGCCCATGGGAAATTCGAAGGTAGAATATAACATTTTAACTATATTTTTTGTATCTGTATTCGCTTCATTAATAACTTAAACTTGTCTTCGGAAGCAATAATAGTTTTGTACTATGAAACATATACGATTATTTCAGCTAAGAAACATTAATAGTGAAAGATAAGTAGAAAGGAAGAACATTTTGGAGTAAGATTACAAACCAGAAAGACATTGATAGGAATAGGCTGCAATGTTAAGTTTGTTACATATCTTTAGAATTCTGTTTTAGTTTGATTAGGATATTATCTATTATCTCTAATTATCTCTAAGAGTAGTTATCTTTAAAGTTATCCTTATCTTTATGTTATGCATTGCCTATTTAAAGGCTTGACTTCTATTCAATAAAGGTATTCATTCATCAATTTGTTTAGAGCTTTCCTGATCTCTACAAATTGGTATCAGAGCCTTATCCTGGGGCCTGATATAAAGAAAGCAGCAGACTTTGAGTGATTCACAAATGAGTGAGGATAAGAATTTTGTGCAACCTGCCATACCACGTTTCAATGGTCACTATGATCATTGGAGCTTGCTTATGGAAAATCTCTTGAGATCAAAAGGGTATTGGAATTTGGTGGAGATTGGTTATGAAGAACCAGCAAAAGGAGTGGAGTCGACCGAGGCACAGCAGAAGGAGTTTGAGGATCTGATGCTTAAAGACCTCAAGGTTAAGAATTATTTGTTTCAAGCCATTGACAGAACAATTCTTGAACAAATTCTAGAGAAACACACATCCAAGCAGATATGGGATTCAATGAAGAAAAAGTTTGAAGGATATGCAAGAGTGAAGCGTTCAGCCCTAAAAGCATTAAGGAGAGATTTCAAAGTTCTGGAGATGAAAGTTGATGAAACCATAACTGAGTACTTTTGCTTGAGTTATGAGCATAGCCAACAAGATGAGAAGCAATGGAGAGGACATGAAGGAAGTCACCATCGTGGAGAAAATCCTTAGAACTTTAATTGAGAAGTTTAATTATGTTGTTGTCTCAATTGAAAAATCTAAGGACATTGATAAACTTACGGTTGATGAACTACAAAGTTCTCTAGTTGTTCATGAAAAAAAGCTTATTAGGCCAAGAGGAGCAGAACATGCACTGAAAGTGAGTTCAGATAACTCTTTTGGCACTGAAAGTGAGTTTATTAGGTCAAGGAAGGGGGAGAGGAAGGCAAAACATCAATCGAGCTACGATTGAATGCTTCAAATGCCACAAGCTAGGCCATTATCAGTACGAATGTCCATTATGGGACGAAGAGGTGAATTATGCACAGTATGATGAAGGAAAAGAAATACTGCTCATGTCCTATGTTAAGATACCTCAACATTATGCGGAGAAAGATGAAGCTTGGTTTCTAGATTCGGGATGCTTAAATCACATGTGCGGAGATAAATCAAAATTCTATGAGATGGATGAAGTTTTCAAACATTTAATAAAGCTTGGAAACAACACAAAGATGAATGTGCTTGGCAAAAGTAATGTGAAACTGAATATAAGTGGTGTTACACATGTGATACAATATGTTTTTTATGTACCTGAACTCAAAAACAATCTCTCGAGTATAGGTCAACTACAAGAGAAGGGGCTAACCATCATGATTAAGTCAGGAACATGCAGTATATATCATCCTCACAAAGGGCTAATCTTACAAACCAATATGACTTCAAACAGGATGTTTATATTGTTTGCTAGAACTCTAGAGAAGAAAGAAGTATGTTTCAGCACCACAACACAGGACCTTCCTTACCTGTGGCATTGCAGGTTTGCTCATCTCAGTCACAAAGGTTTACAATTGCTTCAGACTTGGAATATAGTCCGTGGATTGCCTAAGTTACCTGCCTCTACAATTGTGTATACTGATTGTGTTAAAGGCAAGCAACACCGTGAGCCAATGTCTAAGAAAAATACGTGGAGAGCAAGCCAAAATTTGCAATTAGTTCATGCAGACATCTGTGGTCCAATTACTCTGCATCTAACAGCCAAAAGGGGTATATTCTATGTTTCATAGACGATTATTCTAGAAAAGCATGGGTATATTTTCTATTGGAAAAATCAGAAGCTTTCTATCACTTCAAGTGTTTTAAAATACTTGTTGAGAAAGAAAGTCGTTTACCTGTTAAATGCCTTCGTACAGATAGGGGAGGAGAATTCAATTCCTTGGAGTTCAATGAATTTTGTAAGCTGAATGGGATAAAGAGGCAATTGACCACAGCTTACACTCCACAACAAAATGGAGTGGCTGAGCATAAGAATAGGACCGTGTGGTTGTTAAAGGGATGACACCCGAAGAGGCTTGGAGTGGTGAGAAACCTTCAGTTGAGCATTTCAGAGTATTTGGATGTGTGGGGCATGCACATATTCCAGATGCTAGGAGAACAAAGCTAGAGGACAAGAGTGTTAGATGTGTTCTTCTTGGTGTCAGTGATGAATCCAAGGGGTACAAGATGTATGATCCTATCTCAAATAAGGTATTGATAAGCCGAGATGTTATCTATGAAGAAGAAAAACAGTGGAGTTGGGATGCAAGCAACAAAGAAGGGTTGCAAGAGGACTTAGAATGGGGAGATAGCAAGTTTGAAAATGATAACAATGAACAGATTAATACAAACACAAATGAGGAGGGAGAAAGAGGTGAAACTGATCATAATGAAGTTCAACACAACATAACATAACTCAGAATGTTACAGGTAAAGACGGTAGAGTGAGACGTGCTCCGAGGTGGATGGAAGATTATGTGTCAAGAGAAGGACTATCAGAAGGAGAAGATGTCATTAACATGCCTTTGGTAGATTCTTCTGACCCAACATGTTTTGAAGAGGCAACGAGAAGTTCTAAATGGAGGCAAGCCATGGAGGCTGAAATCACAGTTATAGCGAATAACCAAACCTGGAAATTGGTTGAGTTACCAAAAGGTGTAAAAAAAAATTGGGGTCAAGTGGATATACAAAACCAAGCTCAACGAACATGGTGAAGTGTGGATAAATTCAAAGCACGGCTAGTAGCTAAGGGGTATTCACAAGAGCATGGAATTGACTACAATGAAGTTTTTGCACCGATTGCTAGGATGGATATGTCAGAATGGTGATAGCACTTGCTGAACAAAGAGGATGAAAGATCTTTCAACTTGATGTAAAGTCTGCCTTCCTACATGGAACCTTGAATAAGGATGCATATGTTGAACAACCAAAGGGATATGAGAAGAAAGGAAGTGAGCATATGGTTTATAAGCTCCACAAGGCTTTGTATGGCCTAAGGCAAGCACCATGAGCTTGGTTTAGCCGCATTGAGTCTTATTTTGTTAGTGACGATTTTCAAAAAAATCAAAATGAGCAAACACTCTTCTTCAAATGGAGCAAGCTTGGTAAAATTCTCATTATCAGTGTTTATGTAGATGATCTCATATACACTGGAAATGATGAACTCATGATGAATGACTTTAAGAAATCTATGCAAAAGGAATTTGACATGACAAATTTAGGAAAGATGAGGCTTGTTCTAGGAATTGAAGTGATGCAGTGTTCAGATGGGATTTACATATGCCAAAAGAAATATACTCTGGATATTTTGAGGCGATTTGGCATGGAAGAAAGCAATCCAGTATGCAATCCTATTGTGCCCGGTCATAAATTATGCAGAGACGAAAGAGGAGTCAAGGTGAATGAAACCCAATTCGAGCAAATGGTAGGCAGCCTGATGTACATTACAACTACATAGCCAGATTTGATGTTTGTGGTTAGTTTGATTAGCAGGTATATGTCTCAGCCGATTTAAGTGCATGCTAACAGGACTCTCAGGTATTTGAAAGGTATTGCAAACTATGGAATTCTGTACAAAAGAGGAGGAATTGAAGAGCTACTAGCCTTCACTGATAGTGACTATGTTGGAGATTTGGAAGATAGGAAAAGCACATCAGGATATGTGTTTCAAAAGAGTGGAGGCTCTGTTGCTTGGTCCTCTCGAAAGCAACCAATTGTTACACTCTCCGCAACAGAAGCTGAGTTCATTGCAACAGCCAGGTGTGCCTATCAAGCAGTTTGGATGAGAAGAATCCTGAAGGAGTTGGGCTATGATCAAGAAGGAAATATAGTAATAATGTGTGATAATTGTTCTACTATAAAGTTATCTAAAAATCTAGTTATGCATGGGACGAGCAAGCACATAGATGTGAGGTTTCATTTTCTTAGGGACCTCACTAGAGATGGACTAATAAAGCTAGTTCATTGTGGAACACAAGATCAAGTTGCTGATGTGATGACCAAGCCTCTAAAGCTAGACTCTTTCCAGAAACTTCGAATGCAGCTTGGAGTGTGTGAAGTTCCAGAATTAAACAATCTGCATGACTGCAATTAGTTTAAGGGAGGGTTTGTTGAGTTTGTTACTTATCTTTAGAATTCTGTTTTAGTTTGATTAGGACATTATCTGTTATCTCTAATTATCTCTAAGAGTAGTTATCTTTAAAGTTATCCTTATCTTTTTGTTATGCATTGCCTATTTAAAGGCCTGACTTCTATTCAATAAAGGTATTCATTCATCAATTTGTTTAGAGCTTTCTTGATCTCTACATGCAACCTTAGCTCCGTACCTCCAGTTCCAAGTACACAATATTCATTATTACCTCATATCCACAAAGTTCCATCCTCTTGCAGAGCCAAATTATGAAATGCCTTTATTGCAATGAACCCCATATGATAAAGATCTAGCTAGCCAACTTAAAGATCCCCTGTAAGGAATTGGAGGCCATGACTAGAGCCAAGACAAAGAAGGTGAAGCAAGTATTCCAAGGCTTAATTATGGAGATACAAGAGAGAGAAGTCTAGCATGGAGTAGAGGTTGCACTAAAATGGGTCAATTTCCTACAACTTGAAGAAGAGGATTTAAGCCCAAACAAAGGAGCAATTTGGAAGAGACCAATCAGCATGTCCAAGATGCATTCATGGGTTGCATTTGTTCAAATTAGAAGCCCATTGTAGTTGGACTAAGTTAGCTACTAAATAAAGTCCAACTTTCTTATTTTTTATCTCTTTTCGTAGGTATTTTTGGGCTTAATTTTTAGATGACCTTTTTAATTCCCTAACTCATGTTTACAATGTCTTTTAGTTCCCCAAGCAGTGATAATTGCTTGTGGGTTATTTATTTTCAAGCGTCTTTCTTATTTTTAGGGAAATAAATTCATTTATCAGCTCATTGGTAACTGCACAATAGTAGAAGTCTTATTAGGATAGAAGTCTTATTATTGTAGAAGTCTAGTAGGGTTTCAAGGAGATGATTGAGCCCATAGTATTATAAATAGAACCATTGTAATTTAAAAATAACAAGACTTTTATGAATGATAATTTGAGTTTTCTCATAGTGAGAGTTTCCCTTTGTTCTTGGGTAAAGAACTACACCTTATAGTGTTAGTTCTACCAGCAGGTCACGCTTCTTTGATAACTTTAGTTCCAATAGCAAGTCACGTTGGGGTTAAGCTCCTTTATTTGTTAACTTGTTTCAAGATGGTCCGATTGTTGGATTAACTGTTGGTTTCTCCCAATTAGGGAAACCTATCAGAAATCCATCATTATTTTCCAAACCTTGTACCCAAATGGGGACAGAAATATGTTTTCTATAAGATGAAACAAAAATTTTGCAATCTAGCAAACAAAATTATATAGTTACATAAATGTAGGTAAATACACAATTATTGAATAAATAAACAGATCACGCTTAATTTAAGTCTACGCTTAGGAAAGATTGCAGAGTAGAGAGTGCAAAGGAATGGAAGAGAGATTGTAGAAAAATACAGTGATAGAAGACACAAAGAGAGTGGATGAGAATGATTAATTAGCCGAAAAGAGTGAGATGGATGTGAGGAAGAAGAGAGAGATATCATAGAAGATGATCAGACAAAAAGAGGGACAGATGCAAAGACGGGAAGTGGAACTGATAATAAACTTAAGAAATTGTCTTTATATATAGGTCTTGTAAAGAGCAACGGTCATTTAGAAAAAAAAATGAAATTCAAAAATAATAATATGAAGCAACGAAAGAATTAAAAAAAAAATCTATTATTTTTTAAGAATCAATATTGTCTGACATTGATGAAATAGTAACTCTTTATTTTATATAACCACCACTCGCTTTTCTTTTGTTATATAATTTCCACTTTTGATATCTTTAATTGTATTTAGATGTAAGATCAATTTTACACCAATTTTTCCTTCATTCAAAATTACTAAATCGAGAGGTGAATCACTAGTTGCATCATATAATCTTACTTTTCTAATGGCAAGGGGGTTGCACAATGGGCTCTTGACAACTTGGCATTTGACCATTGTCATGACCATATTGCCCTCAAAACAATTGTTTGTTTCTCGTACTAGCCTCACAAATCTAGATGGCAACATTACCTACCCCATTCAGAAATACTCCTTCCATTAAAATTATTTTTAAATTTTTTAATATATCTTTACTTATTACAATATTATTTAATTTAATTATAGTTGATGAGAGTAAAGATATACTTAAAAAATTAATAATTAATGTCATTAAACTTTTAAAATAACAAATAATCTGAAATAAAAAAATTTCTTTAAAGTGACGGATAATTTAAAATGGAAGGAGTAATAACCCAGCTTGACTAAACTAGTTTACACTAGATCAAATCATTTAACTACCCCATTATTTCGTTTGCAATTAAAAAAGAAATACGTGGAGGTGGGACTACAAGCAAAGCACTTATAGTCTGGTTACTGGTAAAGGAGAGTAAATTAAAATAATAATAATATGCTCTGTAGCTCCCAATTGGTGCCATAGTGGAGCATTAAATGCCAATCGGAACAGTCAACTTTTCGCTTCCCCTGGTTAATGAGGGCAATTACAGGTTCGATGGTGGAGTATTAGTGTGAGCAAAGTTCTAGGCGCATGACACTGAACGGACCGTTTGGGAAGAAGTTTTTGGCCACTATTGATCTAGTTCGGTCCCTTTTTTAATGCTTCATATCATAAGGAAGCTAACCCGGTTCGTGGTAGCAGGGGGTTGAAGGTGTGTAGGGACACCTCGATTACTGGTGGTAGGTTGTGGTAGATTAGGGAGTAGTACAATTTCACTTCATATCACATTAGGTATGTTCATTCCTTTTTTAGTTCCATTTTGACTTTGAATGGTGACAAAGAATAGAGAAAATGAAACTTCGGCCACATGTATTTAAATATCAGTAGCCCCTGCGTATTACTACAAGCATTCTAGTAGAAACAACCAAACTTCGGCTCAATAAGGTATTTGGTTGCTTTTTCTTTTTTTTTTTTTTAAAAAAAAAAAATTGTATAGTTTGTTTATACTGAAAGCAAGATAGTGAATATGTTTAGACATTGGTTTTTAGGGATATGTGCCACATAGACTATAAATATGGTGTTCAATCTCTTGAAGGAACTACACCCTGGGAAAGATAATTGGAAGATCATGGTGCGGTCATTCGACTGTGGACTCGGAGAAGACAAAAACTGATATTCAGTCTTTGAATATATGGTGCATTTATAAGTAAAAGACACATGCAGAAATTATTGGCACAAGACAGCATTCAATTGAGGAATATACGAACCTTCAGCTGTAAACAATGTCCCATTTGCAATATGAAAGTTGTAGTCTTTCCATGCCTTAGTTACTGGTCAGAACTTTGACTTAGGGTTCATTCTAATTCTCGGCTAGCACTTAACATCAACTGGATCAGTGTGGACATTCTGTTGAGAAGCATCTTCAACAAGATTACTCGAGCACCCATTAACTCCATCATGGTGTGGTTCCTTGCCTTTGCTCACAGTAAAATAATCACTCAACTCTTCGATGAGAACCATTCTCTCGGACCTAGGCAAAACGAACAGTTCTCTTTGCAGCTTTTTCTTAATATACTCTAGACTCATCTCACATAAAACAAGGAACTATTTGTTACAAGGTTGCTAATGCGAAGACGGTCAAGGGTAGACGGGTGGACAAGCTGCTAAAGAAAATGGATATTAATGATTCTCCTCTCCTAATAAACTGGCGTTCTGCTTTCAACCAGGTAAATTTACCACGCAAATCCCTCTTTTTTTATAGTTAGGAGATGAAGAATTTTGCATATAATTTGACAAAGGTAGAAAATTTTATTAGTATAAAAAAGAGAATTTTACATGTAATTTGGATGAGAATTTAAATTAAAGTTGGTAGAATCTATGTGAGAATAAAATAAAAATATGAGTGAACAAAAAAGGTGAAGAAAATAAAAAATTGATGAATTAGTTGTGACTTAATGTTATCAAAATTATACACACACACATATATATATATATATATATATATATATATATATATATATGCCATTGTTGACCATTGGTAGCCAAATGGCTCTTTACTAGAAGTCAAATATTCATAATAACAAATGGGAAATAGGAATAAACATCTCTCACAGTATTTTATCATTTTTTAATATTATTATATTTCCTCATGGTTTTTGTAATTTAAATTTTTTTTTTTTTTTTATAATTTGACAATTATCAACAGTTAAATTTCCTTTCCACCCCATTTTTTTTTTAATATAATTAAACCATCTAGTAGATATAGGCTATCTAATTGACCTAAATTCTAGAAGGCCCCTTTCTCTTTTTCCTGACTAGAGATGCGTGCTTTTCTTGCTTTTCTCTGTCGTTCTCCTTGCTATTCAGCGACCACAAGGCAGAACTACGCCTGCTTTTCCTCACGCCACAAACCTTGCCACTCTCGCTTCTTTTCTTTTCTTCACACTGCAAACCTTACCACTTTAGCTTCTCTTCTTTTCCTCATGCTGCGACCACAAGGCTGATGGTTCCACGGGATTTTTTGGTTTCTGGTCTCCTTCCTTGTCATTTTCTTGAAATTTGTCTCTATCACTCAACCATGATGTTTTTGGTTTGATTTATTTTATTTTTATAGGTTAACTTCTCTTTGATTTTCTGATTTGAATGTTCTTAGATTTTTGTTACTGAATGTGTGATTTCTATTTAGATTTTTTGATAGATCTGGATTTTTTTTTTCTGTTCTACCATATGATTCTTTTTCGATTTCTATTGAACCTCTTTTCCCCTTCAATTTCTGTTTGCTGTTGAGAATGAGGGAGAAATTTGGCTCCAAATTTTTTTTAATAATTTCTCACTTTTCACTTACTTTATGGGCAAATTAGGACTCATTTGAAGTTGTGCTCCTATGCTTTACTTCATTGCCGCATTTTCCTTCTCTCTACCAGTAGGGCACTCTCTAGTCATGAAATGACTGAAACCAACATTTCATAATTCTTTACTCCCCCACATACACACCACTAGAGATGATCTTAGAGAGAATATTGTTCCCAATAAAAAAGTTAAAATATTAAAGTTCAATGCACAATGGTCAAGTCTTTGCTACCTTGACAAAGGGGCTCATTACTTTTACGTGACCATATTTAATTGGGCAATATTGTCGATGGGAAAGATTAAATTTTTCATAAATGTTTCAAAATCCGATTCTCTGGAAGGCTCACTTGAAGGGAGAATTATTTCCACATGCAATTTTCAAATTTTGGCTTTCGTAAATTTAAGCCCTGTTACATTTCTTTAATCAAATGGGCTCCAAAGTACAAGGAGCAGACCCAAAAAAACAAAACAAAACAAAATATCATGGATGTTACAATTAGGAGAATTAAATATTTTCCTCAATCTTAAAACTTCATTTTCAGGTAAAGGTAAAATAAATAAATAAAAAGACATTTATACCAAAACATAAATTTTACAGAGACAGAACTCTTTAAGCAAAGGTAACAATAAACACATTTTACATAGAGATACCTACTTTATCATTTCGAAAACTTTTTCTTTAGAATTTACTACATAAACCCCTGCTTTGATGACATACTTGTTTATACAAAAACATGGGAGGAACATATTGTTTGCCTACGAATACATTACATTTCCTACAAGAACATACTCTATTTGTTAAGTTGTCTAAGTGTAGCTTTATTCAACCAAATAATGATTACTTGGGTCACGTTATATCAGTAATGGTGGTGGAAGTAGACCTATCTAAAGTGAAAGACATGTAAAACTGGCCTATCCCTTGTTGCATTAGAGATGTTCGTGGATTCTTAGGATTGCCGGGATATTATCGCAGGTTTGTATGCAATTATGGGAAGATTGCCCAAGCACTCATTGAGTTGTTAAAGAAGGAGAGCATCTTTCAATTGTATTCAGAGGCTCAACAATCCTTTGACTGACCAAAACAAGCACTTAGTGTAGCACCCTTATTGGCCCTTCCATTTTAGTCAGGAGTTTATAATAGAGACGGATGCTTCTGGCTCAAGTATTAGGGTACAAGAGGGATCCCCAATTGGTTTTGGTAAATAAATAGATTGTGGACATTTGTGTGATTGTAGGCCCCACCAACCTTAGTATTGTGGATTTAAGTATGTGTGTCATCGTTAAATGCACTAATGGGGTCTACATTCAAACTATGGCGGTTAACTATTGAACCACATCATGAAGGAAAACTACCCCTCTATTTACAACCTGGCACCGGAGCAACTTCCATAGCTTTTTTATGTAAAGCATTGGGTAAAAAATTTCAAGGGAGAGGTGCATATAAATGTGAATTATTTGCACTCTTATATGCAGTTTATGAAGGAAATAAACAAGAAAGGAATAAAGAAAGGAGGAAGAATACTAAAAAACGCAAGAATTTCTTTGTATTATTTTTCTTGACTTACTTACAAATGCTTTAGTACATGGGTATTTATAGGTGTTCAAGTGACACACCTTTTCTTCCAAACAATACAACTCTATGCCTCTTCATCCAAACAACATAATTTTTCATTCAAACAATACATCTCTATGCCTCTTCATCCAAACAATACAACTCTTCTTCTAAATAATACAACTCTTTGACACACACACCTTTTTATCTAAACAATATAACTTTTAGAATTACAAAAACATTAATCAAGTTTAATATTTTATTTTCCAACATCCCCCCTTAAACTTGATTCTTCTTGGTGACTCCAATCCACGAGCGAATCTTTGAAAAACTTTCAAACTTAAATCCTTTAGTGAAAATGTCGGCCATTTGATCATTACTTCTTACATAGGATAGCTCCACTTCTTTGTTTTCAACACATTCCCTTATGAAATGAAACTTTGTATCTATGTGCTTGTTTCGATCATGGAACATGGAATTCTTTCTTAATGCTATGGCAGATTTGTTATCCATGAAAATTATAGTAGCTTCATCTTGAGTCACATGCAACATCTTCAACAATCTTCTCAGCCAAATTGCATGACAAATACATGAAGCCGCTGCAACATATTCCTCTTCACATGTAGAAAGAGTTACAATGGGTTGCTTCTTCGAACTCCAAGTAAAAGCAGTGTCGCCCATGAAAAAAATAAACCCACCAGTACTCTTTCTATCATTAATGTCACCTCCCCAATCACTATCACTATAGCCAACAAGCTTGAAATTGGATGAGGGAGAATAATGCAAACCATAATCAATAGTACCTTTGATGTATCTCACAATCCTTTTGGCCATAGTCATATGAGTGCTAGTTGGTGCTTCCATGAAACGGCTAACAACTCCTACTGCAAAAAGAATATCAGGCCTCATGCAAGTTAAGTATCTTAAGCTTCCAACAAGACTCCTATATAAGGTTGGATCCACCTTCTCTCCTTCATCATACTTCGACACTTTTGTTGCACAATTAAATGGAGTACTGACAGGCTTGCAATTCTTCATCTTGAACTTCTCTAGAATCTTTCTTGCATATGTCTCTTGAGAAATGAAAGTTCCACCTTTACCTTGCTTCACTTCAATACCAAGATAGTAGGACATAAGTCCCATATCAGTCATCTCAAATTCTTTAGTCATTGCCTTCTTGTACTCATCAATCATCTTTAGATTGTTATCGGTGAAAATTAAATCATTAATGAAGAGTAAGAAATAATTGGATTTACCATGAGATGATGGCTTAATTGGGCCACATATATCAGCATGAACAAGTTGTAATGGCTTGGTGGCTCTTGAACTAGACTCCTTTGGAAAAGGCTTTCTTACTTGCTTCCCTAAGAGACACCCATCACATAATTGATTTGGTTGAGCAATAAGAGGCAACCCTTCCACCATGTTCTCTTTTGATAATAAATTCAATCTCCAAAATCTAGATGATCAAATCTCATGTGCCAAAGCAAAGAAGAATCTTTGATACATGCCTTAAAGCATTTTGGATGATCAACTTTGACATTGAGCAAAAACATTCTATTCTTTGACATAGGCACCTTTGCAATTAAATTATGTGCTTCATCTCTCAAAGTACAATAAGTATTTTTTAAGTGAATATCATACCCATTCTCCAGCAATTGTCCCAAACTCAATATATTTGCTTTAAGAGAAGGAATAAAGTAGACTTGTGTAATAAGTCTATGGCCACCACTTTTTGTAAGGACAAGAACATCACCTTTGCCTTCAATAGGTACCTTTGAATCATTGCCAAAAACAATTTCTCCCTTTTGCTTCTCATCAAGATCCGCAAATAGCTCCTTGTTGCCCGTCATGTGGTTACTAGCACCAGTGTCAAGGTACCACAATAGTTTGTCCTCATTGCCTTTATTTGCTAATAACAACAGTTGTTCTTCTTCTCCTTCTTCTTCAACAAGATGAACCTCTCCTTGGTTTCTTTTAGAGCTCCAACACTCATTGGCATAATGGCCATATTTGTGACAATTGTAGCATTCAATATTAGTTTTGTCATATTTTCGTCCTTCTCCTCTCTTATAGTCATAGATTCCTCGTTCTCTTGAATTTTGTGATTGTTGGGTTGATTCTTCATAATTGGAGTGATCTGCACCTCTTCCTCTTCCTCTTCCTCTTCCACGATCACGACCACGACCACGACCACGACACGACGACCACCTTGAAATCTTCCTCTTCCACGGGCTCTTCCTCCTCATGAACTAGTAGGCCTTTGCTCTTTGTCATGTAAAGAGACTTTTGCTTGGAATGCTTAAACTAGTGGTTCCTTCTTCTTCAATCTTTCTTCGTAGGCTTGTAAAGAGCCTTGCAATTCATCAATGGTCATGGCCTCCAAGTCTTGAGATTGTTTAATAGACACAGCTATAACTTCAAATTTTGAATCAAGAGTGCGAATGATTTTCTCCACCACACGAAGATCTTCTAAATTCTCCCCATATCTTCTCATTTGGTTGGTTGTTCCCAAAACTCTTGTAAAGTAATCATGAATTGATTCGGACTCCTTCATGTGTAAGGACTCAAATTCTCCTCTCAAAGTTTGAAGACGCACCTTCTTTACCTTGTCCACTCCTTTGTGGACATTTTGAAGAATCTCCCAAGCTTGCTTTGCCCTTGTTGCTCTTCAGACTTTCTCAAACATTTCATCATCTAGTGCTGCATGAATAATACTAAGGGCATGTTGATCCGCTTTGCGATTCTTTTGCAAAGTGGTCCTTTGAGGTTGACCCAAATTTCCTTCATTGGCTAGCTCCTCATATCCATTATTCACCATCTCCCATACATGTTGAGAGCCAATAATTGCCCTCATGCACACACACCAATTATCATAATTTTCTATGGTGAGTTTGGGAATTGAAACAATTGAATTAGACATCTCTTGTATTTGAAGATAAATTGGAGGAAAGGATGACCAAAAAAAAATTTAGGTGTAGATGCCACTAACGTGGCTCTGATACCAATTTGAAGGAAATAAACAAGAAAGGAATAAAGAAAGGAGGAAGAATACTCAAGAACTCAAAAAT
The DNA here is from genome assembly GCA_022379115.2 of Bauhinia variegata. Lineage (NCBI taxonomy): Eukaryota > Viridiplantae > Streptophyta > Magnoliopsida > Fabales > Fabaceae > Bauhinia > Bauhinia variegata. The sequence goes on along the minus strand of CM039429.1, from coordinate 12,734,303 downwards.
TTCTTTGTATTGTTTTTCTTGACTTACTTACAAATGCTTTTTAGTACATGGGTATTTATAGGTGTTCAAGTGACAGACCTTTTCTTCCAAACAATACAACTCTATGTCTCTTCATCCAAACAACATAATTTTTCATTCAAACAATACATCTCTATGCCTCTTCATCCAAACAATACAACTCTTTGACACACACACCTTTTTATCTAAACAATATAACTTTTAGAAATTACAAAAACATTAATCAAGTTTAATATTTTATTTTCCAACAGTTTAGAATTGACAACCTAGCCTCAATGGGAGACATTTCATTAAAAAGACATATCAGAAGGCTCTTAAGCACCTATTAGAACAAATCCCTCCAACTAATATTATAATTGGGGGTTAAAGAAGCTCATGGAACGTGATTTCGAAATTCAGTACATGAAAGACATGAAAAACTAGCCAGTCCCTTGTTGCATTAGAGATCTTCACAGATTTTTAGGATTGCTAATATACTATCGCATGGTTGTATGCAATTATGGGAAAATTGCCCAACCACTAATTGAGCTATTAAAGAAGGAGAGCAGATTTCAATGGTTTGTAAAGGCTCAACAATCCTTTGAAAGACTAAAACAAACACTTAGTGCAGCACCTGTATTGGCCCTTCCAAATTTTAGTAAGGAGTTTATAGTAAAAACTGACGCTTCTAGCTCAGGAATTGGGGTTGTCTTATTATAAGAGGAAAACTAATAGCTTTTGGTAAATTCTTTGGTGTTTGGCCTTAAATAGGTGGGTAAATATTCTGTGCTGATATGGACGAATAGGTTGTGGATATTTGTGCAATCATATACGCTACCAATCATTGGTATTGTGGATTTAAGTATGTGTGTCATCGTTAAATGCGCTAGTGGGATTCACAATCCAGCTTTAATGGTTAACTATTGGCTCACATCATGAAAGGAAACTACCCCTCTATTCATAACTTGGCTCTGGAGCAACCACTATAGCTTTTTTTACGTAAGGCAATGGGTATAAAATTTCAAGGGAGGGGGGTACATATGAATGTGAACTATATGCAGTACAAAAAATGGCAACCTTACCTCAGTCTGAGACATTTCATTATAAAGACAAATCAGAAGGTTCTTAAGCACCTATTAGAGCAAATTCCTACAACTAATATGCATAAATGGGCGTTAGAGAGGCTCATGGAACTTGATTTTGAAATTCAATACAAGAAGGGGAGGGAGAATGTGGTGGTAGACGTCCTTTCTAGACAACCTACTTCTATTCGGTGGGATCTTTAATGGCTATCTTTCAAGTGGAATCAACATTGTTGCAGCAGGTGAAACAAACATGAAAATCTGATTCCAAATTGCAACTCATTTTGAGACAAATTTATGCTTCTCAGCAACCCTATAAGCACTATGTATGGGAGCAAGGGTGTTAAAAGGAAGGGTAAATTGGCGGCAGGAAGAAATCATGACATGAGACAACAACTCTTAACTTACTATTACTTATCTGCTATTGGGGGGCCACGCTGGAATTCATCTCACGTACAAAATAATATATCAATTGTTCTATTAGAAAGACGTACAACAAGATGTGAAAGACTTTGTGCAGCAATGTAATATGTGTTGCAGGTACAAAAACGAATATTCCCTTCTAAGTGGGTTATTACAACCTATGCCAATTCCTTCTAAAGCTTGGCTATCCATCACTATGGATTTCATTACACATCTACCCAGTCACAAGGAAAAAAATCATTTGGGTGATTAGTCACAGATTAACCAAGTATTGCGGGTCTACCGAATCCCTTATATGTCCCTAAAATAGCCCAAATCTTTATGGATACAATTGTTAAACTCCGTGGTGGCCATCAAAGATTATCATTGACATCATGAATTCTTCTTGGAAGGAGTTATTCTAAATCCATGGTGGGTCTATCGCTAAGTCATCTGCATACCATCCACAGACTAATGATGGGCAGTTTGAATCTTTAAATCACACACTAGAAGGTTATTTAAGATGTACAACTGGTGATTTTCCTTCTAAGTGGATGGGTTATCTTTCACTTGCAGAGCTATGGTACAATACAAAGTGGCATATATATGCAGGCATAACCCCATTCGAAGCTTTATATGGATACCATCCAAAACAAACAGACCTATTAATTATAAGCCCTTTTTTCTAACTAGAGTTCAATTTTTTTTAAAAGGTTTATTAATTTAGAATTTAAGGCTTAGAATTTTAAAATTTAGACATTTAAAGTTAGGGTTTAAAATTTATGGGTTATTACTTAAAGTTTATATTTCTAGGATTTAAGAGTTTAAAGTTTTAAGGTTTAGAATTTTGTTAAAAAAAAATTCTAAACTTGAAAACCATAAATGTTAAATCTTAAACATAAAACTCTAAAACACTATACCCTAAAGCTACAAATTATAAATCCAAAAAACCTAAATTGTAAGTGTTAAACTCTAAACTCTAATTCTAAATCTTAAAATATAAACACTAAACTCTAAACATTAAACCATAAATTTTGAATCCATACAACTCTAAACCCTAAATAAGAAATAGGGATAATATATAAATGTCATTAATGCAATAATAATAAATGTCACTCAAATTTATTATGATTTTACAATTTCAAGAAAATCTATTAACTATTATTGAGTACCTTTGGACACTCATTAAAAAAACCAAAGTTCAATAAAGTTTTAGAATGCTAAAATTGCAATAGTTATGGAATTAAAAAAAATCTATAAAGCAACAAAAAAAAATGGGATGGAGGGAATATTAAACTAACCTTTCTATTAAAAAAAAATAACAAACCATTAAAGTATCGTATTTTGTGGTATCAACACCCTGCTTTATCTAAACTTGTTCGTTTCCCAAATTGTCAAATGGCATTAACGGTGGTCCACTACCTTGATTATCACAATGAATAGAAATCCTTTCTTTCAGAATTCAGTCTCTCACATGGTATCAAGAGCTTGGTGAATTTTTTTTTTTCCGCTTCTGTTATCTGCTTAGCTAGGTGTGTGGGTGATTTCACACTTGAATTTTCTCCCCTTCTTTCTTCCTCACCGCCCCTCCCTATCAGTTTTTGTGACCCATTTAGGATCCTCCACCAACCGTGACCACCATCTACCTGCGCATGTGGCCCCACGCGCTGCCGCTTTCCTCTGCCACCTGCGCCAGCGCGTAAGGGCGCGTGTGCCATCGCCTAGCCTCTGCTCTTTGATGCTACTCTCCTAGGACCACTGCCGGCCTAACCCCGTGTGTTGGCATGATTTGTTGCTGTTTTGTCCTGCTGCCTAGCGTTCGGTTTGGGTTTTTTGGGGTTTTTTGGCTGCCCCGTTTGGTATTGCTTCGTTTGATTGGTTCTGTTATTTGTCTGACTTCTGGAATATTTTTGGGCCGCCTACTATTGTGTGGTCCTTGCTCGGTTTCTCTATAGATTATTTTGGCACTCCTTGTTGATTTCGGTTTCGTTTCATTCTCCTCTTTGTGGCTGCCCACTTCTGGTTGGGGTTCTTTTGGAAGTCGTGGGCCTCCTGTTTGGACTATATCTGCATCTGTCTATTTCCTTTGTGATCTGTTTCTGTGTTTTATTTGGTATGATTGATCGAAAACCCTCTTCCCTTGACTTGTTGCCTCTGATTACTCGAATTGTGGATTCAAAACTCATTGGCCCGAATTATTTCGATTGGGCTAGAATGATTCGGGTGTACCTACGCAGTATTCGGAAGGGCGTTCATCTTACTTCTAACCCACTCACTGACGATACCAGTGAAGAGTGGTTGGAAGATGACGCTCGATTGTTCGTTCAGATTAAGAATTTGATTGCTCAGAATTTTCTTCCCCTAGTCTCTCACAGCGAATTCGTCAAAGAACTCATGGATTATCTCGAGTTTCTCTACTCTGGCAAAAAAAATGTTTCTAGAATTTATGATGTATGTAAGACTCTCCATCGATATGAACAGGGCGATCATTCTATGTATGATTATGTCACTGGTTTCAAAACTGTGTATAAGGAGTACCAAGCTCTTCTTCCCATTAACTTAGACATACAGACAATACATGCTTAACGTGAACAGATTGCTGTTATGACCTTCTTGGCTGGGCTCAAACTGGAATATGAGTCCCTTCGGTCCCAAGTACTGTTAGAATTTTCACTTCCATTTTTGCAGGACATTATGGCTCAAGCTCTTCGGTTTAACTCTGTGCCTCCGCCTTCCCCATCTCTTCATAGTGCTCTTGCTAGTAGCGAGACCTCTCATGGTGGTTTTTGTGGTAATTCTCGTGTCTCTCGTGGTAGTTCTCAAGGTGGTAGGGGGGCCGTGGCAGTGAGCCTCGTCGGTCACCAACTGAGGAACTTGAATGTTTCTACTGTCATGAGATCGGACACACTAAATATTCCTGTTCGAAATTACAGGCCAAGCACCACAAGGGCCCTGCTACTCATTTTGCCTCTGATCAGTCTGTGACTATTTCTGCTGATGAATACGCCTAGTTGACTAGCTCTACCAACCCTCCTGCATCCTCTGCTGCCTTTGCTAAGACAGGTAACTCTACTACATGTCTTCTCTCTTCCGCCTCCACATGGGTCATTGATTCTGGTGCTATAAACCACATGACAGGTAATCCCCATCTTTTTTTCCAATATCGACCCTATTACCCACTCTTCCCATGTTAACCTTGCCGATGGATCCCTTTCTCGTATCCTTGGTTCTGGTACTGTTGAGTTGACCTCTTCCCTTTTATTACAATCTGTACTGCATTTACCTAAGTATGCTTTTAATCTGTTATCCGTAAGTAAACTCACCCGTGCCTTAAACTGTAGTGTCTCATTTTATCCTGACTCGTGTGTTTTTTAGGATCTTTCGACAAAGTGGATCCTTGGTAGAAGGCAAGAATTTGCTGGGTTCTATATCTTTGATCCTTTGGTGCCATAGTCCTTGGCCTATTTAAGTTCTCCCACTCCTTTTGAAGCTCACTGCCATTTGGGTCATCCATCTCTCTAGAGTCTCAAAGCATTGTGTCCATAATTTCGTTCTTTGTCATCTTTAGAGTGTGAGTCGTGTCAATTTGCCAAACATCATCGGGTGTCTTTATGTCCTATGGTCAAAAGCGGGCTGTGTCCCCATTTAAACTTGTTCACTTTGATGTTTGTGGTCTGTGTCCAGTCACTTCTCAAACTGGTTTTAAATACTTTGTCACGTTTGTTGATGATTTTTCTCAAGTTACATGGTTATATTTAATGAAATATCGTTTTGAGGTTTTTTCTCATTTTTGTGTTTTTCACGCTAAAGTTCAAACGCAGTTTCATACTTCTATTCGCACTTTACATAGTGATAATGCCACAGAATATCTCTCTGCATCGTTTTAGGCTTATAAGCTCCAACATGGCATTCTTCATGAATCCTCATGTGTTAACACACCAGCTCAAAATGGTGTTGCTAAACAGAAAAACCAGCATCTCTTGGAGGTTGCCCGAGCTCTTTTATTTTAGAATAAAGTCCCTAAACCATTATGGGCTGAAGTTGTCTCCACTACTTGTTTCCTGATTAACCGTATGCCCTCGGCAGTTCTTCATGGTAAAATTCCCTTCTCTGTCTTGTTTCCTAGTAAACCCCTGTTCCCCGTTGACCCTTGTATTTTTGGTTGTACATGTTTTGTTCGGGATCATAGACCTCAGGTGATCAAATTGGACCCTAAATCTATTAAATGTGTTTTTCTTGGCTACTCTCGCCTTCAAAAAGGCTATTGGTGTTTCTCTCTCTCTTTGAGTCGATATTTGTTTCTCGGGATGTCACTTTTCATGAATAAGATTCCTTTTTCACATCTTCCTCGATGGCTCCTTCTGAAGAATCGTCTGAGGACAACTTACTGGTCTACCTACTACTTTCCACTGGCTCCTCATCTACAGAGTTCTTAATTTAGGCATAAACCTCTGTTCCTATATCTAACCCTACTCCCACAGTGTCTCAACCACTCCTTGTTTATCAACAGGGCCATCGACCAGCTTTAGAGCCTGCAGATTCTGGTCCTCCACTGCCATTGTCGTCGAAAGATCCAGCATTGAGTCTTCCCATTGAGTCCCCTCCTGACTAGCCACCTGGTTCTCCTGACTTGCCCATTGCTTTTCGCAAAGGTAAACATTCCTACACTCATCCTATCGCCACAGTTATTTCCTATGCTGGACTTTCTGCTCTGTCATCGTCTTTTGTTGCCAATCAAGATTCCATTACCATTCCCAAAAATATTCGGTAAGCTTTAACCCATGCTAGTTGGCGTGCTGCCATGACTGAAGAGATGGATGCCCTTGATCGAAATCAGACTTGGACATTAGTTAATTTACCTGTTGGCAAGAAAGCTATTGGGTGCAAATGGGTTTTCACTGTCAAAGTCAATCCGGATGGCTCCGTGGCTCGTCTAAAAGCCCCTTTAATGGCGAAAGGCTATGCCCAAACATATGGTACAGATTATTCTGAGACATTCTCTCTTGTTGCTAAACTCACTTCTGTTAGGTTACTTATCTCTTTGGCAACCACCTTTGATTGGCCCTTGCATCAAATGGATGTCAAGAATGCATTCCTACATGGCTCCCTTCAGGAAGAAGTCTACATGGAGCAACCTCCGAACTTTGTTGCTCAGGGAGAGTATGGGAAGGTATGTTGCTTACACAAGTCTTTGTATGGATTGAAACAGAGCCCTCGAGCCTGGTTTGGTAAGTTCACACAAGTAGTTATGCAATACAGGATGGAGAAATGCAAGTCTGATCACACAGTGTTTTACCGACGATCTGAAAGAGGTATCGTACTTCTTGTAGTATATGTGGATGATATAGTGGTCACCAGGGATGATCATGATGGTATCTCGGATTTAAAATAGTTCCTCCAGTCACATTTTTAGACTAAGAATCTCAGACCATTCAGGTACTTTCTTGGAGTGGAGATTCTTCGTAGCAAGAAAAGGCATATTTCTCAGCCAGAGGAAGTATGTCCTTGATCTCCTAACAGAAATTGGAAAACTCAGAGCAAAACCATATAGTACTCCAATGCCGTGTAATCTACATCCTGAGAAGGATGATGGTGAACTATTTGTAGAGCCAGAGAGGTACAAGCGACTTGTTGAAAAATTGAATTACTTAACAGTGACTCAACCAGATATAGCATTTGCAGTTAGTGTTGCCAGCAGATTCATGGCATCACCCACGGTTACCCAATGGGCACTCTTAGAACAAATCCTATGTTATTTAAAGGGAGCACCAGGACGAGGCCCTCTTGTATGGGAAATATGGACATACTAGAGTTCAGTGTTTCACTGATGCAGATTATGCAGGTTGCAAGGATGACAGATGATCTACCTCAGGATATTGTGTATTTGTGGGAGGAAACTTGGTTGCCAGGCGAAGTAAAAAACAAAATGTAGTATCTAGGTCAACAGCCGAGTCAAAGTATCGAGCTATGGCTAACTTAGTTGCTAAAATTGTATGGATACACCAACTGCTCAAGGAGGTTGGCTATAAGATCTCTCTCCCCACACAGTTATGGTGCGATAATCAGGCAGCTCTACACATTGCTTCCAATCCTTTGTTTCATGAACATACAAAACACATAGAAATTGACTGTCATTTTGTTAGAGACAAAATAGACAACGACTTCATCACTGCTAGACATGTTCGGACAGACGATCAACTTGGCGATATCTTCACCAAGGCTTTGAATGGAGTACGCATTAATTATATATGTGACAAGTTGGGCATGATTGACATATATGCTCCAACTTGAGGGGGAGTGTTGACTGTATCTGTAATGAATGTAGATTGATTGTAGAATTGCCATTAGGATGAGTGATTGATTTAAGATATTATTTGATTGATTCTTCTTTCCTTTTCTGATCCTGAACATCTTGTATATAAGTAGCAGTCCACTACCTTGATTATCACAATGAATAGAAATCCTTTCTTTGAGAATTCAGTCTCTCACAGTTTAACATATAATGTAACTTAGGGATTTCAAGTGAGATCACCAAAAACTACTCAAGACTTGCCTTAGCCTTAAATATATAGTATAATGGATAGTCAACTAAAGGACAGAAAAAAACAATATCAAATTGAGCTTTTAGCCCGAAGAAATGAAAAATTATAAATTGTTGTTTCAGAAAACAAATAATTTCCAATGAACAATATTCAAAAAAAGTGTTGTTTTGTTGTTCCGTTAGAGCATATATTTCTAGCAACTAAACACAGGTGCCAAACAGAATCTATAGAAATTATAAACCAACATTCACGACACCATATCATGATTTGCACATTAACGATAATAAAATTTTACCAAAGTTATGTCTTATAGAGGGATTTGGATTCAGTAACCTTGTTTTTGGAAAAGTTAGCCTAACTTGTTTTATTCTAAGACATTGAATCAATCCAATAGACTAAATACAAAAAAATCAAATAATAATGAAGCTTTTAGTAAATGTCATTATTAATTATTAACTTTATTTATAATTTTTATTTTTCATAAGACCATCTTTAGTAATAATTTTTTTATTATTGCACAGAGCTATACATCGTTGCAACTTCAATTTTATTATTAGAGTTTTAATGAGCTGGAGGAGAGAGAAGAAATTTGTTCTTCAACTATAGAATGATTCACAGCTCAAATTTGGGTCCCAATGTGTACGAATAATAGGTGAAAAGAGAAGATATACAAAAAAAAAAATTGAAGGTAAAATCTTTTCTTTTCTCAATAATAAATGACCCATATACATAATCATTGACGTGATTAATAGACTCTATCTAAAAATAAAATAAAAATAAATATATGCAACCATTGTAAATTCCATCACTATAAATGCTTTAAGACTTTTATATCTTTATTCTCTTTTATGAATCTCTAAATGGTAAATATAAACTTTAAATTTAAGATTCATTTTTTAAAATTTAAGATTTTATATATGAGATTTAAGGTTCATGCTTTAGAGTTTAGAGTTTATATTTTTGGGTTTAACGTTCAAATTTTATTTTTAGGTTTATATTTTAAGATTTATATATATGGATTTAGGGTTTACTCTATATAAATCCTTAATCCTCAAATCATAAAAGAAATCCTAATGTAAACCCCTTACCCCAAAAATATAAACTCAAACTCTAAAATATAAACCTTAAACTCTCAACTATAAATTCTAAATTATTAAGCATAAGCCCTAACATTAAAATACGAACTCTAAACCTTAAAATATAAATCTTAATTCTTGAAATATAAACCCTAAATCCTAAATATGAACCCAAACCTCCATATATATAAATCCTAAAATATAAATCTTAAATTCTAAATTAAATCCTAAATTTTAAAATTTGAACCCTATATTTAGGATTTAGATATTAATAAAAAAGAACAAAAGTATAAAAGTCATATGAAAAATTAAAAATACAGATAAAACTAATAATTAATAATAACATTTAATGTAAACTTCATTATTATTAGAATTTTATTTATCTTGTCTGTTAGATTAATCTAAAGTTTCTAAAGCTATTGAATCCAAATCCCTTATAGAGTCACCGAACATACAAGCTCAAGATCAAGATGACAAGGAGTTTGAGTGCAATTCATGAAATGCATTAGGTTTTCTTAATCGGATCAGTTTTTCCTATTGTTCCTTTTCCTTATTTATAAGGATTTATAGTATTAAATTATTTTTTTTTAATTTTTGGTTTCCTTATTCCTATACTCCCTCGTTGTTGTTTTAGATTTTTCTCTTTTTTAAAAAAAAACTTTTATTGTTTAAAAATTATAAAGCTTTAGTTATTTCAAAGTTTCAAAACTTGATCAAAATTATTTTTCAGTTATATCACTGTTTGTTAATTATCACATATTTTTTTCACCTATCATATTTCATATACGTTTTATTAAATGGGAATATTTTAGTTAAGAAATAATAATATTTTACTTTAATTAATAATTTCTTATGATTTGTGTATTAACCTTAAATAACTATACTTTAAGAACTAAGGAAATATTTATTCGGAGTATTAATTACTAAATTTTATTATATCTTATTGCCACTAGTAGTTTACTTCCTATTTTTGTAATTAAGGATCATAGGAATATTTCTTTAAATTGTAAATAGATTTTCCTTTTGTATTAGGTTTTCGTTATTTTCCTATTGCCTTTGCTTTTTTAAAAAGAACCACTTGAACATTGTAAATAAACAAGTTTATAATTAATGAAAAATAAAGCTATAGAAATTGACGGTTTCCTCAACAACTTGAATTTGCATTGGTTCTCTTTGATCTGAGAATTTAAATTGGGACATTGTCGTAGATGGGTCGCATTAGGTAGGGCAATGATCTTTTGACATCACGTAATCTCCCCTAAACTTTGCCAGAGTCAATAAACAACTTCAATGATTTTCCAAACATAGATTTCAGTTGCAAATGCTGCACAAAACTGCAATATTGAATTGAACAGCATGCCAAAAAAAAAAAAAAAAAAACAGAGAAAAAGAATTTCCAATGCTATTGAATGTATTCATAATGAAATTATATATCTCCACTCTCCTACGTCCCTACAAATATCTAGTTAATATATATGCTTCACTGAAGGAATTCAAACAAAATCTAAACCAATATACCCAGCGAAAACATAGCGCTATACAAGTAAGAACCTGATAAATGAAAGCCTAATATTACTACTTTATATACACTCTCTGTATTTTACCAATCTTCACATTTAATGGAAACCATAGTTAGTATACCCACCATATCCACCCATCTGATCAGGAAAACCGAATGGTGGGTTCCACTGCTGGATCTCCGGTGGTTCTGAAGGAGCAACCCAGTTCTGACCAACGGCTGGAGTCACGGCCGGAATCGCCGTGTTGTCATGTATGCCTGCTAGTGTCCTCTCATTATTCACCCAATTCTGGTGAAGAATGTTTTCCCCCTGGACGATGGCCGGAGGCACCAGGTTGGAGTTCACTGGGGTTATACCATGGATGCTTACTAGTCTTCTCTCATTATTCGTGGAATTCCGGTTCTCCTCCGACCCAATGGCCGGAGGCACCACTACGTTAGGGTCCACCGTGGTGCTTACCGGATTCCTTTCATTATTCGCCGAATTCTGGCAAAGGAAGTGCTCCACCTGACCCATGACTGGAGCCACCATGTTGGGGTCCACCGTGGTTATGTCGTGGATGCTTGCTCGTCTCCTCTCGTTATTTGCGGAACTCTGGCGAAGGAAGTACTTCTGGGCGTGGCTTGCTACCTGAGTTGGAGATCTTGTCACAACAAAATTTCTTGAAATGCTTCTCCAATCTCCCTTGCCATATTTCTCTAGTCCCAAGAGAAATCGCCTGTTAGAAATAGAAAGGCTTAGATTAAGAACCATAATTCTAAAGGGACACGAAGAAAAGATCCTAAAGCATTATTCCTATATGGCATATATAATTCTAAAGGAAAAAAAAAAAAAAAAAAGAAGAAGAAAGTAAAAGAATCAAGCATTATCCCTAAAGCTGCAGAATGTACCAACATACTAAGTGTTTGAATAGTTTAAGAAGACATTTCATAAGGTCATCTAGCTCAATCATTATGACTAAATCAATAGATAAACAAGGAGAGAATCTTCAATACATTATCCAAAATTTTGAATAAAAAATATTTCCATCAAAATGTTTTATATAGATGAAAATTTTCAACTCTCTTTTTGAGGTGGGATTCAATGGTTTGTCCTATTGTCTGTGTGACACTATTTCTAATTTGAAGAAATTTTAATTAATCATAAAAAATTATAGACCATTTAAATAATGAATTTTGATCAATTAAAAAATGACATACAGAATAATTCATGACATGATCCAAAACATTTATTAATTTAGCCTTTTTCATAGCAAACTGCGAAACCAAACCAGATTTTGAGTTCACGTAAAAGCCACCATGCATTAAAGTACTCTCAGGGACATAAAAAAACAAATCATGCCAGATGAATTGCATCTAATTGTAATTTAAAGCAAAAAGAAATGATTAACCTCTAAGAATATAATGTACATTAATTAAAGAAGATTAAATTATACTAACATTATTAAAACGATTGCAAAACATTCATGAACGTTTCTTCAAGTATAATCTAAAAAGCTATAAAAACCTCTCCATGAAATATTGCTCCAAAAAAAAAAAAAAACTGAAAGCGAATAAATTCTTAGTTTGATTTTTCTTTTTTTTAAAAAAAGAAAAATCAAAAACGCAATTCTTGTATTCAAGAAAGCATTATTCTTTTCCTTCTTACTATATTTTCTGAGAAGCCAAACAAATAGAGTGAAAAAAAAAAAGAAAAAGAATCCAACACATACTGGTGTTCCTCTTCACTCCACGGAGTCCCTCTCTTCCTCGGCCTAGGCACAGGAAACTGATTGGCAGAGTCCGACACCCTCTCCGGCGAAGCCGCCGCATCATCAGGGTACTTGGGTACATCGACAAAACCCGACTCAATCGCCAAGACGTCACGGACCAAAGCCTCGTAGCGGTATTTCATCTCCTCCGGCGATTTTCCGGGCATTTTCTCGGCGATTTTCTCCCACCGGTCGGGCGAGTCCTCGGGGACCGTCACGAGCGCTAGCTCAAACAGCTTGTCGTGGAATCGAGTCCACTCAGTCGACTGGGTCTGATTCGGCAATGAGTTGTTCAATTCCTGAGACATCCTGGGCAGGTTTCTCTGACTAATAAGAGATTTCGCAACTAAAAGACTCAAAGAAGTCACAAAGGAAAAGGATAGCTGTCTCTGTTGTTCATCCGTTGGCTCAGCAGGACAGCAATTCAATGGCACTATATATAATGTACTACGAAAAAGTGAAAAATTTTAAATTCAAAAAAAAAACAAAAACAAATTAATACTCTTTGAGGACTCTTGGGAATTTTTGTTTAGCTAGGACTCTCACTATAACAATACGATTTAAATTCCTCTTTCGTGATCAAAAATTTTCTGGTTTGATTTACTTTTTTGAAGATTATCCTTTATTTCAAACCATAACAAATTTATAAATTTGAATTTAAATTTATTTCCTTATTTTATTTATCTATATGACAATATGAACTAGAAAATAGAGGTCACAAAAAGTTCGTTAGAAATTTAAAAATTTAAGTTTAAATTTTGAAATAAAGATGATATTAAAAATTGTATATCAAAGATTTATAATTATAAATTTAACTAAACAAACTATTTTTATTTAATCTATTATATTTTCCAAAGATTTATTTGTACTGGAAATGTCACTTTTAAACCCGGGCAATTTTCCGAAAGCTTGAGGGTTTGTTTGAGAAGTATATACTTATCTTTTCGCTCTCTTCTTTATTTTTAATGTGCATACTTTTTTAAAATATAAAATGTTATTTGTTTAGGGGTAGCAATAGAATCAAGCTAAGCTGGGCTTGTAAGTTAAGCTAGTTCGGGTTGAAGGTAGGGATTTTGAATCCCTTCCTTAAATGAGGGTATTTTTTGTATTTCATCAATCAATACAAACTCTCTAAAATTACAAAATAAGTGTTTGACTACTATAATCGACATTTTGTTTTCTTCTGGATGAGGGTGTTTTTAGTGTTTTATAAATTAAAATTTTGAAATTAAAATGTAGTTTTACAATTTTAATGAGGGTATATATTAAGTAAATTTTTTAATAATTCTTTTGAAACCTCTCAATTTAGAGAATTACAAAATATATATGCTTTAGAAAGAATTTGAGGAAATTATGAAAATCTCTTTAAATCTTTCCTCCCAAAATTAAAACTCCTAAGCAAGAGAAAGATTTAAATATACCTTCCCCCCTCCTTAGCAAACACATTCTAAAGATTATTTATCCATTAATTAAGTTCTCATATTAGCTGTGGAATTTGAATTCACGTCATAGTGGGAGACAATTTCATTCCTCATTGGTTAGACCAATTTTTATTGATAGGTTTTGAACCCTTTTATTGTAAAAACTATTTAGAATATGACACTACTTTAGACATTAATTAATTAGTCTAAATTTAAATCAAGAAAGAATATTAGTGTGATAAAATTCTCTTTATTAAATCTTAATATAACTGCATTCTTAATATTCAAATTCAAAACCTTTGGTTATGTTGCAACATACCCTACCATATGATTGACATACTAGATGGTTTTTTTTTTTTGGTTTTTTGTTGGACTTACATGAAGATTAATAACGATAAGATATAGGAAAATAAGCTAAAAAGCATAATTAGCAATATTGTCCTTAAGAACATTGTTTTGGAGGGATTTACTTACTCTCTTTAATAAATTCAAAAGGTACCTTTTATTGATTGGACTATTAAATTATGTCAAATTGCAACAATAATTATTTATGTCTAAATTTACATAAATCTAAAGTTTTTAAGTATTTAATATAAATGCAAAATTTTACTTATAAAATTTTAAAAATCATTATTCATTAAAATAAGTTATATGATAGAGTATTAATAAATATTTTTTATAAATTTTTATAAGCATGATTTATCATAAGAGTTTTTTTTTAATTTAATGGTTAAATATATAAGATTCCAAATCTATAAAAGTTATATAGAATAGTAAGACAAAACGTACTCTTATTGTAAATATACCCCTTCCTACATTTTTTCGTATCATATTATTCATTATTCATGCACCTTATAAAAAAATTATATATTCAAAAACATATTTAATGACTCAGTTTTAATGTTTATACATAGAGTATTTTTACATCCTTTGAATGTAAACACTAGTCACTATTCAGAACAATAAATAGTAAATCTCAACTCCAATAAATGCATAAAGATTTCAAATTCATAACTTACTCAACTAACTTTCTATTAAGTCAAAACCTGATTCTCAAGAATGGTATACATTATACTAATTTTTTACACTAACCTATTCAATCGGCTTTCTACTAAGTCAACAAAATAATATATTTATTGCATGAAATATGCTATATGTATATTTATATACACACTCACTTTTTATAATTTTTAAATTTTCTATTTAAGGTTTAGGGTTTAAATTTTCATATCATATAATAATAATAATAATAAAAAAAAAAGAAATGTATAGTGCACGCGTGGACTTAGAAATTAAGGTGTGCAAGTAGAGTTTTCCATATTTCATATATCATCCAACTTAATTTGGAATAAGGTGATATCTTGTAAATTATCTAGTCCAAAACAGATTTCAGTTGCTAATTCAATACTTGCAAAAGCGTAGCTACACAACTGTAATATTTAGATGGAAAGCATGCAACCACACAAACTACGTAAATGAATTTTCATTGCTATTGAATTCATTCCTAATGGCCTCATTTATTTACAGTATTCTCGTCATATCTAGTTCATATCTGAGCTTCAAAGAGGAATTTTCAAACAAAATCTAAACCAATAAACCCAATCTGCAGTACTCATAAACTCAGTCTATACAGCAAACCCATAGAACTATACAAAGAATGACAGATTAACGAAGCCTATCACTGCCTTATACACAGTGTTTGAGCCTTTTATAAAATCTTTACATTGGGAAACCCTAAACCCTAAACCCTAGTTTCCATGTCCATTTCTACCCGTCTGATCGGGAAAATGGTTTGGTGAGGATTCTACTGTTTGATCTCCTGTGGTTGCTGCAGTGGACACTTCGGAGGAGGAACCCTGATCATTGTCCGGAGGCACCATTGTGATGATATCACGCATGCTCGCTATTCTCCTCTCATTATTATTCACAAAATTCCAGCGAAGCAAGTCATTCATGTGACTGGTGGCCGGAGGGACCACTGTGGTGATATTAGGGAAGCTCACTAGTGTCCTCTCATTGTTTGCTGGATTCTGGCGAAGAAAGTCTCCTCCCTGACCAATGGCCGGAGACACCACCACTGTGGCTATGTCGTGGATGCTTGCTGGTCTCCTCTCATTATTATTCACAAAATTCCGACGAAGCAAGTCATTCATGTGACTGGTGGCCGGAGGGACCACTGCGGTGATATTAGGGAAGCTCACTAGTGTCCTCTCATTGTTTGCTGGATTCCGGCAAAGAAAGTCTCCTCCCTGACCAATAGCCGGAGGCACCACCACTGTGGCTATGTCATGGATGCTTGCTGGTCTCCTCTCATTATTATTCACAAAATTCCGACGAAGCAAGTCATTCATGTGACTGGTGGCCGGAGGGACCACTGCGGTGATATTAGGGAAGCTCACTAGTGTCCTCTCATTGTTTGCTGGATTCCGGCAAAGAAAGTCTCCTCCCTGACCAATGGCCGGAGGCACCACCACTGTGGCTATGTCATGGATGCTTGCTGGTCTCCTCTCATTATTATTCACAAAATTCCGGCGAAGCAAGTCATTCATGTGACTGGTGGCCGGAGGGACCACTGTGGTGATATTAGGGAAGCTCACTAGTGTCCTCTCATTTTTTGCCGGATTCCCGCGAAGAAAGTCTCCTCCCTGACCAATGGCCGGAGCACCACGTTGGTGTCCACTGTGGTTATGTCATTGATGCTTGCTCGCCTGCTCTCCTTATTTGTGGAACTCTGTCGAAGGAAGTACTTCTGGGCGTGGTTTGCTATCTGAGTTGGAGTTCTTGTCACAACAAAATTTCTTGAAATGCCTCTCCAATCTCCCCTGCCACATTCCTCCATTCCCATGAGAAATAGCCTGTTAGAAGAAGAAATGCCTTAGATTAGCAACCAGAATTCTAAATAAAAAATATGAACAAAAAAAAAAAAATCAATCATTCCTCCTAAACATATATCAGAGACTGGAAATTAAGCATACTTAGTGTAAATTAAGCATGGACCCTATTTGAATAGTTTATGGAGACATTCCAAAAAGTGAAGTAGCTCAATTAGTATGACTAAATATAGATAAACAGGCAGAGAATCTTCAACAAATTATCCTCATTTTGACTAGAATTCTAAAGGGCTTAGATTAGTAACCCGAAATACTAAGGGGACATGAAGAATAGTGAAATGAAAATAATGATAATAATAATAACAGTAATAAGCAAACAAGAAAGAAAAGAATCGAGTATTAATCCTAAAGCGGCATTTATCTGAATGTCCGCAAAATAGAGAATCACCAAACCCACCTAATGGACCCCATTTGAATGATTAATGCAAAGAATCTTCAATAAATTTTTCAAAATTTTTACTATCTTAGTCTTTTTACTAGCAACGCAATTGATCAATTCAACAAAAACTCATTTTACATTGAAATCATCCTATACCCAGATAAAAGAAAAATCACTTTCCATGTCCGAAGCAATAAAAATTGAATCTTTATTGTAATTAGAGAAGATTAAATAAACTGTACCCAAGAAACATTTATAGTTATAACCATTTCTTGAAGAATAGGGAAAGTATAATCAAGAAGCGATAGAATCTGGCCCTGCAGAAATGCACCCAAAGAACTAACAGAGAAATGGCAATTTTCGAATTCAAGAAAGCATTCTTTTACCGTCCTAACCAAACAGAGCAGAGAAAAAGAAACCGAACTCAACAGGGTATCCTTCACATACATGTGTTCCTCTTCAGTCCACCGATTACTCTTGGATCTCCTCCGTCTAAACTCAGAGGACGACAGATTCACAGAGTCCCACACCCTCTCCGCCGAAGCCTCCACGTCATCACGGTAATCGGGTAGCTCCACAAGACCCGACTCAATATCCTTGACGTCACGGACCAAAGCATCGTAGTGGTCTTTGATCTCCTCCGGCGACTTTCCGGGCAGTTGTGCGGCGATTTTCTCCCACCGGTTCGGCAAGTCCTCGGGGACGACGGCGATAGCATTCTCAAAGACCTTATTTTCGCGCCAAGTCCAGTGAGTCGACGAGGTCTTACTCGGCGTTGCATTGTTGGATCCTGGAGACATTGTGAATGGGTTTTGCGTTGGTGGATGGTGGGAGTTAAGAAAATGCCGCGCTTATATATTAGACACGAAAAATGGAAAGAGAAAAAAGAAATTTTCACATTCAATTTTTTTAAAAAATAGTTATTTACTGTTAGGTGGGTCTGAGAAAGTCTTTTGAGGTGGTACCCACTTAGAACCAACACGATTTATTTTTTATCTTTTATTTTTGCATTTTCTTTCTTGCAGTTGTGTTTACTTCTTCTTTTTTTTTTTTTTCATCTAAAACCCCTTTTAATTATTTTTAGAATGAAAATCTATACATAGAAATCCTGTCAAATTTTAATCAACCCATTAATGATAATTGTTCTCACACCTTTATTTATATATATATATATATATATCCACATAATATTTTCTACTCTTGATATTTCAAAATAACTAAATCTACCAAATCAAGGGTTGACAGTTGTTAGTTAGAATCAAATTGGGACCCACCCGTTGAAACTGCTATCTTTGAGGTGGCGTTTAGTTACATATATATTATATTATATCTTGAGTTGTTTATTTATAAAATGAATAATTTTATTTTAGTGTGAATGTGTATATTCAAAAGATTTCATTATTCATGAAGATATAATCTTTAAGTCCTTTATGTTCTATTATCTTTCGTAGGTTATAAGTCCTAAGATTTTATTGACCTCTCCATAACCTCTAAGTAATTACATAATATAATTTATGATGTATTATTCTCATTTATTATGTTGTAGTATAAAGTTACAAGCCCTTGTGCCTATAAAAGAGTTACCTTATTTGTACATGAAATAAAGGAATGGAAATAAAAGAGAAAAGCTCTTACTCTTTGAATTCTTGTGCTCTCTATATTGTTTTTCATTTTACATTATTTTTATAACATGTTATTTGCACAAGGCTTTAACAAAAGCAATTATGTGGTGAAGCTTCTCTCTTGAATTGATCAAAGAAAATAGGTTAGTTTTATTCCATACATCACCTATCTTCCTCAAGTTTTAATCATTTGATTGTGATTTCAACGCCTTGCACTTATATTTGTTTGATTATTCTATTTCCAACTCTCTTAAAGCAATGTCTAATATCACGAAAAAAAAAAAATGAACCAAAAGGAGTCTATGCTGTATATTCAATTGGAGATTATATTGATTATATTATCCTCACATTTTCATTACATTGTCTTACTTATTAGATTACATATACTACTACGTACATCCAAATTTTCTTGAATTGTGTTTTATCTCTTTTTGGTCTACATTGAAGTATTATTATGTCTTTATCATAAAATGTGGAGCCAAGTGAATGAATTATTGGCCAAAGAAATTTATGTGCTTAAAAATGCCATAGTATGAATGTTCCCAAAAAACCTATGTGCCTCAAAGATCCATAGCATGAATTTTATGTATCTTGTTATGAGTCCATAAATTCTATGGCATAGAGGAATAAGAGAAAAAGAAAAGAGAACAATTACCCCCTAACACTTTAAGTTTCCCAATATAAACCCGAGACTTCAAACATATACCAAAATTGAACCCTCTATCCACCTCTGTCACTGCCCACTAACAGTTTTCACCTACGTGGCACGTTAAGCGCTGACATGGCCATTAATGGGTGATGTGGCTGCCACATAGGATCGTTCTAGCATCCAGAACTGGCTTGATTCTAGTCATGACACGTGTCATGCCATGAAGCAAGTCCTTTCCTCTAAGGATTTCATCCCCAACCTTACCATTCACTGCCTCATCAACCTTTTGATTCTGAAGTGGTTCGGATTTTCAGCAAGAATCGCTTTGTGATTGGTGTTTTAGAAATGTCGATTAGAGTTATGGGTTTGATTATGCGAGAAAACAAAGCCAAAAAATAAAAATAAAAATTAAACTCATCTACTGTATTAACCAAAAACTAGAGATACACAGAGAGAGAGAGAGAAACTTTGTTGATCAATTTCCAGACTATAGAACTGACGCCAAATAAGATTGAAGCCAATTTGGTTTCATAAAATTGTAGAGAGTTGGTCGTGGAAGATTTTGGTTTCCATTGAATTCCTTTTTAATAGAATTTGAGCTTGTGATTTTTACACAAGTTTGTGATCGTGTAGATTTTTCAATGTTTTAAGGTAAATAATTGATAATATTTTGATTTTGCTGAATGAGTTGAAGAGAAAGTGAGGATTGGGCGACGGGCTCTATATGTGGAGGTTTAAGTTGGAGGCTTGAGTTTGATTATATTTTTTTGGTAATTTTTTTGGATGATTTTTATGAGAAGTGGGTATGCGAGAAAGGGGTTGGCGGCGGTGGGAGGATAGAGATGGAGGAATCCGAGCTTGAAGTAGGCGAGGCCTACTTATACCAAAACCACGAAGATTACCGCTTTGGGCTGCCATTGAAGAACCTAAGTGGAAGAGAAGGGAAAAAAAAAAAACTGTGGTGTTGTTGATGTGGCCAATTTAGATAACTCATACTATCCATGTTACCCATTAATGACCACGTCAGTGCTTAAAGTGCCATGTAGGCGAAAACCGTTAGTAGGTGGTGATGGAGGTGGACAGAGAGTTCGATTTGGTAAATGTTAGAAGTCTCATAGTTTAAATTGGGAAACTTAAATTGTCGGGGGGTAATTATTTGCGAAGTTAGTGTGAGGGGGTAAAAGGGGCCTAACTCAAAAGAAAAATCTGAATGAGCTATGTGTCCAGAAGAACAATAACAAGAGAACTAAGAATCCACTTTTGTGATTCTAACTATTCTATTATATTCTTTTCTTCCTTTGATAATTTTGTTGCCTAGTAATTTTACACAATACCTTAATTGATTTTAGTTATTTTATATTTTTACTTTATAGATAAGATTTATTTATCCTTTTTTATAATGTTAGATTATTGTTTTGTGGTTTATTTATATTAAATTTTTTGTCTTTAGTTATAAAAAGAAAATACTCCTTAATTCTTATGCCTTGAAATTGCTCTTGTAGTATCAATATAAAGAAAAAAAAATACATAGAAATATTAAGCCTTTAACAAGAAATCACAAATCTTATATCTAATTGGATTTGCTCCATTTTCTGAAGTAAATGCAGTAATGTTGTTTAAAGGCTTAGGCATGGTCATGTCCATTGTTACAAAAGGAGATGATGGTCATAATATCAAAATAATTCTTGCCACCAAAAGTGGTAGAAGAATAAATCGATAAGATAAATTGATACTCTAAAAGGTATTACCACTATAACTCTTGGTATGAGGATTGAGAATGATGTCGAAAGTTCTTCTCCCAAGTGTAGAAAAACACTTATTGCTTTGACAGGTTAAATACAAAGAATGCCTCCCTTGAGTTAAGTGCATATGAGTGCCCCTAGAATATTGCAATCCAAAAATTGAGTAAAATATCTATCTTAATCGTTATATTTTTCCACTAGAAGTGGACAAATAGTGAATAGTGAGAAATGAATAATATGGGGACAATAACAAACATGTTGAACCACGAGTTCTCATTGATAGTGTATTAATGGACAATATTTCTAGAGATAAAAATATTTCTTTGATATGATTATAAGCAATACCAATGATATATGGCAATATAGAATTTGATTTAAACTCTTGAAAGCTGAAATCCTTTTATTATTGATACAAAAGTTTTTTTTTTTTATATGTCACTATTCTCCCTAAATACAAAATTATATTTGCGTATCTTAGTTGGATATTTTGTTTGCTTATTAGTCTTTGGATGAGTTCATGAATGTATTGATATGAATTGCAAATATGTGTTGTAGTATAGTCTTTGGCAATGCATAGATTAAGAATATTTTTTAATGAGTGATGTATTAGTTTATTGCTATTCATCATATCATGTCAAAAAAATTTCATTTGATTTATTCTTAGCTTCATGGATGAAATATCTCTCTTAATGCAAGAAGCCAATAATATTATCATATGTGGTAGTACAAAGATAAATAAAAACTTTTGAAAAGTTAGCAAATCGTTCCTGGAAAACTCTCAAAGAGCTAGCAAATTTTTCCTTTAAAGGGGAACAAAAAAGATAATTTACAACTCTTGAAGAACTAAAGAATTATCACTTGGAGGAAAGAAATCATATATTGATTTTGTATAAAGTCTCATATAAAGTTATAAGTTTCATTTATATTGATGTCATATTGAGACAACAAATGAAAAATATATATATATTGAATATTTTGTATTGGAGAAATTTTATGCATTTTCCTCCAAATTGTACTACACATATGTTAGTGCAATTGAAGCACTTGTTATCATAAACCAAAAGTGTACAAATCATAGAAGTTTACTATTTGACATGACCGGTTATGCCATCCTAGGTCAATATGATGCAAAAGATTATTGAGAATTCACATGATGACATATTGAAGAATCTGAAGATTCTTATAATCTTGTGAGTTCTAATATGTTGCTTTTCTTACAGAAATTTGATTAAAAAGTTTTAAAGTCAAAGTTGGACAAAATCTTGAGGTTTTCTTGAACACAAGGTACAACCACCATGTGGACCATTTAGGTATTTTATCATTTAATCGATGCATTGACTAAATGGTCACATGTTTGTTTATTATAAGCTTACAACTTGAAGTTTGCAAGATTGTATGTCCAATTGATTTCTAATGATACATTTACAAGCAACATTGTATACATCATGCCAATGATACGTTCGCCTTTTACAATTGGCTTATGGTTAGAAGCCAAGTATTTCCCATCTAAGAGTTTTGAAAATGTTGTAAATACTCCACCACAATGCATTATGATGAGACATCTTGAGGTTGGGAATATAGAAATATCCACGTGTAAGTTTTCCCAATAATTTGGGGAGAAAAGAAGCGGTTGGAATGAATTATTATCTTGAGATTAGTCAGAATAAATTGATCCTCATTCAAAATAATATGAACTAGAAGTTCATGAGATCATTTAGCCAAAATGCCAAACATATTTACAAACTTATGAGAATGGCTAAACAATAAATTCCAACTGCTAATGCTCTAATGTCTTTGTCGGACAAACAAACCTGATGCATGCATGAAGCATGAAAAACCTGTTGGATAATTGTAAACACATGAAGCATGGCTAGCCTGCTAGTTCCAAGGATGAACATCCTCAAAAATTAAAGAAAAAGAGCTCAAAATAAAGATGGTATAATCAAGGATGTGGCAACTCCGGAAGAGTGCCTAGAGTTAACTCTAGAAGAGTTCTCAGACATAATTACTATCTTAGTTTTAGAAGAACTTTAGGTACCTAAAAGTTATAAAAATGAAGAAATCTCAATAAATTATGTCATGAAACCGAAATGAAGTCCACATTGATAATAGTTTACATATCATATAGTGCACAATATCATGAATGATAATGAGGATCATGAACTAAGGTCTGCAGACAAAGCAATGATTGGCCAAATAGAAAGACACATTAAAGATAGTTAAGCTTGCTTGTAAACCAAAAAGCTTTAGGACATAAAGTCCTACACCAAAAGTGTAAAAGTTAGTGTTATGCAAAATTGAAATGAGAATGGTGAAATTATGAGGCGAAATGAATGTGTTGATATTGTGACATATAAAACACAACTTGTTGCTTAAGAATTTTTGCATCGGCTTGGCATTGATTCTAAGGAGAAATTTTTACTTGTGGTAGATGCAAATATACTTAATTAGTCTAGCAGTACATGAAGAAATCGATTTGTGTCTAATAGGTGTTGCTATAGCCTATTTATGTGGAAATCCTTAAAGGATTATACTTGTCTAAAGTAAATAATTAGAGTTCTTGATATGAGTACTCAATGAAATTGATAAATCTCCTTGTGGATTAAAGCAATCTAGAGATATATGGTATAATTGCCTCCTTGAGTATTTGATAAAGCAAGGAAATAAAATGATCTATTATGTCCATATATATGAAAAATGAATATCATTGGAACATTTGAAAAGCTTCCAAAATTTGTAAATTATTTGAAGAAACAATTTGAGATCTAGAAAGAATAGAGGTTTTGTCTTGGTTGACAAGTTGAGATTCAAAGGATGGAAATTTTGTGTAGCAAAAAACTTATATTGTAAAAGGGCTACAATGGTTTGATATAGACAAAACATATGCATTGAGCACTCTAATAGTTATAAAGTAAATAGATTCAAACAAAGATCTTTTCTTAACCTCAAGAAGTAAAAGATGAAGAACTACAGGGTCCTGAAATACCATATCATAGTGCAATGAAAGCACTAATCTACCTTGTTTGCCATATACAACGTAATATATTATTTGCTATATATTAGCAAGTTATAGTTCTTTACCTCTTGAAAGGCATTGGAACAAACTAAATATATATATATATGCTATCTTAAAGGTTATTTGCTTACATGTAGCCAGGTAATCATTCTATAACAATCTATGAAAAAAGCTATAATAGCCATACCACCAAATCTCGCTGAAATTTTGGCATTATATGGGGCATAATGAGAATGTGTTTGGCTAAAAGCTATGATCCAACCCATAGGAGACAACTTGTGGTTTATCTTCAAGAAAAATGGTCTTGATGATCTTACATCAAAATGGGTTGACATTGCTCAAATCTATTCACCAAGGCATTTCCATCAACAATATTAGGAAAGTTTATCTATAATATTGGAGTCTATAGACTAAAGATCTCAATTTACACAAGACATGCACATTGTACTCTTTTTCTCTTAATCATAGTTTTTTTCCATTGCATTTTTCCTAGTAAGGTTTTTAATGATGTAGTATCTCATAGCGTATGAAAGAATGTACTCTTTTTCCTTCATTAGGTTTTTGTCCTGGGGTTTTTCTTAGTAAAGGTTTTAACAAGGCATATGATGGATATTCAAGGGGGGAGCGTTATGAATAACCTTATTTTGGTGTGGATGTCCATATTCAAGGGCTTTCATTACCTATGAAGGTTACAACCTTCAAGTACTTTATGTTTCATTATCCTTTGTAGGTTACAACTCCTAGGATTTTATTCACCTCCCCATAATCTTCGAGTAATTACCTAATGGAATTCATGATGTATTATTCTCATTTATTATGATGTTGTATAAAATTACAAGGGCTACCTCATTTGTACATGAAATAGAGGAATGGAAATAAAAAAGAAAAGCTCTTACTCTCTCAATTCTTGTGCTCTTTATATTGCTCTCCATTTTACATTATTTTTTTATAACAAGAGAGTTGTTTTTCATTTTTCATATTTCAGTGTCTTATTCCTACATTCTTTCTCTTTACACAATATTTATTTTCAAAAGTTAAACATAAATAACAAATTAATTAACACTCACAAAGTATGACGGGTAGGTACCAACACTAAAATTCATAAATAATAAAATATAATTACCAATTGTTTCCAATAAAAATAGTACTAAATTGAAAGAAATTATTCAATTTAGCATCCAAAGGATAAAAAATTTTAAATAATTTCTGGAATTAAATTGACAAACGAAATATACAGTTGCTCGTGTATATCAAAATAAAATATTTTAATAAGAAAAATCGCAGTTTTATGACGATGACATCACAATAATGAATTTCTTATACATATTTTATAGTAATACATTAAGAGTTTTACTATATAAATGTATCTATTTATGTACACTTTTTTATATAATTTGTATATAATTGATGTATATCTCTTTGTACATTTATTAGAGTGTAGTTAGGGGTAGAAACAGATTCGAGAGATGGGCAAACCTATTATAGGTTAAGCCAAGCCTAGTCAATTGAGGCTTTCAAATTAAGTTAAAGCTTGAGTATAAACCTATTTGATTAAAATAACTAGGCGTTTATTCACAAAGCCTAGTTTATTGGACTGCATGCCAACCTATTGAATTTATTATATGTATATATATATATATATATATATTTAATATAATTAAAACTAACATACTCTTATATTTGGTCACTTATTCATAATACTCACATGTCTCTTGAGTACGGCAGGTAATTTTATATATATATATATATATATATATATATATATATATATATATATGTTTCATTGAGATAAACATGAAATTATGTATGCATAATTTTTTTAAAATGTAATTATAACTTTAATTTTATTTCATCTTACTCTTGATGTTTTTTAAAATATTTGTTAGTGGCATGAGTTTAAAAAGGGAAAGAAAAGGATAAAGAAGTTATGTATTCTTGTCCATTTTACTTTTGTGTCTCATATCTATATGTTTGTACGTGTTTATACATATAAGTGATAATGTGGATAACAATATCCTTTGTTACTTAGCAATTATAATATAGTGAGAATACAACAAATTTATAATTGGTTATGCTAAAACTTTTACATATTTAAAGCATACACAACTTTTTTAATGTTGTGAAAAAGTAGTTACATAGAATCAGTTGAGAGAATTGAGAGAAGAGAAAATATAATGCCTCTAAAAAAGTAACTTTTATTCATCCACCAAAGGGGTATATATACACAAGGAAAGTGAAACTCTAGCCCTAAAAATGATAATGTTTATTCAATAAATTACAAATAAATAAATGCTCAGTCAACCTTAAGGAATATTCCATTAAATGGGCATCCAAAAATCAAAATATTTATAACACACCCCTTGGATGCCCCTTACCAATGAAGATGCCTTGTTAAAAACTTTATTTGGAAAAACCCTATTGGACAAAAACCTAGTGAGGAAAAAAGTACATAATTATTTGTATATGCAATCAAATGTTATCTCATTAAAAACCTTACCAGGAAAACCCAATGAGAAAAAACTATGGTGAAGGGAAAAAGAATACAATGCGTATCAATCAAGTTTTTTTTGTTGATGAACTCTAATATTGTACAAGATCCTTCAAATATTGTAGAAATTAATACCATGGTAACAAATTTGCTAGATTGTCATATTGACGAACTAGTTAAATTGTACTAATTTGGTTCTTAGGACCAAATATTTCTTTACCATTCTCACGAGTTCTAAAAAGAATATATGTTCGCATTTAGTGATCACAATTGATATAATTTGTACATATAAAATCACTTTAGCACTTCTACTATATAAGCATTTTAATCCAAGTTTCTCTATAAGTAATTTATAGCTTTGGAAGCTTTTGAAAAGTTCTAATTTTAAATCATCAACACAAATTTACTAATATGTAGACAAATGGGTCATTTCCATACATTTCTTTCAACAAATATTAACTTAAACGATCATATAAATTGTTTCAAGCAAATCAAATCCTTCAAGGATGTCATTATTGAATCAGTCGACTACAATAATATTGATTAGACACAAATAATGTCATTCATGTACTGCTATACTAAATAAGTATCATTAGATACTTGCATCCACCACAATTGAGTATATCAATTCAAAATCAATGCTAGTTATTTGTGAAAAGCCCTTGAGCACCATTTTCTCTTTTATATTCACATAAAAGCTCATTTATCCATAACTGGCTTTACACTTCTGGTGCATAGATTGTAGGTCCTAAACTTTTCCAATTTTAAGTGAACCTCAATTGCGTCTTTCATGTTTTTTTGGCCAATCATTTCTTTCTCTACAGACTTTTACTAATGATCCTCAATATCTTTTATCACATAGCACGCTATATTATATGAGACACATTGTCAACAATATTGATTTCATTCTGATTCCATCATATTTTATAGAGATCTCTTTGTTTTCATGGCTTTCAAGTATTTGAGTTTCCTTTAAAACTAAAACATTAGTTATGTGTGAAGACTTTTCTAGAGCTTCCTCTGACAACTCTTCTAAAGTTACATTATCCTCGATTTGATCATCTTATTCTTAGCTCCTTTTCTTTTCAAGGATTTTATCTTTAGAACTGGTGTGTTTGCCACTCTTCATGTGTTTGTAGTTATACTTTGATTGGAGTAATAGCAGTTGGTACACATAATTTTAGTTACTCTTACTAGTCAGGCAATGCGTTCGACAATTTATACAATTAAAGTACCATATGAACTTTTGGTTCATGTTTGCTTTGCATGAGATCCAAAGTGATAATTCATTCTAAATATTCTCCTTTTCCAACTACTTATTCTCGCCCCCCTAATGTTAGAATAAATGACTTATGAAAAAGACAAGTGGTGAACCAAACAAAAAATAAATATCCTTTTAGTGACTCAATATATTTCACTTATGTATGGAGATATATATCCAACATATGTTCTCAACTTCCATTGAGGTTGAATTTTAGTACATTGTGGTAGAGCAATTAACAACACATTCAAAATTTCTTGGACAAGATATACTTAGCTCATGACTGTAAACCACTTATAAGAAGGGGGCTCAAATAACTTGTTAACATGAAGCAAATCAATGTTATAACATGAACAATCACATGTTCCCAAATCAATTTTGGAAGTTTAGATTTCATAAGTAATGGCCTTGTAATAATTTTAGGCACTTGCAAGTCCATTTTATGTATTCCAATAGTCATTTTGAAGAGTGAATTCACTAGCATTAACTAGGTGTGTTGTTCAACTACATATAATTAAGGCATTGTGCTCTTAATTCAATTCGTTGAACAAGTAATGTCATAAACTTTAGGTTATGAGTTAACCCAAATATGTAATCATTTAGTCGATGCATCGATTAAAATCAAGAAGTATCTAAATGATCCACTTGGTAGGTCTATAGGCCCACAAATATTTTCACCTTGTGTACATTCTAAAAGGATGAGGGGTTCACTCTCACTTTTGCTAATGCAAATAAATTTTTTTTGGGAACAAATAGCATATGGGAAACTAAGCATTTCAATTGAAGAATCTTCTGGCTCTTCAGTGAAAGTCTACATGAATTTTCAATTACTTTTGCATCATTGTTGACTCAAGATAGCTCAACCGGTCATGAAAAAAAAAAAAACTTATTTTGACTTGTAAACTTTTGGTTTACAGCAACATATGTCTCAATTGTACTAATATATATGTAGTACAAATTTGAGAAAATGCATATAATTTCTCAATGTAAATATTTACTAGCTCTTCATGAGCTTTTAATTATGATTTTCATTTCTCCAACTCTTCAAGAGTACTCAATTATCTTTGTATTACTAAATATAGTAGTAACATTATTTATGTACAATAGAAATAATGTAACATCACATAATATATCAAAATCATTAAAGCTAAAAACTAAAATAAAATTACTTATAGTTACGTCCATCACCTGTAGGGGATAAAATGATTTTAACAACTTTGATATGACTATAATAAAAACTAGGACCTTGTTAGTTGAAAGTGAAGTCAATATTTAATCTTTTCCTTTTATTGATGCTTTAAAAGGATTTAGAAGATGTTTAGGTGTACAATAAGTACAAGCCTAAAAATCCTTTTCATGCCACAATAATATTGAGTTTCCAAACATCTTATGGTGGATAGAATATTTCGTACACTATAATCATGTGTACACCCACATTTCTTAATATTGTTCCATTCACTTAGGGAATGAATAAAAATAATATAAAATATCCATGTTCTCATCTTGCAATATCATAGTTTTAAATAAGGTAAATTTAACGTTCAATCTCAATGCGCAAAAAGAGAAATGGTTTTTTAATTGACCAATGTGAAAAATAAATCACTTATGTATAGAGTGAGGGAATATTCATTTCATGGCATCTAATCAATTAAAGATTTTGTATCACAAACAAATATGGCAACCTCTGATGTCCACGATCATTAGCATGCCTTGTTTTGTAGTAAAACTAATATATTATGTCTACACAAGTAAGTGTAATAACGGTTAATTTCATATCTATTGCATGCTAAGAACACATTGAACCAATAGTGTGCTTCACAAAGATCAATTAGCAAGGACAAAATAGGCTAATGCAATGCCGTGTTACAACATCATAAGAGTTTTAAAACAGTCCCATTAGATTCATGGTCCCTATCTATTAAGAGGAGGCCAAGATACAAGCTATATAAAGTAGAAAACGTAAAACTTTTACCTTTGAAAAGTAGGAAGCCATTTAAAATGATTGCCCGAGTAGCTAAATCTATAGTTAAGTATAACTAAGAACCCTTGCACATTTTCCAAGCACCATTAAAGATGTTCCAAAATCAAAATGATTAAAATCAAAATTTTGAAAACATGAAAGCAAATAATATAATCTAATTCAAAAATCAATGGCAATTATTTGAGAGAAATCACATTCCTAATTGGAAGATGTGAATCTAAATTCAAAGAAACTAATGAAAGAGGAATATAAATTCCTTTACGCATCAAGAGATATATGGCCTTGAAACTTTCATATCAAAGATGACAAATCAATTAAGAGATTTGAGGATAACAAATATAAATTTCATGTAGTCAAATAAATAAAAAAAAATCACATGATATTCATAAGAGTCTATATATGCTATGGTTCTTCTGGACCATAGATTACTAATATGTAGCATTTGATATGGTTCTTATGAACCATAAACTACTTACATCATTTACTTATAATCATTTAGATTTAATTGGATTGAGATTGACAGATATCTTGCTATGGTTCTTTTGTACTCATAGTTAAGGAGCACTCAAGCACTATAGTTCTTTTAGACTTACAATCAATGTGTGTCATGCTATGATTCTTCTGGACTCATAGCTAACATGTGATCATGCTATAGTTTTTCTAAACTTATATGGCCAATTTATATATTTATGCTATGGTTCTTCTTGGACACATAGCTACATATGGACTTACACTTCCAACAACATCTTCAAGAACCAAAATTATGGAAAAAAGAAGCAAAAGAAAATTAATGCAAATCAAAATAAAGAAAGTAATTCACTGTATGTAGATAGCTTCAAGATCTACTTCATGTCTATGTAGATATCTTCAAGATCCAATTTCACACCATATGTGGATTGCTTCGAGATCCAATGAAGGCATTATTTAGTTTTACAACTTGTGTGGATAGCTTTGGGATCCATTTTATGGTTTACATGGATAACTTCAAGATCCAATTAAACTTCTATGTGGATAACTTCAAGATCCACTCTATAGAAAATTAATTGTTCATAATAAAATTTCCCATACTTTTGGATGAGCGTGTATCAAATGAATTAAATTGCATCGCACGTCTAGAGGAGGCAAATCAAAAGAATTAAATTATCTCATACCTTTGGATGAGACAAATTAAAGAAATCAAAATTTTCTCATACTTCTAGATGAGAAGTATAAAAGAAATTGAATTGTCTTATAAAATAAAAATTACTTGCCTTCATACTAGCGATGGAAACCAATTAAACAATTAAAGCATCAATAAACAATTAAAGCTAATTGCAATTACCTTTTTCTAGATGCCTTTTTCTTAATGACCAATATTGATGAAAATTGATGGCAGTGGTGGATGGCTGCCTTTTTCTCTATCTTCTTTTCCTTCTCTTCTCTGTCAGTTTCAAACTTAGCTATGATAGTGGAGTTTACGTCTACAAACTATCAAACTAATGGGGGAAATTCGGCAACCCTTGCGGTGGAAAGGTAAGATGGTAGATTATTATGTTGATAACGTGTTGTGAAAAAGTAGATACATAGAATGAGTTGAGAGAATTGAGAGAAGAGGAAATATAGTGCCTCCAAAAAAGCAACCTTTGTTCATCTACAAAGGGGGTATATATATATAAGGAAAGTGAAACCCTAGCTCTAAAAAGGATAATGTTTATTTAATAAATTACAAATAAATAAATATTGAGTCAGTCATGGGGATATTTCATTAAATGGGCAACTAAAAATCAAAATATTTATAACATTTAAAAAACTATCAGTGATTATTATTAGGGGCTTAAATATTCCAAACAGGCTTACTAAGCTAAACAAGTTAGTAGGTTAGGTCTTATTTTTGGCCTAAATTAAGTCAATAAGTTAGGCTTAGGCCAATAATTTATTATGTAGACTAAACCTATTCAAGCAAAAGCTTAATGATGAGTGTAAATTATATGGACATTTTGGCATGAATTCCCTTGCATTTAAGTTCCAAATTAATATAGATTAAGATGCTTTTAATGTCATTTTACTATTATGCAGGAACCAAGCACCGAAAGGAACAAAAGCAAGAAAATCCAACATTTTATCCAAGCTTGGGTGTCGTGGCGCCCATGTCCTGGCGCCGTGGTGCCCTATCCCAGAACCAAGACTGCCAATGCGCCCATGTCCTAGCGCCGTGGCGCCCTGAGATCCCGCCGTGGCCCCTTGGAGACTTTCTGAAGCAAATATGAAGAGTTCCAAGCCAAGTGGACTTCTGGGAAGTAGTGTCCTATAAGGATTAGGACTCTCAAGCCTAGAAGACTCTCCAGAATCATTGTCCAAATGGCTGCACACTTCCAAGACTTCAATCCCACTTGAACACTGATTCTGGAGAGTCTTCTAGGCTTGAGAGTCCTAATCCTTGTAGGACACTACTTCCTGAAAGTCCACTTGGCTTGGAACTCTTCATATTTGCTTCAGAAAGTCTCCAGGGTGCCATGGTGCCAGGACATGGGCACATTGGCAGTCTTGGTTCTGGGATAGGGCTCCACGGCTCCCAAGCTTGGATAAAATGTTGGATTTTCTTGCTTTGGCTCCTTTCGGTGCTTGGTTCCTGCATAATAGTAAAATGACATTAAAAGCATCTTAATCTATATTAATTTGGAACTTAAATGCAAGGGAATTCATGCCAAAATGTCTATATAATTTACACTCATCAAACTCCCCCACACTTAGCTTTTTGCTCATCCTCGAGTAAAACTAAAGAGAAATAAAATAAGCAAGTCAGCAAGACTTTCAAACATGACTTACTAACCATATTGGCCTCAGAATTATTCACTTTGGATTCATTGGAAATCAATAATCATATCACAATGCAAGATTACTCAATTCAAGGTGGAATAGTCCCACACCCTAAGTAACTCTCAAAATAAACAACGGTTTAGGCTCAATCTCTCACTTAAGTGTATGTCAAAAGTTACCATATGAAAGGGTTATCAAATCATGGAAAGCAATTAGAAATGTATAAGGTACAGAAATTAAGTGCATATGTACATAATAACTCATCAAGTTTCATGAATTTAAATGCAAAGAAGATGAATTCCCTCTCATAGGATAAAAATTCACTCCAATCTCTCAAGTATTTAGAGGGTTGAATATACACTCAAATCAATGCAATTCAAAATTTTTCCATAAGCTTGCTCATATATCAAATCTCCACCACTTAATAATAAACCATAAACGTTAATCAAAGGGACTTTTTAAGGTTGTAATGGGGCTTTTAGGAAGGGTAAAAAGGGTTTAATGGTAGTGAATATCAAGGGTTAAAATACACCAAGAAGAGATTAAGTGAATATAAGGCTACCCTTTAGCTCACTTACTCTCCAACTTACCAAGCCTCATACTTGCATATTTTCTCCCTTCTTTCTCATTCTTTCGCTTTTCTTGCTGTTTTTTCTTTTCTTTTTCTTTTTCTGGAAATTTTTCCAGATTGCTTTTCTTTTATTTTTTTCCAAATTTTTTTTTCTACACTTTTTCTTGGGAGATTTTCACATCTTTTTGAGGCTCTTTCTTGCCACTTCCCTAGTTACTAACTAGGCAACATTTTCCATGCCTTAAATTCACACAATCCTTCAAAGTGTTGGGTTCACAAATATGGATAAATCAAAGGAATGGTATATGGCTTAAAATGTGGTTAAAAGAAAGGAAGGTTAAGGCTCAAAAAAGGGTCAACTAATGGTGATTATGCAAGGTGGGCTGAAATGGCTAAAACTAGGTGCCCTAATCACCTTAGTGTTCATGATTTTAATGTGGTCTCAATATGCATAATAGAGCAAGCTCTAGAAAAATTAAAAAAATTGCATGACACACTCAGAAACAATTTTAAGAGCTTCATATATATACTCTTATGGCTCAAAAGCTCACAAGTGGCTAATATTGATCTTCATGTATTCTCATTCATTCCACTATCAAAGTAATTATACACATAATGGGAATTATCAATATGGGATCTCACATAATCAAAGTTAGCTCAAAATTCCCAGAGACTTTCCAATAATCAAAGGAATAGGATAAAATGAATAATCATGCATTGTTTCCATATAAAATCAAGTTTTCCTCATCCCATAATATCATCAGTTAGCACAATTTTCATCTTTAGCCATGGTTTTTAGTCAAAACACATACAATCACACAATCATGTAAAACAAAATTTATGCAAAACAAAACAAATACTACTACTACTCAAATACTCAATTACTAGGCTACTTAATTATTCAACTAAACACATGTGTCCCTACCTTACACTTAAAATTTGTAGTGTCCTCAATGCAAAATAAAAAAAATAAAGGAAAGGTCCAACCTGATAGAAGTAGCCTACTTGGAGTCGTCCATGGAAGATGATGAATTATATTTTTTTTTCTCAGTTCTTGGGCAGCGGGAGTGGCTGTTGAAAGTTCATAGGCACAAGAAGGGGTGCCGAGGTGCTAGAAAAATATTTTTTGAAAATTTGAAAAACAAATTTTATTTTTTTTTGATTTTTTTTTTTTGGGTTAGGTGAACAGTAACAGGTGCCGTGGCGCCCACTGGCAGATTTAATGATGGAATAGGGTGTCGTGGTGCCTAGAAACCTGTTTTTGCTCCTTTTTGTCCTGAAATTGATCAATTCTGCTCCCATTTGATACTTAACACCTACATAGCTTCAAATAATTATTTGAGTGGCTCTAAGTAGTAGAAATTACTGACTAAAATAAAGAAACAAAGTGCAAAATTAAACACACACAA
Source organism: Bauhinia variegata (assembly GCA_022379115.2). NCBI lineage: Eukaryota > Viridiplantae > Streptophyta > Magnoliopsida > Fabales > Fabaceae > Bauhinia > Bauhinia variegata. The sequence goes on along the minus strand of CM039429.1, from coordinate 12,699,708 downwards.
AGAAGAAAAGAAAAAGTAGGAAAAAACCGTTGGGTTGCCTCCCAACAAGCGCTTAGTTTATAGTCCTTAGCCTGACAATCTCAGGTGCTTCATGGCACATCTAGAGGGCTGTATGGAGAGATCATAAGCTCTCTAACTCCCTTTCCTTTTCTTGCTTGGGCAGGCAACCATCTTTAATATCTTCTCAAGGCAAGTTGGGAATCCAGAACAGCACCACTCTGGAATTCTCTTGCCTTTCTTCTTTTTATTCTTGGCTTTCTTTTTCTTGACATTTGGGGCTTGGGCAATAGGTTGTACTAGTTTCACAGCCTTGACTTCAACCTTCTCTTCTTGGAGCTTTTTATTTATATTGCATGATCTTCATTGACCCTCAATTTGACCTCTTTAGCTGCTAGATCTATTATGGCTCTACTAGTTGCCAAGAAAGATCTTCCCAATATTAAGGGGATATTTGCATCCTCCCCCATATCAAGTACCACAAAATCCACTGGGAAGAAGAATTTGCTTACTCTGATCAGGATGCTTTCCATCAAACCATATGGGTGTTTGAAAGATCTATCAGCAAACTCTAAAATCATCTTGGTGGGCTTTACTTTCCTAAACCCCAATTTCTTAACCAAAGAGAGAGGCATTAGATTCACACTAGCCCCCAGATCACACAATGCCTTACCCACATCCGTATTACCTATTTTGCAGGGTACAGTGAATTTTTCGGGATCTTTTGCCTTTGTTGGTAACTTCCCTTGGAGGATTGCACTACACTCTTCAGTGAGTGCAACTGTTTCATGGTTCTCTAAAGATTTAGCAGTTTGTTAGTCCAACTTCTACTTTTTGAACCTATTAGGAAAAGGAAGAAGTGGCTTGTAAAGTGGAGGATTGTCAGGAAAAAGTATGGACTTTGGCTTCTCCTCCTGCTTCTGCAGTTTTGGCCTCTTCTCTAGGATATTTTCAGGTGCTTTCTCAGGTTTAGGTGCAGCCTGTACGGTCCCTTCTTCATGCGTGGGCTCCTCTTCTTTCTCCCCTTCAACTGTGGGAGCTTCTTTCAAGTCAATCTCAGCTACCTTCCCACCTCTAAGAAAAATGGCATTAACATGCTCTCTTGGATTTGCTTTAGTGGTATTGGGTAGTGAGCCAGGTTGTCTTATTGTCAGAAGATGAGAGATATGTCCTACCTAGTTCTCTAGTTGCTTTATTGAGGCATTTGTGCTGGTCATAAATTGAGTGATTTTTTCAGTAAATTCTGCTTGAGATACTGCTTGCTTTACTATGGCCTCTTCTAGATTCATCTTGGGAGGTTGCTGTTGTTGAAAATGAGGCATTCCTTGACCTTGGTTATTCTATGAAAAATTGGGGTGATTTCTCCACCCAGGATTGTGGGTGTTGGAGTAGGGATTGTTGTTCCCCAGATAGTTCACCTCCTCAGCTTCTTCTTGCACGCCTCCTATGGAGTTTCCTTTGAGTAATGATGTTTGGAAGGAAAGAAACTGGTCCAGTTTGGCTGATAGTTTAGCTAATGCATCTATATCCTGAATACCAGCTAGTTTCCTCTCATTGTCTCTTCTGGAATTCCAATCAGAGGCATTTGTGGTGACCTCTTCAAGTAACTCATAAGCTTCAGCATAGTCTTTGTTCAAGAATGCTCCTCTAGCTGCTGCATCAACAACTGTCTTTGTATGAGAGCCCAATCCTCCATAGAATACCTGCATAACAAGCCAATCCTACATCCCATGGTGTGGACATCTCCTTAACAGCTCATTGAATTTCTCCCATGCATCATATAAGGATTCCCTGTCAAATTGTGCAAAGTTGACAATCTCTGTCCTTAGCTTGGCTGTCTTTGATGGAGGGAAGTAATTTGTGAGAAATTCATGTGTTAGGGAGTCCCATGTGTCAACTGAACCGGGCGGCAAAGAATTCAACCACATTCTTGCTCGATCTCTGAGTGAAAAAGAAAATAACCGGAGCTTTATTGTTTCCTCTAACACCTCGTTGTATTTGAATGTGTCACATATCTCCAAAAAGGATGAGAGGTGTAGATTAGGATCTTCATTAGGTGCTCCTAAAAATTGATTATTTTGCACCAGGTGAATCGCAGCTGGTTTGATCTCAAAATTGTTGGCTTCTACAGCTGGACTTCGAATGCTAGACATAGCATTTTGGATCTTTGGGACAGCAAAGGTTCTAAGAGGAATATGTGATGAGTGTAATTTATATAGATATTTTGGCATGAATTCCCTTGCATTTAAGTCCCAAATTAATATAGATTAAGGTTCTTTTAATGTCATTTTACTATTTTGCAGGAACCAAGCACCAAAAGGAACTAAACATAGAAAAGCAGAAAATTCTCCAATCTACCAAGGCTCGCCGTGGCGAGCTCCCTTCCTCACCGTGGCGAGGTGAACCCGAGAGGAACTTAGCCATTCTGCCATACTTCGCCGTGGCGAGTCGAGGCCTTCACCATGGCTAGCTGGATGACATCTGGAGCTATTTTGAAGAGTTCTAAACCAAATTGACTTCCGGGAAGTAGTGTCTGACAAGGACTAGGACTCTCAAGCCTAGAAGACTCTCCGGAATCATTATTCAAGTGAGATTGAAGTCTTGGAAGTGTGCAGCCATGTGGAATCCTAATTCAAGCGTGATTGGGAATTATTTTTGTGGCTAGAGTTGTAATCCAACTAAGAGTCCTAATTCAAGTAAAACTCTACTTGGAATCCTAGTTAGAGTGGAACTAAAAGAGATATGCAACCATAAGAATTAAATTCTCAAGAGTCCTAGTTTGAGTGGGATTAAAGTTGTTAAATCCTACTAGAATTTAATGTCCTAGTTAGAGTATAATTAGGAATGACTTCGTAATTAAAGTTATAATTTATCTAAGAGTCATAATTCAAGTAGGACTATGAAGATAATTGTTTTAAATAGAATCGTAATTAAAGTATGATTAGGATTACATTATAACTAAGAATTGTAATGCAACTTAGAGTCCTAGAATGAATCTAACTAGGAATTGAGGGATTATAAATAGGAAGGAGGGCTAAGAAGTAACCAAATCATCCATCCACGCATCCAAGAATCCACAAGGTAGCAAGCAAGCAAGGGGTCACTCCCATCCATCTCCATGTTCTTTTATTTCAGCATTATGTTTTCTTTCATCATCATGTGTAACTAAATTCTTTTCTAGGGGCTAAGATGTAGCCCAAGCACTTGTATAGACATGATTGATGATGTTATGACAATTCTAGCTTTTATTTAATTGAAGTTTAATTTTCTGCACTTACTCTTGACTGATCTGGCCAATTAGAAAGGAGAAATCCGTGGGTTCTCTATGACTCAGGAGATGATTAGTTAACCTAGACCATGAGGATTAAATCCATATGGTTCTGTGGCTGTCTATACCCAGAATTTCTATGTAGTTACAAGGGAGCTAGGGAGATTCCCTAGAACACCCGAAAGGGATGTCCAAAGAACTTAATGCAATTATGGTTATTACAACTCGCACTGGCCCGTAGCAGGGTTGGTAATCGTAATTAGGGTTATTCCGACCTCACGCCAAGGTAGGATAATTAGATTAAGGAATCCTGGCTAGCAATTAATAATCGTAGAAGTCATAACTGAATCATGAAAGTCTATATCAAGGACTTGTGGTGAAATTTGAATCCCTAGGCCTTTTATCTCTTATTTCTTCTACTCGAATTTCCTACTTTATTTCTCTTATTGTTATGATGTTTGCTTTTATATTTTATTGCTGTTATCACTCTTATTCGATCGCTTGAGCATTATTAGAGTTAATACACTCTAGTAATCAATCACAATCTCTTGGGTACGACAACCCCGGAATACTTGCTGGCTACATTGATAGTGTTTGCTTGCACTTCATTCCACCATCTTTCACCTATTTTCTACACCCTAATCCGCACATCAAGTTTTTGGCGCCGTTGCTGGGGATCGTTTTATTGATATTAGAGAAATTAACAAGATAATGACTCAAGCACTTTTTTTTTTCTGTTTTACTTTGAAATTTCTTTCTTCTTCTTTTCAGGAATTTTTTTGATGCATGAGAAGAGCAAGATCTCGAAATTTACTCCCTCTTGATCAGGAGATTGAAAAGATAATCAAAAGAAATCTGAGAGCAAAGAGAGTAGTTTGGAACTTGCGGCCAGAGCTGGAAGTGATGGCAGCACCAAATAATCAACTGAATGAGGGACACATCCCTCTTCGCACCTTTGCTGTCCCAAAAATTCAAAACGCCTTGTCAAGCATTCGAAATCCAACAGTAGAGGCGAACAACTTTGAGATCAAACCAGCTCTAATTCAGATGGTCCAAAATAATCAATTTTCAGGAGCACCTAATGAGGATCCAAATCTGCACCTCTCTACTTTTCTGGAGATATGTGATACATTCAAATATAACGGGGTGTCAGAGGAGGCAATCAAGCTCCGGTTATTTTCTTTTTCACTCAGAGAAGGAGCAAGAAGGTGGCTGAATTCTTTGCCACCCAGTTCAGTTGACACATGGGACTCCTTAGCCCAGAAATTTCTTACAAAATATTTTCCTCCTTCAAAGACTACCAAGCTGAGAACTGAGATTGTTAATTTCAATCAATTTAATAGAGAATATCTTTATGATGCTTAGGAAAGATTCAAGAAGCTGCTAAGGAAGTGCCCATACCATGGAATGCAAGATTGGCTTGTTATGCAAGTATTTTATGGTGGATTGAGCACAAACACCAAAACAGTTGTAGATTCAGTAGCCGAAGGATCCTTCTTGAACAAGGATTATGCTAAAGCCTATGAGTTGCTTGAAGAGGTCACCACAAAATGCCTCTGATTGGAGCCCTAAGAGGGATAATGACAATAAAGTAGATGGTATTCAAGATACTGATGCAATTGCAAAACTTTTATCCAAATTGGATCAAGTACTTTCTACTTTACTCAAAGGAAACTCCATGGGAGGCGTGCAAGAAGAAGCTAAGGAGATGAACTATCTGGGGAATCACAATTCTTACTCTAGCACCTACAATAATGGGTGGAGAAATCAACCCAATTTCGCATGGAAGAATTCAGATCAAGGAGTACTGCCTTTTCAACAACAACAACCTCCAAGGATGAATTTGGAAGAAGCAATGGCCAGAAATGCAGAAGCAGGAGGAGAAACCGAGATCCAAGCTTTTTCCTGACAATCCTCCACTATACAAGCCGCCTCTTCCTTTTCCTAATAGGTTCAGAAAGCAGAAGCTGGACCAAGAGACTGCTAAATCTCTAGAGGACCATGAAACAGTGGCACTCACTGAAGAGTGCAGTGCCATCCTCCAAGGGAAGTTACCAACAAAGGCAAAAGACCCAGGAAAATTCACTGTACCCTGCAAAATAGGTAACACAGATGTGGGTAAGGCATTGTGTGATCTAGGGGCTAGTGTGAATCTAATGCCTCTTTCTTTGTTCAAGAAATTGGGCATTAGGAAAGTAAAGCCAACCAAGATGATTCTAGAGTTTGTTGATAGATCCATTAAACGCCCATATGGTTTGGTGGAAAACGTCTTGATCAGAGTAGGCAAATTCATCTTCTCAGTGGACTGCGTAGTACTTGATATGGGAGAGGATGTAGATATCCCCTTAATATTGGGAAGATCTTTCTTAGCAACTGGTAGAGCCATAATAGATCTAGCTGCTGGAGAGCTCAGATTGAGGGTCAATGAAGATCATGCCACTTTCAAACTTTTTGAAGACCTTGAGCCATGCAATACAAATGAAAAGCCCCAAGAAGAGAAGGTTGAAGTCAAAGCTGTGAAACTAATCTAACATGTTGTCCAACCTACTTCAAAAGTAAAGAAGAAGAAAGCCAAGAATAAAAAGAGTAAAAGAAAGAGAATTCCAGAGTGGTGCTATTCTGGATTCCCAACTTGCCTAAAGAAGATCTTAAAGATGGTTAGCTGCCCAAGCAAGAAAGGAAAGGGAGTTGGAGAGCTTATGATCTCTCCCTACATCCCTCTAGATGTGCCATGAAGTTTCTGAGATAGTCAGGCTAAGGACTATAAACTAAGCGCTTGTTGGGAGGCAACCCAACGGTTTTTCTTCCTTTCTCTTTTCCTTCTTTTTGTGTGTTTAATTTTGCACTTTGTTTCTTTATTTTAGTTAGTAATTTCTACTACTTAGAGCCACTCAAACAATTATTTGAAGCTATGCAGGTGTTAGGTATCAAATGGGAGCATAATTGATCAATTTCGGGACAGAAAAGGGCAAAAATTGAAGTTCTGCTTGCCACGACAAGCTCTTCCAGAATCAATTCTGCCAAAGCTCGCCATGGGGAGAGTTACTGTTCATGACCCAAAAAAAAAATTTGAATTTTTTTTTTTTTAAATTTTTTTCCAGCACCCCTTCTAGTACCTGTGAACTTCCAGTAGCCCTTCCTGCTGCCCAAGAACCAAGAAAAAAAAATAATAATTCATCACCTGCCATAGATAACTCCGATGAGGCTACTTCTATCAAGTTGGACCTTTCCTTTACTTTTTTTCTTTTGCATTGAGGACACTGCAAATTTTAAGTGTGGGGGAGGGACACATGTGTTTAGTTGAATAATTAAGTAGCCTAGTAATTGAGTAGTAGTAGTATTTGTTTTGTTTTGCATAAATTTTTTGTTTTGTGTGATTGTGTGATTGCATGATTGTGTGTTTTGATTGAGAACCATGGTTAAAGATGAAAATTTTGCTTAATTGATAATATCATGGGATGAGGAAAATTGATTTGATATGGAAACAATGCATCATTATTCATTTTATCCTATTCCTTTGATTATTGGAAAGCCTTTTGGGAATTTTGAGCCAATTTTGATTCTCTAAGATCCCATATTGATAATTCCCATTATGTGCATAATTACTTTGATAGTGGAATGAATGAGAATGCATGAGGATGAATATTAGCCAATTGTCAGCTTTTGAGCCATAAGAGTTACATATTTGAAGCTCTTAAAATTCTTGTGAGTGTGTCATGTAATTTTTTTGATTTTTCTAGAACTTATTCTGTTATACATGTTGAGACCACATTAAAACCATGACACTAAAGTGATTAGGGCACCTAGGTTTAGCCATTTTAGCCTTTCATAGCCCACCTTACATAATCACCACTAGTTGACCCTTTTTGAGCCTTAGCCTTTAATTCCTTCTTTTATCCACATTTCAAGCCATATATCCTTCCTTTGATTTACCTATATTTTGAACCCAACACCTTGATGGATTGTGTGAATTTAAAGCATAAAAATGTTGCCTAGTTAGTAACTAGGGAAGTGGAAGAAAGAGCCTCAAAAAGATGTGAAAATCTCCCAAGAAAAAGGAAAAATCCAGAAAAGAAAAAGAAAAAGAAAATCTGGAAAATTTCTGGAAAAGTAAAAAGAAAAGAAATGAAAAGAAAAGCAAAATAATGAGAAAGAAGAGAGAAGAAAAATACGCAAGTATGAGGCTTGGTAAGTGGAGAGTGACTAAGCTAAAGGGTAGCCTTATATTCACATAGTCTCTTCTAGGTGTATTTTACCCTTGAAATTCACCACCACCATTAAACTCTTTCACCTTCCTAAAGCCCCATTACAACCCTTAAAAAGTCCCTTTGATTAGTGATTGTGGTTTATCATTAAAGTGGTGGAGATTTGATATATGAGCAAGCTTATGGAAAAATTTCCAATTGCATTGACTTGAGTGTATGATTAACCCTCTAAACACTTGAGAGATTATAGTGAATTTATTCATGTGAGGAAATTCATCTTCTTTGCATTTAATTTCATGAAACTTGATAAGTTATTATGTACATGTGCACTCACTTTATACCTTATATCTTTCTAATGGCCTTCCATGATTTGATACCCCATTTATATGGCAACTTTTAATATCCACTTAAGTGAGAAATTGAGCTTAACCATTGTTTGTTTTGAGAGTTACCTTGGGTGGGGGACTATTCCATCTTGAAATGAGTAATCTTGCATTGTGATATGATTATTGATTTCCCATGAATCCCAAGTGAATAATTCTGAAGCCAATATGGTTAGTAAGTCAATTTTTGAAAGTCTTGCTGCCTTGCTTATTTTAATTCTCTTTAGTTTTACTCAAGGACAAGCAAAAAGCTAAGTGTGGGGGAGTTTGATGAGTGTAATTTATATAGATATTTTGGCATGAATTCCCTTGCATTTAAGTCCCAAATTAATATAGATTAAGGTTCTTTTAATATCATTTTACTATTTTGTAGGAACCAAGCACCAAAAGGAACTAAACGTAGAAAAGCAGAAAATTCTCCAATCTGCCAAGGCTCGCCGTGGCGAGGTGAACCCAAGAGGAACTTAGCCATTCTGCCATACTTCGCCGTGGCGAGCTGGATGACATCTGGAGCTGTTTTGAAGAGTTCTAAACCAAATTGACTTCCGGGAAGTAGTGTCTTACAAGGACTAGGACTCTCAAGCCTAGAAGACTCTCCGGAATCATTGTTCAAGTGAGATTGAAGTCTTGGAAGTGTGCAGTCATTTGGAATCCTAATTGAAGCGTGATTGGGAATTATTTTTGTGGCTAGAGTTGTAATCCAACTAAGAGTCCTAATTCAAGTAAAACTCTACTTGGAATCCTAGTTAGAGTGGAACTAAAAGAGATATGCAACCATAAGAATTAAATTCTCAAGAGTCCTAGTTTGAGTGGGATTAAAGTTGTTAAATCCTACTAGAATTTAATGTCCTAGTTAGAGTATAATTAGAAATGACTTTGTAATTAAAGTTATAATTTATCTAAGAGTCATAATTCAAGTAGGACTAGGAAGATAATTGTTTTAAATAGAATCGTAATTAAAGTATGATTAAGATTACATTATAACTAAGAATTGTAATGCAACTTAGAGTCCTAGAATGAATCTAACTAGGAATTGAGGGATTATAAATAGGAAGGAGGGCTAAGAAGCAACCAAATCATCCATCCACGCATCCAAGAATCCACAAGGCAGCAAGCAAGCAAGGCGTCACTCCCATCCATCTCCATGTTCTTTTATTTTAGCATTATGTTTTCTTTCATCATCATGTGTAACTAAATTCTTTTCTAGGGGCTAAGATGTAGCCCAAGCACTTGTATGGACATGATTGATGATGTTATGACAATTCTAGCTTTTATTTAATTGAAGTTTAATTTTCTGCACTTACTCTTGACTGATCTGGCCAATTAGAAAGGAGAAATCCGTGGGTTCTCTATGACTTGGGAGATGATTAGTTAACCTAGACCATGAGGATTAAATCCATAGGGTTCTGTGGCTGTCTATACCCAGAATTTCTGTGTAGTTACAAGGGAGCTAGGGAGATACCCTAGAACACCCGAAAGGGATGTCCAAAGAACTTAATGCAATTATGGTTATTACAACTCGCACTGGCCCGTAGCAGGGTTGGTAATCGTAATTAGGGTTATTCCAACCTCACACCAAGGTAGGATAATTAGATTAGGGAATCCTGGCTAGCAATTAATAATCGTAGAAGTCATAACTGAATCATGAAAGGCTATATCAAGGACTTGTGGTGAAATCTGAATCCCTAGGCCTTTTATCTCTTATTTCTTCTACTCGAATTTCCTACTTTATTTCTCTTACTGTTATGCTGTTTGCTTTTATATTTTATTGTTGTTATCACTCTTATTCGATCGCTTGAGCATTATTGGAGTTAATACACTCTAGTAATCAATCACAATCTCTTGGGTACGGCAACCCCGGAATACTTGCTGGCGACACTGATAGTGTTCGCTTGCACTTCATTCCACCTCTATTTCACATCCATCTTTCACCTATTTTCTACACCCTAATCCACACATCAATATGTCCTCCATTTGGCTGGATGTTTGGGGCTGCCATCCTTTCCAGATCTAGCTACAAATTTTTGACCACCCTTTCTCCTTTCGGATTCTTAGAATTGTCTTTTTGATTTCTGGATCCAAAGGGATTAAATTTTGCTTCATGCACCAGAAAATTTTCCTGAAAAAGAAGAAGAAAGAAATTCAGAGTAAAACAAAAAAATAAAATAAAATTGCTTGAGTCAATATCTTATTAATTCCTCTAATATCAATGGCACAATCCCCGACAACGGTGCCAAAAACTTGATTGCTCCTTAGTGAGTGTCACAAATGGATAGATTTAGTATAGATATGGGGAGTGAATGGAAATATATATATGGAAAAATATGTGATGTGTTGGAACACAGTGCAAGTATACACTATCAGTGTAGTGAGCAAGTATTCCAAGGGTTGTCGTACCCAAGGGATTGTTCTTGATTACTAGAGTAGTATAACTCCAATATTGCTCAAGCGGATAATAAGAGTTATAACAGCAAAATAACATAAAAGAAAATAGCATGAAAGTAAGGAATGATAGATGGAGATCACGTGTAGAAGAAATAAGAGATAAAGGCCTAGGGATTCAGATGTCACCACAATTCCTTTGTATAGACTTTCATGATTCAGTTATGACTTTCCACAATTATCAATTGCTAGCTAGGATTCCCTAATCACATCAATCAGCCTTGGTATTAGGTCAGATCAAATCTAATTACAATTACTAACCCTGCTACTGGTCTGTGCGAGTTGTAGCAACTATAATTGCATTAAGTTCTGTGGACATCCCTTTAGGGAGATTAGGGGGACACCCTAATTCCTATGTGGCTACACAAGGTTCTCGGTACTGGTCTATCCTTAGCTCCACTATGGATTTAACTTTCGTGGTCTAGATTAACTAATCTCCGGTCGATCTCATAGAAAACCCACAAATTTTCCCTAACTAATTGGCCAGAAAAGTCAAGAGTGAAGTGCAGAAAATTAAATCTCAATTGAATAAAAGATGGAATTGTCATAACATCATCAATTATGTCTATACAAGAAATTGGGCTACATCCTAGCCCCTAGAAAAGAAATTAGTTACACATAGTGTAACTTAAACACATAACATAAAAGAAAGAAAACATGAATAGAATTAAATGGGGTAGATGAAACGCCTTGCTCCTTGCTCTCCTTGCTTGTGCGTGGTTGTTGAAGTGGTGGTAGAAGTCATCTTCTCCTCCTTGCCTAGCTGCCTATTTATAATGTATGTAATCTTAATTTTACTCTAACTAGGAATACAATATTAGTAGGATTTAAATACTTTAATCCCACTTAAACTAAGATAGAATATAATCTAATTTGTTTTGGCAACTTCAGTCCCACTAGGACTCTTGAGAATTTAATTCCTTTAGATGCATATCTCTTATAGTTTCTCTCAAACTAGGATACCAATTAGGATAACCCTCTTCCTAGTCCTACTTGGATTAGGACTCTTAGATGAATTATAACTTTAATTATAAAGTCTTTCCTAATCATATTCTATTTAGGACATTAATCATTCTAGTAGGATTTAACAACTTCAATCCCACTCAAACTAGGATTCTTGAGAATTTAATTCTTATGACTGCATATCTCTTTTAGTTCCACTCCAACTAGGATTCCAAGTAGAGTTTTACTTGAATTAGGACTCTTAGTTGGATTACAACTCTAGCTACAAAAATCATTCCTAATCATGCTTGAATTAGGATTTCAAATGGCTGCACACTTCCAAGACTTCAATCCCACTTGAACAATGATTCTAGAGAGTCTTCTAGGCTTGAGAGTCCTAATCCTTGTAGGACACTACTTCCTGAAAGTCCACTTGGCTTGGAGCTCTTCATATTTGCTTCAGAAAGTCTCCAGGGTGCCACGACGCCAGGACATGGGCGCATTGGCAGTCTTGGTTCTGGGATAGGGCGCCACGGCGCCCAAGCTTGGATAAAATGTTAGATTTTCTTGCTTTGGCTCCTTTTAGTGCTTGGTTCCTGCATAATAGTAAAATGACATTAAAAGCATCTTAATCTATATTAATTTGGAACTTAAATGCAAGGGAATTCATGCCAAAATGTCTATATAATTTACACTCATCACTTAACCTAGCTTATTTCTACTTATAAGTGTAATTATTTATATGGGTGAAACTGTACATAAAAAATAAAAATAAATAAAATATAAAAGAAATGTAAAACAACTACAAAAAAACAAGATATCAATAAAATGTACGCATAGCATTATCGATACATTTACTTAGGTTCCTAGGCAGAACAAAGAAGTTTGCCGTAGAAAGTACGTGCAACGTGATCTCAAGCTTGAACTTTGTTCCAAGCGGCAAAACAATGTGTTGAGATTGTTGTCAAACATAAGACCAGCAAAAATCTACATTGGCAAACCGTGTTTAAATTTCATAACTCTTCCACAAATCAGAAAAAATTAAACTAATAAAAATAATAATAAGAGGGTTTATTATTGTTGTTGTTGTTGTTGTTCTTAAAGAAGAATAAGGAAAACAAAATCAACATAGCCACATAATTCACTAGACTATATATATACTCGCACTTGTGTGTATATATCAAAGAACCAAAATTGGATAGGGAGCCTCGTCATGTCATGTGGAAATCTCTTAGAGTGGGTTCCATAATCTGAATACAAATAGGATAAAAATCTAATGTCTTATTTTGTTGTCCTATTTCTTATATTTCTTATGTTACTCTCTATGATTAATTAAAAAAACATAAACTAATATTGTTATTTATATTCCCAATATTTTTTTGACTAATTTTTACTTTTTTAACTTTATTTCTTATTTTACTTCTCATGATTAGTTAAGAAAATGTAAATTAATATTTTTTATTAATATACTATAATGAGATAGTGTATGAAATATTATATGAGACAAGAAGTCTAATCTCATAAAAATAACAACTACTATAGTAATTTAGGAAGAGCGGACGATAGTGGTATAAAATTTATGGGACTTATAGGGGTGATACATGCTTACTCACATTTTATATATATTTTTATTTTTTATTTACAATTTTACTCTACAAATAACTTAAAAAATGGGTGAATAATCAAGTGTGGAATGAGTATTTCCCTATGCCATACTACTAACATTCATGCAGAGTTAGAGGCCTTGCGGTGCAGACTTGCATTGGCTTGGCAAAATGATATTAGGAAACTCGAGGTTAATGATATTATCACCTTGCTTAGACGTGATAGGGAGGTCCCGGCAGAACATTCTTATGTAGAGAAACCAATCAATTGTGCTGACAAACTTGCTAAGCATGCTGTTAAGGAAGGGCTCGTATTGAGCTTTGTATTTCTTAGAGTTGTTCTCTTTAGAGCTTGTGGGCCTATAATGTTGCGGCGGCTTTTAGTAGGCCGTAACATTTTTTTTTTGTTTTTTTTTTTTCTATTGTACCAAAATAAACAGAACCATAAGATTCGATTTTCTAGAATTGCTATAAATTATCTAAAAAAATGCTATAAATTTATTTTTTTAGTTTAATTTATTTTATCATCTATTTTCTAAAAATACTATAAATTATCTTTCAAAAAAGTGTACCTCTTTGATTAACTTATGATAACTTGTTTTTATTACACTCACATAATATTGTTGTCAAGACAATTTTTTTTTATTTACACTCAAAATATTATTATACTCTTAATTTTTATAATAAAGACTAATCCCTGTTTGAGCAATAACCAATAAACAAAATAGAAGTGATTCTATTTGAATGTGGAACTTTTCACTTAAAATGTCTTAAGATATTATTTACTATTTTTTTTTTTTTGGTATGAACTACTAGTATATGATACTAAATTGGACACTAACTAATTTGGTTTAAGTCGAGGAGGACTACAAAGGTGGTAAAAGCTCTTCTTATTAAGTTTTAATGTAGCAACTCTAAAATTTATTAAAATTTGATAAAAGTAATTTGGTCACCATTACGATCTTATTCGATTGAACCAATACTTTATTAATCATTAAAGTCTTTCTATAACCTTTGATATACCCCTAATTAATCTCTTTCACCAATTAAGAGGTATAAGCCCTTTTTTCATTTTGTGATTAAGATATATAAACTATCATCTCTTTTATGATACAAATGTTTTGGTTTTTTTTTTTTTCGTTTACACAAATATATCATACCTTTGAGTATAACAGGTAATGGTAAATTCCTCTTAATAGTTGCAATTTTAAGATTTTAAATTAATAGTCTTTAACTTACAAAGTTAAAAAAAAAAAATTTTGTCTCCTTACATTATCGTCAATTCTAAAGAAAGATTTTCACATTTTAAATTAAATAGAATAAACTCTTGTATTTTAAGCCAATAACAAAAATAGACATTATTAGGATGTTTTTTTTTCTTTGTACGAAAAGTTCACATTTGTTTTTGATTTGAAATACAAAAGTTTATTTTGTCAATTTAAAACGTAAGAATCTTTTTGGAAGTTGATGATAGTGTTAGGGAGAAAAATGAATTTTCCTATAAAAGATTTTAGAGATTAGCTTGCTCCTAAGCCAATACTTTGATGTTCTCAATAAGTTATACATTATATTATTTCTTTCTTTCTTTGTATATCTTTGCACTTGTGTCTGTTGCATAGAGTTTTATATGCATATATCTTTACACTCTCACTCTTCACCACCCGCGGCAAGGATGCACTCTTTACTCACACAAACTACCTATTAAAACATTGGGTGCCTAGCTCTATCAGTCAATGGAGCCCAATGGGGAGTGAGTTTGGAATGAGAGAAAATGGACCGTAAAATGTAGAAAATAGGGGTGGAAGAAGAAGACAATTTGGCTCATCATTCTACCACAAGCGAGAAAGCAAGACTATTACATTTATAGTTTAGCTCCACCCTATCTCTTGTGTTGGAACAAGCTTCTCTACTGGCTTGAGTTGGTGTTAGGCACATCTCAGCCATAAAAGTCCTACCCTAATAGATGCCTTGTATAGTGATTGAGTCTCTTTATTTATTGCCATTCATTTCTGGTATCCATTTATTGTCCATTAGATGCCCAATAGAGAAAACCCAATAAAGAACCAAAACGATTGTGCTATATTTGAGTCTCCATATTTACCACTTGTGTGTTATATCTTTAGTTATTTTATGGTTCTGAGTCTCTTGCTACTTAAAAAGTTCACCAACACTGTGTAAAGGTTATGCTTTTATGAGTTTAGAGTGAGAGAGAAAACTTTTAGGTCTCTCCTATGAGGTTTCTTTGAGGATTATGCAGTGCTTGAATCAAATGTTGTGACTGTTTTCATTTACTTTCTTTGGTGCCTTTAGAAAGCTTGTGTTTTGGGGAAATCAAATAACAAAAGTTGTTTAAACAGACTCATAGCTTACAGGGACTAGATAATGACAAAAACTAAGAGGTAAGAATAAATGAATAGCTTTATTGAATAATGAAAGAATCTAAAAAGTTTACATTAAAATTCAAAATAACCACGCCTATTTAAAGGAAAACTTAACGAGAAAACCCTAAAAAAAGTAGGAACTCTAACTTTTATTAATAGCACAAAGTTAGGAACTTAACAAATAGATTACCCACAACAGTTTAGATAATCCTATTTCCTAAAATATCTGAATCCACTTGAAGCTATTCTTCAATTCTAAGTTTGACGTGGTTACACCACATCCTCCATGAAATATTCAACAACTTTGGATCATTCTCCAACACTCCCCCTTGATTTAAAGTTGTTTACTCCAAGGTGCCGTCTGAAATGGACATGTTTGTCTCTTGAGAGAAACTTTGTGAAAATGTTTACGACTTGCTCATTTGTAGCATAATACTTCAAACTCACTAAAAAGAACTACTTGAACATTGTAAATAAACAAGTTTATAATTAATGAAAAATAAAGCTATAGAAATTGACGATTTCCTTAACAACTTGAATTTGCATTGGTTCTCTTTGATCTCAGAATTTGAATTGGGAAACTGTCCTAGATGGGTCGCATTAGGTAGGGCAATGATCTTTTGAAATTACGTAATCTCCCCTCAACTTTGCCAGAGTCAATAAACAACTTCAATGATTTTCCAAACATAGATTTCAGTTACAAATTCTGCACAAAACTGCAATATTGAATTGAAAAGAATGCCAAAAAAAAAAAAAACACAAAGAAAAAGAATTTCCAATGCTATTGAATGTATTCATAATGAAATTATATATCTCCACTCTCCTACGTCTCTACTAATATCTAGTTAATATATATGCTTCAGTGAAGGAATTCAAACAAAATCTAAACTAATATACCAAGCGAAAACATAGCGCTATACAAATAAGAACCTGATAAATGAAAGCCCAGTTAATATACTGTTTGTGTATTTTACCAATCTTCACATTTAATGGAAACCATAGTTAGTATACCCACCGCATTGCGCTATACAAAATCTAAACCAATATACCCAGCGTAAACATAGCGCTATACAAGTAAGAACCTGATAAATGAAAGCCTAATATTACTACTTTATATACACTCTTTGTATTTTACCAATCTTCACGTTTAATGGAAACCATAGTTAGTATACCCACCATATCCACCCATCTGATCAGGAAAATCGTATGGTAGGTTCCCCTGCTGGATCTCCGGTGGTACTGAAGGAGCAACCCAGTTCTGACCAACGGCCAGAGTCACGGCCGGAGTCGCCGTGTTGGAGTCCACTTTCATCATGTCATGTGTGCCTGCTAGGGTCCTCTCATTATTCACAAAATTCTGGTGAAGAATGTTTTCCCCTAGGACGATGGCCGGAGACACCAGGTTGGAATCCACTGTGGTTATACCATGGATGCTCAATAGTCTCCTCTCATTATTCGTGGAATTCCAGTCCTCCTCCGATCCAATGGCCGGAGGCACCACTACGTTGGGGTCCACCGTGGTGCTTACCGGATTCCTTTCATTATTCGCCGAATTCTGGCGAAGGAAGTGCTCCACCTGACCCATGACTGGAGCCACCATGTTGGGGTCCACCGTGGTTATGTCGTGGATGCTTGCTCGTCTCCTCTCCTTATTTTCGGAACTCTGGCGAAGGAAGTACTTCTGGGCGTGGCTTGCTACCTGAGTTGGAGATCTTGTCACAACAAAATTTCTTGAAATGCTTCTCCAATCTCCCTTGCCATATTTCTCCAGTCCCAAGAGAAATCGCCTGTTAGAAATAGAAAGGGCTTAGATTAAGAACCATAATTCTCAAGGGACACGAAGAAAAGATCCTAAAGCATTATTCCGATATGGCATATATATTTCTAAAGGAATAAAAAAAAAAAAAAAAAACAAAGAAGAAAGTAAAAGAATCAAGCATTATTCCTAAGCTGCATTATCAGAATGTACCAACATACTAAGTGTAAATTGAGCATGGACCATATTTGAATAGTTTATGAAGACGTTTCATAAACTGATCTACCTCAATCATTATGACTAAATCAATAGATAAACAAGGAGAGAATCTTAAATACATTATCCAAAATTGACTAAAAAATATTTCCATCAAAATGTTTTATATAGATGAAAATTTTCAACTCTCTTTTTGAGGTGGGATTCAATGGTTTGTTCTATTGTCTGTGTGACACTATTTCTAATTTGAAGAAATTTTAATTAATCATAAAAAATTATAGACCATTTAAATAATGAATGTTGATCAATTAAAAAAAATGACACACAGAATAATTCATGACATTATTCAAAATATTTATTAATTTAGCCCTTTTCATAGCAAACTGTGAAACCAAACCAGATTTTGAGTTCACGTAAAAGCCACCATGCATTAAAGTACTCTCAGGGACATAAAAAAAACAAATCATGCCTGATGAATTGCATCTAATTGTAATTTAAAGCAAAAAGAAATGATTAACCTCTAAGAATATAATGTACATTAATTAAAGAAGATTAAATTATACTAATATTATTAAAACGATTGCAAAACATTCATGAACGTTTCTTCAAGTATAATCTAAAAAGCTATAAAAACCTCTCCATGAAATATTGCAACAAAAAAAAACAAAAGAAAAAGAAACTGAAAGCGAATAAATTCTTAGTTTATTTTTAAAAAAAAAATAAGAAAAGAAAAATCGAAAACGCAATTCTTGTATTCAAGAAAGCATTATTCTTTTCCTTCTTACTGTATTTTCTGAGAAGCCAAACAAATAGAGTGAACAAAAAAAAAAAAAAAAATTAGAACCCAACACATACTGGTGTTCCTCTTCACTCCACGGATTCCCTCTCTTCCTCGGTCTAGGCACAGGAAACTGATTGGCAGAGTCCGACACCCTCTCCGGCGAAGCCGCCGCATCATCAGGGTACTTGGGTACATCGACAAAACCCGACTCAACCTCCAAGACGTCACGGAGCAAAGCCTCGTAGCGGTATTTCATCTCCTCCGGCGACTTTCCGGGCATTTTCTCGGCTATTTTCTCCCACCGGTCGGGTGAGTCCTCGGGGACGGTCACGAGCGCTAGCTCAAACAGCTTGTCGTGGAAATCGAGTCCACTCAGTCGACTGGGTCTGACTCGGCAATGAGTTGTTCAATTCCTGAGACATACTGGGCAGGTTTCTCTGACTAATAAGAGATTTCGCAACTAAAAGACTCAAAGAAGTCACGAAGGAAAAGGATAGCTGTCTCTGTTGTTCATCCTTTGGCTCAGCAGGACAGCAATTCAATGGCACTATATATAATGTACTACGAAAAAGTGAAAATTTTTAAATTCAAAATAAAAAAAAAATTAATACTTTTTGAGGACTCTTGGGAAATTTTTGTTTAGCTGGGACTCTCACTATAACAATACGATTTAAATTCCTCTTTCGTGATCAAAACTTTTCTGGTTTGATTTACTTTTTTTTGAAGATTATCCTTTATTTCAAACCATAACAAATTTATAAATTTGAATTTAAATTTATTTCCTTATTTTATTTACATATATGACAATATGAACTAAAAAATAGAGGTCACAAAAAGTTCGTTAGAAATTTAAAAATTTAAGTTTAAATTTTGAAATAAAGATGATATAAAAAAAAAATGTATATCATAGAATTATAATTATAAATTTAACTAAACAAACTATTTTTATTTAATCTATTATATTTTCCAAAGATTTATTTGTACTGGAAATGTCACTTTTAAACCCGGGCAATTTTCCGAAAGCTTGAGGGTTTGTTTGAGAAGTATATACTTATATTTTCGCTTCTTCTTTATTTTTAATGTGCATATTTTTTTTTAAATATAAAATGTTATTTGTTTAAGGGTAGCAATAGAATCAAGCTAAGCTAGGCGGGCTTGTAAGTTAAGCTAGTTCAGGTTGCTAATTATAAGTATCAACTTCATTAATTACGTAGCGATTTTGAATCCCTTCCTTAAATGAGGGTATTTTTTGTATTTCATCAATCAATAGAAACTCTCTAAAATTACAAAATAGGTGTTTGACTACTATAATCGACATTTTGTTTTCTTCTGGATGAGGGTGCTTTTGGTGTTTTGTAAATTAAAATTTTGAAATTAAAATGTAGTTTTACAATTTTAATGAGGGTATATATTAAGTAAATTTGTTAATAATTCTTTTGAAACCTCTCAATTTAGAGAATTACAAAATATATAAGCTTTAGAGAGAATTTGAGGAAATTATGAAAATCACTTTAAATCTTTCCTCCCAAAATTAGAACTCCTAAGCAAGAGAAATATTTAAATATACCTTCCCCTCTCCTTAGCAAACACATTCTAAAGATTATTTATCCATTAATTAAGTTCTCATATTAGCTGTGGAATTTAAACTCTCGTCATAGTGGGAAACAATTTCATTCCTCATTGGTTAGACCAATTTTTATTGATAGGTTTTGACCCTTTTTTTTTGTAAAAACTATTTAGAATGTGACACTACATTAAACATTAATTAATTAATCTAAATTTAAATCAAGAAAGAACATTAGTGTGATAAAATTCTCTTTATTAAATCTTAATATAACTGCATTCTTAATATTCAAATTCAAAACCTTTGGTTATGTTACAACATACCCTACCATATGATTGACATGCTAGATGGTTTTTCTTAGTTTTTTGTTGGACTTACATGAAGACTAATAACGATAAGATATAGGAAATAAGCTAAAAAGCATAATTAGCAATATTGTCCTTAAGAACATTGTTTTGGAGGGATTTGCTTACTCTGTTTAATAAATTCAAAAGGTCCTTTTTATTGATTGGACTATTAAATTATGTCAAATTGCAACAATAATTATTTATGTTAAAATTTACATAAATATAAAGTTTTTAAGTATTTAATATAAATGCAAAATTTTATTTATAAAATTTAAAAAATCCTTATTCATTAAAATAAGTTATATGATAGAGTTTTAATAAATATTTTTATAAAATTTTATAAGCATGATTTATCATAAGAGTTTTTTTAATTTAATGGTTAAAAATATAAGATTCCAAATCTATAAAAGTTGTATAGAATAGTAAGACAAAACGTACTCTTATAGAAAATATACCCCTTCCTACATTTTTTCGTATCATATTATTCATTATTCATGCACTTTATAAAAAATATATATATTCAAACACATATTTAATGACTCAGTTTTAATGTTTATACATAGAGTATTTTTACAAACACTAGTCACTATTCAAAACAATAAATAGTAAATCTCAACTCCAATAAATGCATAAGATTGCAAATTCATAACATACTTAACTAACTTTCTATTAAGTCAAAACCTTATTCTCAAGAATGGTATACATTATACAAATTTTTTACACTAACCTATTCAATCGGCTTTCTACTAAATCAACAAAATAATATATTTATTGCATGAAACATGTTATATGTATATTTATATACATACTCATTTATTATAATTTTTTTATAATTTCTAAATTTTTTATTTATAATTTTATCTATACGTGTTGACTTAGAAATTAAGGTGTGCAAGTAGAGTTTTCCATAGTTCATATATCATCCAACTTAATTTGGAATAAGGTTATATCTCTTAAACTATCTAGTCCAAAATAGATTTCAGTTGCTGATTCAATACTTGCAAAAGCGTGGCTACACAACTGTAATATTGAGATGGAAAGCATGCAACCACGCAAACTACGTAAATGAATTTCATTGCTATTGAATTCATTCCTAATGGCCTCATTTATTTACAGTATTCTCGTCATATCTAGTTCATATCTGAGCTTCAAAGAGGAATTTTCAAACAAAATCTAAACCAATAAACCCAATCTGCAGTACTCATAACCTCAGTCTATAATGACAGATCAACGAAGCCTATCACTGCCTTATACACAGTGTTTGAGTCTTTTATAAATCTTTACATTGGGAAACCCTAAACCCTAGTTTCCATGTCCATTTCCACCCGTCTGATCGGGAAAATGGTTTGGTGAGGATTCTACTGTTTGATCTCCTGTGGTTGCTGCAGTGGACACTTCGGAGGAGGAACCCTGATCATTGTCCGGAGGCACCATTGTGATGATATCATGCATGCTCGCTAGTCTCCTCTCATTATTGTTCACAAAATACCAGCGAAGGAAGTCAGTCATGAGACTGATGGCCGGAGGGACCGCTGTGGTGATATTAGGAAAGCTCACTAGTGTCCTCTCATTGTTTGCCGGATTCCCGCGAAGAAAGTCTCCTTCCTGACCTTTGGCCGGAGGCACCACGTTGGTGTCCACTGTGGCTATGTCTTGAATGCTTGCTGGTCTCCTCTCATTATCAATCACAAAATTCCGGCGAGGCAAGTCCTCCCTGTGACTGGTGACCGGAGGCAACATTGTGATGATATCAGGGAAGCTCACTAGTGTCCTCTCATTGTTTGCCGGATTCCGGCAAAGAAAGTCTCCTCCCTGACCAATGGCCGGAGGCACCACGTTGGTGTCCACTGTGGTTATGTCATTGATGCTTGCTCGCCTGCTCTCCTTATTGGTGGAACTCTGTCGAGGGAAGTACTTCTGGGCGTGGCTTGCTATCTGAGTTGGAGTTCTTGTCACAACAAAATTTCTTGAAATGCCTCTCCAATCTCCCCTGCCATATTCCTCCATTCCCATGAGAAATAGCCTGTTAGAAGAAGAAATGCCTTAGATTAGCAACCAGAATTCTAAATAAAAAATATGAACAAAAAAAAAATCAAGCATTACTCCTAAACATATATCAGAGACTGGAAATTAAGCATAGACCCTATTTGAATAGTTTATGGAGACATTCCAAAAAGTGAAATAGCTCAATTAGTATGACTAAATATAGATAAACAGGCAGAGAATCTTCAACAAATTATCCTAATTTTGACTAGAATTCTAAAGGGCCTAGATTAGTAACCCGAAATTCTAAAGGGACATGAAGAATAGTGAAATGAAAATAATGATAATTATAATAACAATAATAAACAAACAAGAAAGAAAAGAATCGAGCATTAATCCTAAAGCTGCATTTATCTGAAAGTCCGCAAAATAGAGAATCACCAAACCCACCGAATGGACCCCATTTGAATGGTTAATGCAAAGAATCTTTAATAAATTTTTCAAATTTTTTACTATCTTAGTCTTTTTACTAGCAACCCAATTGATCAATTCAACAAAAACTCATTTTACATTGAAATCATCCTATACCCAGATAAAAGAAAAATTACTTTCCATGTCCGAAGCAATAAAAATTGAATCTTTATTGTAATTAGAGAAGATTAAATAAACTGTACCCAAGAAACTTTTATAGTTATAACCATTTCTTGAAGAATAGGGAAAGTATAATCAAGAAGCGGTAGAATCTGGCCCTGCAGAAATGCACCCAAAGAACTGAAGGGAAAGTGGATTCTTTGTTTAATTTTAACAAAAAACTTACAGAAAAATGGCAATTTTCGAATTCAAGAAAGCATTCTTTTACGGTCCTAACCAAACAGAGCAGAGAAAAAGAAACCGAACTCAACAGGGAATCCTTCACATACATGTGTTCCTCTTCAGTCCACGGATTACTCGTGGATCTCCTCCGTCTAAACTCAGAGGAGGACAGATTCACAGAGTCCCACACCCTCTCCGCCGAAGCCTCCACGTCATCACGGTAATCGGGTAGCTCCACAAGACCCGACTCAATATCCTTGACGTCACGGACCAAAGCATCGTAGTGATCTTTGATCTCCTCCAGCGACTTTCCGGGCAGTTGTGCGGCGATTTTCTCCCACCGGTTCGGCAAGTCCTCGGGGACAACGGCGATAGCATTCTCAAAGACCTTATTTTCGTGCCAAGTCCAGTGAGTCGACGAGGTCTTACTCGGCGTTGCATTGCTGGATCCTGGAGACATTGTGAATGGGTTTTGCGTTGGTGGATGGTGGGAGTTAAGAAAATGCCGCGCTTATATATTAGACAAGAAAAATGGAAAGAGAAAAAAGAAATTTTTCACATTCAATTTTTTTAAAAAATAGTTATTTACTTTTAGGTGGGTCTGAGAAAGTCTTTTGAGGTGTACCCACTTAAAACCAACACGATTTATTTTTTATCTTTTATTTTTGCATTTTCTTTCTTGAAGTTGTGTTTACTTCTTCTTCTTCTTCTTTTTTTCATCTAAAACCCCTTTTAATTATTTTTAGAATGAAAATCTATGCATAGAAATCCTGTCAATTTTTAATCAACCCATTAATAATAATTGTTCTCATATATAATTTCAGAAAAAAATCATGTGCATACCTTTATATATATATATATATGCACATAATATTTTCTACTCTTGATATTCCAAAATAACTAAATCTACCAAATCACGGGTTGACAGTTGTTAGTTAGAATCAAATTGGGACCCACCCGTTGAAACTGCTATCTTTGAGGTGGCGTTTTATTATTATATATATTATATATATATATATATATATATATATATATATATATATATATATATATTATATCTTGAGTTGTTATTTATTAAATGAATAATTTTATTTTGGTGTGAATGTCTATATTCAAAAGATTTCATTACTCATGAAGATACAATCTTTAAGTCATTTATGTTCCATTATCTTTCGTAGGTTATAAGTCCTAAGATTTTATTCACTTGTCTATAACCTCTAAGTAATTACATAATAGAATTTATGATGTATTATTCTCATTTATTATGATGTTGTATAAAGTTACAAGCCCTTGTGCCTATAAAAGAGATACCTTATTTGTACAAGAAATAGAGGAATGGAAATAAAAGAGAAAAACTCTTACTCTTTCAATTCTTGTGCTCTCTGTATTGCTTTTCATTTTACATTATTTTTATAACACGTTATTTGCACAAGGCTTTAACAAAAGCAATTATATCGTGAAGCTTCTCTCTTGAATTGATCAAAGAAAATAGGTTAGTTTTATTCCATACATCACCTATGTTCCTCAAGTTTTAATCATTTGATTATGATTTCAACACCTTGCACTTATATTTGTTTGATTATTCTATTTCTAACTCTCTTAAAGCAATGCCTAATATCACGAAAAAAATAAAAATGAACCAAAAGGAGTCTATGCTTTATATTCAATTGGCGATTATATTGATTATATTATCCTCACATTTTCATTACATTGTCTTACTTATTATATTACATATACTACGTACACCTAAATTTTCTTGAATTGTGTTTTATCACTTTTTGGTCTACATTGAAGTATTATTATGTCCTTATCACAAAATGTGGAGCCAAGTGAATGAATTATTGGCCAAAGAAATTTATGTGCCTAGAAGTGCCATAGTATGAATGTTCCTAAAAAACCTATGTACCTCAAAGATCCATAGCATGAATTTTATGTATCTTGCTATGAGTCCATAAATGCTATGGCATAGAGGACTAAGAGAAAAAGAAAAGAGTTAACCCCTTTTTACCCCCTCATACTAACCTCGCAAACAATTACCCCCTAACACTTTAAGTTTCTCAATTTAAACCCGAGACTTCAAACATTTACCAAATCGAACCCTCTGTCCACCTCCATCATTGCCCAATAATGGTTTTTGCCTACGTGGCACGTTAAGCGCTGACATGGCCATTAATGGGTGACGTGGCTGCCACATAGGATTGTTCTAGCATCCAGAACTGGCTTGATTCTAGTCAACGACACGTGTCCTTCCATGAAGCAAGTCTTTTCCTCTAAGGATTTCATCCCTACCCTTACCATTCACCACCTCATCAACCTTTTGATTCAAAAGTGGTTCGGATTTTCAGCAAGAATTGCTCTGTGATTGGTGTTTCAGAAATGGCAATTAGAGTTATGGGTTTGATTATGCGAGAAAACAAAGCCAAAAAATAAAAATTAAAATTAAACAAAATGTGCTACTATATTAACCAAAAACCAGAGATACACAAAGAGAGAGAGAGACAGAAACTCTGTTGATCAATTTCCCAACTATAGAACTAACACCAAATAAGATTGAAGCCAATTTGGTTTCATAAAATTGTAGAGAGTTAGTCGTGGAAGATTTTGGTTTCTATTGAATTTTTTTTTAATAGAATTTGAGCTTGTGATTTTTACACGAGTTTGTGATCGTGTAGATTTTTCAATGTTTTAGGGTAAATAATTGATAATATTTTGATTTTGCTGAATGAGTCGAAGAGAAAGTGAGGATTGGGCGACAGGCTCTGTATGTGGAGGTTTAACTTGGATTATATTTTTCTGATAATTTTTTTGGATGATTTCTGTGAGAAGTGGGGATGCGAGAAAGGGGTTAGGATTAGTTTTACGCTTTGGCAGCGGTGGGAGGATAGAGATGGAGGAATCTGAGCTTCAAGTAGGCGAGGCCTACTCATACCAAAACCACAAAGATTATTGCTTTGGGCCGCCATTGAAGAACCCAAGTGGAAGAGAAGGGGGGAAAAAAAAACCGTGGTATGCTACTGATGTGGCCAATATAAATAACTCATACTGTCCATGTTACCCATTAATGGACACGTCAGCGCTTAACGTGTCATGTAGGCGAAAACCGTTAGTAGGCGGTGATGGAGGTGGACAGAGGGTTCAATTTGGTAAACATTTGAAGTCTCAGGGTTTAAATTGGGAAACTTAAATTGTCAGGGAGTAATTGTCTGCGAGGTTAGTGTGAGGGGGTAAAAGAGGGTTAACTCAAGAAAAATCTAAATGAGCTATGTGTCCAAAAGAACAATAACAAGAGAACTAAGAATCTACTTTTGTGATTCTAACTATTCTAGTATATTCTTTTCTTCCTTTGATAATTTTGTTACTTAGTAATTTTACACCATACCTTAATTGGTTTTAGTTGTTTTATATTTTTACTTTATAGATAAGATTTATTTATCCTTTTTTATAATGTTAGATTATTGTTTTGTGGTTTATTTATATTAAAGTTTTTGTCTTTAGTTATAAAAAGAAAATACTCCTTAATTCTTATGCCTTGAAATTGCTCTTGTAGTATCAATATAAAGAAAAAAAATATTTCTTTGATATGATTATAAGCAATACCAATGATATATGGCAATATAGAATTTGATTTAAACTCTTGAGAGCTTAAATCCTTTTATTATTGATACAAATTTTTTTTTTTTATATGTCACTATTCTCCCTAAATAAAAAGTTATATTTGTGTATCATAGTTGGATATTTTGTTTGCTTATTAGTCTTTGGATGAGTTCATGAATGTTTTGATATGAATTGCAAATATGTGTTGTAGTATAGTCTTTGACAATACATAGATTAAGAATATTTATCAATGAGTGCTATATTAATTTATTGCTATTCATCTTATCATGTCAAGAAATTTTCATTTGATTTATTCTTAGCTTCATGGATGAAATATAAGCTAATAATATTATCATATGTGGTAGTACAAAGATAAATAAAAACTTTTGAAAGTTAGCAAATCGTTCCTGGAAAACTCTTGAAGAGCTAGCAAATTTTTCCTTTAAAGGGGAACAAAAAAGATAATTTACAACTCTTGAAGAGCTAAAGAATTATCACTTGGAGGAAAGAAATCATATATTGATTTTGTATAAAGTCTCCTATAAAGTTATAAGTTTCATTGATATTGATGTCATATTGAGACAACAAATGAAAAAATATATATATTGAATATTTTGTGTTGGAGAAATTATATGCATTTTTCTCCAAATTGT
Organism: Bauhinia variegata; assembly: GCA_022379115.2. NCBI lineage: Eukaryota > Viridiplantae > Streptophyta > Magnoliopsida > Fabales > Fabaceae > Bauhinia > Bauhinia variegata. The sequence continues at coordinate 12,672,779 of CM039429.1, read as the reverse complement.
ACTACACATATGTTAGTGCAATTGAAGCACTTGTTATCATAAACCAAAGGTGTACAAATCATAGAAGTTTACTATTTGACGTGACCGTTTATGCCATCCCAGGTCAATATGATGCAAAAGATTATTGAGAATTCACATGATGACATATTGAAGAATCTGAAGATTCTTATAATCTTGTGAGTTCTAATATGCTGCTTTTCTTAAAGAAATTTGATTAAAAAGTTTTAAAGTCAAAGTTGGACAAAATCTTGAGGTTTTCTTAAACACTAGGTACAACCACCATGTGGACCATTTAGGTATTTTATCATTTAATCGATGCATTGACTAAATGGTCACATGTTTGTTTATTATAAGCTTGCAACTTGAAGTTTGCAAGATTGTATGTCCAATTGATTTCTAATGATACATTTACAACCAGCCCTTGTATACATCATGCCAATGATACGTTTGCCTTTTACAATTGGCTTATGGTTAGAAGCCAAGTATTTCCCATCTAAGAGTTTTAAAAATGTTGTAAATACTCCACCACAATGCATTTTGATGAGACATCTTGAGGTTGGGAATATAGAAATATCCACGTGTAAGTTTTCTCAATAATTGGGGAGAAAAGAGGCGGTTGGAATGAATTATTATCTTGAGATTAGTTAGAATAAATTGACCCTCATTCAAAATAATATGAACTAGAAGTTCATGAGATCATTTAGCCATAATGCCAAACATATTTACAAACTTATGAGAATGGCTAAACAATAAGTTCCAACTGTTAATGCTCTAATGTCTTTGTCAGACAAACAAGCCTGATGCATGCATGAAGCATTAAAAACCTGTTGGATAATTGTAAACACATGAAGCATGGCTAGCCTGCTAGTTCCAAGGATGAACATCCTCGAAAATTAAAGAAAAAGAGCTCAAAATAAAGATGGCATAATCGAAGATATGGCAACTCCGGAAGAGTGCCTAGAGGTAACTCTAGAAGAGTTCTTAGACATAATTACCATCTTAGTTTTAGAAGAACTTTAGGTACCTAAAAGTTATAAAAATGAAGAAATCTCAATAAATTATGTCATGAAACCGAAATGAAGTCCACATTGATAATAGTTTACATATCATATAGTGCACAATATCATGAATGATAATGAGGATCATGAACTAAGGTCTGCAGACAAAGCAATGATTGGCCAAATAGAAAGACGCATTAAGGATAGTTAAGCTTGCTTTTAAAGTGAAAAGCTTTAGGACATGAAGTCCTACACCAAAAGTGTAAAAGTTAGTGTTATGCAAAATTAAAATGAGAATGGTGAAATTATGAGGCGAAATCAATGTGGTGATATTGTGACATATTGATGTGCGAATTATGGAGTAGAAAATAGGTGTAGAATGGATGTGAAATAGTGATGGAATGAAGTGCAAGCGTACACTATCAATGTAGCTAGCAAGTATTCTGGGGTTGTCGTACCCAATGGATTGTAATTGATTACCAGAGTATATTAACTCCAATAATGCTCAATCGATTGAAAGAGGATGATAACAACAATATAAACTAAAATAAAATAGCATAACAGTAAGAGAAATAGAGGATGAATAAGAGTAGAAGAAATAAGAGATAAAAGCCTAGGGATTTAGATTTCACCACAAGTCCTTGGTATAGACTTTCATGATTCAGTTATGACTTTCCACAATTATTAATTGCTAGCCAGGATACCCTAATCTAATCATCCTACCTTGGCGTGAGGTCGGAGTGATCCTAATTACAATTACCAACCCTGCTACGGGCCAGTGCGAGTTATAATAACCATAATTGCATTAAGTTCCATGGACATCCCTTTCGGGCACTCTAGGGGATCTCCCTAGCTCCCTTGTAACTACACAGAATTCTGGGTATAGACCGCCACAAAACCCTATGGATTTATTCCCCGTGGTCTAGGTTAACTAATCATCTTCCGAGTCATAGAGAACCCACGGATTTCTCCTTTCTAATTGGCCAGATCAGTCAAGAGTAAGTGCAGAAAATTAAACCTCAATTAAATAAAAGTTAGAATTGTCATAACATAATCAATCATGTCTATACAAGTACTTGGGCTACATCTTAGCCCCTAGAGAAGAATTTAGTTACACATGATGATAAAAGAAAACATAATGCTAAAATAAAAGAACATGAAGATGGATGGGAGTGACGCCTTGCTTGCTGCCTTGTGGACTCTTGTATGCGTGGATGGATGGTTGTTTGCTTCTCAGCCCTCCTTCCTATTTATAATCCATCCATTCCTAATTAGACTCATTCTAGGACTCTAAGTTGAGTTATAATTCTTAGCTATAATGTAATCCTAACCATACTTTAATTAGGATTCTATTTAGAACAATCCTCTTCCTAGTCCTACTTGAATTATGACTCTTAGATAAATTACAACTTAAATTACAAAGTCATTCCTAATCATACTCTAACTAGGATATTAAATTCTAGTAGGATTTAACAACTTTAATCCCACTCAAACTAGGACTCTTGAGAATTTAATTCCTTTGGTTGCATATCTCTTTTAGTTTCACTCCAACTAGGATTCCATGTAGTCCCATGCTTTCAAGACTTCAATCCCACTTGAATAATAATTCTGGAGAGTCTTTTATGTCTTGGAGTCTCGATTCTTGTAGGACACTTGATGTGAATCAAAGGGCAGATCATGATACTTCAAATTCCCTATTGCAAATTCCGAGTGGCCCAATTACACGAGCAAGGGCTAAGAAGATCCAAGAAGGTTTCAGTGGGCTTGTTCAAGACATTTTAGCCAAATCCAATTCCTTTCAACTTGAGGACAACACTAATCACGTCCATAATGTGATTTAGGCTGAAGATGGAGCTGTGGAAGGTGTTTTGGGCTAAAATATAATAAAATAAGGAGCTTAGGCCATGGACCATACAAGGGCACATCTAATTTTGGGCTTATTAATGTTATTTTGAGCTTAAATAAGTATTTTGTAATTTTTATAATTTTATGCACAAATTTTAGTGTGTTAAGTCAAGTTGTCCTTTCATTTTCCTAGGAACATTAAGTATTGTTGAGTTTCTAAAATAATTGTATTTTCTAGGTTCATTAAGTATTGTTGAGTTTCTAAGAGACTTATATTTTCTAGGCTCATTAAGTCTTGTTGAGTCTCTAAAAGCTTTGTAGTTTTCCTAGGAGGTATAAGGCTTCACTTGGAAGCTCTCTATAGTCTATAAATAGGGACCTTTGTAATTCGAAAATCAGCATGAATGAATTTGAATGTTTCTTCTGGAAATCCCAGATTTGAGGGGAGTTTCTCTTTGGTTCTTCATTGAACTATTCTAACTTATCAAGGCTTGATCATCCTTGTGGCGTCTTAAACACTTCGGGTCTTTGTTTCTTTGTACTCAAAGGTTCAAGTGGATCACCAAATCTGATTTTTAGTGTTCTTGGGGTGAGTATAATTCATTGTCCGTGGGTTCATAGGTCTTAGACCTCACTGGGTTCGCATCATTTGGTTATCAGAGCTTCGATACTAAAATCAGGTTATATCCCTTTTAATTTTCCATTTGAATCTATTTTCCTTCTTTATCTAAATTTCTTCTTCTTTTATCTATTCATCTTCTCCATCTCAAGATCTCCTCATTTTCCATTTTTCTGGTTTTATGTTTCTCTGAAAAAAATATATATAGTACGAAAATTCAAAAAAGATAAAATTGTAGAATCATCCTTATTGTGATTTTGAATGTGCAGAAAAAAAAAAAAAAGAGAAAAAAATAGTACGAAAATACCCAAAAAAAAAAAGTGTGCAAAAAGAAAGAAGAGCAAAATATGTTGACTTGGAGAAAGATTCTACAAAATTCATCATAAATTCTGGTTTCTTTGAGTTAATTCAACACCTTCTTATCATTCTAGTTTCTCTGTTTCTTTGTGTTTAATTTTACAAAAAAAAAAAACTGTGACAGCCTTTGGATTTGTTTGATTAGTTTTCTAAAGAACCTATAGAGAATACTGAGAGTGGAAAAAGGTTAGAGTGATACACGAGTGTGAGTGACATCTATTGATTGTAAACAGATGAGAAAGTGTGTGAGGATTCTATTCTAACATATTTTCTTGCAGCTTTCAAAATGGCTAATAGGGAAGAGACATCAAATCCTACACAGTAGATAGAATTTACCTTGAATGTCATGCAACAACAATTCGAACATTTCAATTTGATGTTTGGAGATATAAAGGATAGGATGGATAGGTTCAATTGCCAATTTACAAAGGGAGCATCCTAATCCTAGGAGGCATGGTAGAAGGGATGATGGTGGTTCAAATTCTGAAAATGAAGTTAGGAGTGAGTTAGAGGGGAATTATGAATCTGAAATTGATATGGGTAGGAATAGACATAGAGGTGATAGGCATGAAAGGGGTTATAGAAGAGTTGATCCTCGAGATAGAAATAGGAGAGATGAGAATCTTGGTAACATCAAAATGAAGATACCTTCTTTCCAAGGCAGAAATGACCCTGAAGCTTATTTAGAGTGGGAAAAAAAATGGAGTTAATTTTTGATTGCCATAATTATTCTGACAAAAAGAAGGTGAAACTTGCTGTGATTGAATTTACAGATTATGCAATTGTTTGGTGGGATAAATTAATTCTTAATAAAAGGAGGAATGGTGAGCGACCTGTAGAAACTTGGAGAGAAATGAAGGCTTCGATGAGGAGGAGATTTGTTCCTAGTTATTACTATAGGGACCTCTATCAAAAATTGCAAAGCTTGATGCAGGGAGCCAAAAGTGTGGAGGAATATTACAAAGAAATGGAGATAGCTATGATAAGAGCTGATATGAAAGAAGATAGGGAAGCCACAATGGCAAGGTTTCTAAACGGATTGAATAGGGAGATAGCAAATGTAGTGGAATTGCAACATTATGTGGAGTTAGAAGACATGGTGCATATGGCAATAAAGGTGGAGAAACAATTAAAGTACAAGAAAACAGCCAGATACAATGCAGGTTCCAATTCCTCTTATAAACCAAATTGGAGGAGGGAAGAAAAAGCTGTTCAAAAGGAAGCTCCCAAAAGCAAAGATGAGGCTTCAAAGGGCAAAGGTAAATCTAACTCCCAACCCTCTAGAAATAGAGATTTTAAATGTTTCGAATGCTTGGGAACAGGTCACATAGCATCACAATGCCCCAACAAGAGAATCATGATCATGCATGACAATGAAGTTATGACTGAAAGTGATAGTGATGCATCTATACCTTCACAAGAAGATGCTCGTGATGATGAGATTGAATATGCCGTGGAGGGAGAAGCACTTGTGACTAGACGTGTATTGAATTCTCAAGTCAAAGAAGATGACATGGAGCAGCAAAGAGAAAACATCTTTCATACCCGCTGCCTCATAAATGACAAGGTATGCAGTATGATTATTGATGGGGGAAGTTGTACAAATGTTGCAAGTACTACCTTAGTTGAGAAGCTGAACTTATCTACCATAAAACATCCTAAACCTTACAAATTGCAATGGTTGAATGATTGTGGGGAGGTTAGGGTTAAAGATCAAGTTCTAGTTTCATTTTCAATTGGTAAATATAGTGATAAGGCACTTTGTGATGTTGTCCCCATGCACGCTGGTCATATACTATTGGGAAGACCATGGGAGTTTGATCGAAGAGCAACTAAGGATGGGTATACCAATAGATACTCATTTGTAATGAACCAAAGATCCATTACTCTTGCACCTCTGTCTCCTAAGCAAATGTATGAAGATCAACTCAAGATGCAAAAAGAAAGACAAAAAAAAAGAGAGTGAGCTAAGAAATGAGAAAGCAAATCCAAAAAGAAAAGAAAGTGAGAGTGATAAGATTAAGAGTTCAAAAAGAGAAATTCAAAAAAAAAAAAATGAGAGAAAAATTGAGAGTCCAAAAAAAGAAATTCAAAAAAAAGATGAGAAAAGAGAAAGCTTTTATGCAAAAGAAAGTGAAGTGAGAGTTGCTTATTGTACTAAACAGCCAATACTTGTACTAGTTTACAAGGAGGCTTGTTTAAACACTAATTTTCTTGACTCTTATCTTCCAAGTGTTGTTGGTTCTTTACTACAGGAGTTTGAAGATGTGTTCCCTGAAGAAGTTCCTAATGGGTTGCCACATATTAGAGGAATTGAGCATCAAATTGACTTCATTCCTGGAGCATCAATTCCTAACCGTCCAGCCTATAGAAGCAATCCAGACGACACCAAAGAACTTCAAAAGCAAGTTGAAGAGCTTATGGAAAAAGGGTATGTTCGAGAAAGCTTGAGTCCTTGTGCAGTTCGGTTCATCTTGTTCTAAAGAAAGATGGATCATGGAGAATGTGCATTGATTGTAGAGCTGTAAATAACATCACGGTAAAGTATCGACACCCCATTCCTAGATTAGATGATATGCTAGATGAATTGCATGGTCTAGTGTCTTTTCTAAAATTGATTTGAAATCTGGATACCATCAAATTAGAATGAGGGAAGGGGATGAGTGGAAAACAGCCTTCAAAACAAAACATGGACTTTATGAATGGCTTGTCATACCTTTTGGACTCACTAATGCACCAAGCACTTTCATGAGATTAATGAATCATATTTTGCGTGCATACATTGGGAAATTTGTTGTGGTTTATTTTGATGACATTTTGATATATAGCAAGAATCTTGATGAACATGAATATCACTTGCAATGTGTGTTGGATGTTTTGAGAAAAGAAAAGTTGTATGCTAACTTGAACAAGTGTAGCTTTTGCATGGACAAGATTGTTTTCCTTGGTTTTGTTGTAAGTGCACAAGGGATAGAAGTGGATGAGGAAAAGGTAAGAGCAATAAAAGAGTGGCCAGCGCCTAAAAGCATGATTGAGGTAAGAAGTTTTCATGGCTTAGCTAGTTTTTATAGACGTTTTGTAAAAGATTTTAGCACAATTGCTGCACCACTCACTGAAGTCATTAAAAAATCTGTTGGATTTAAATGGGAGGAAGCACAAGATCAAGCATTCAATATTCTTAAGGATAGGTTGTGTTCTGCCCTTGTTTTAGCAATGCCTAACTTTAACAAAACTTTTGAAATTGAGTGTGATGAATCGGGAATAGGTATAGGTGCTGTTTTGATGCAGGAAGGAAGGCCTATTGCTTATTTCAGTGAAAAACTAAGCGGGGCAACTTTGAACTATCCAACATATGACAAGGAACTATCCAAGACAAGGAGCTTTATGCACTTGTGAGAGCATTAGAGACATGGCAGCATTACCTTTGGCCAATGCAGTTTGTTGTTCATACTGACCATCAATCCTTGAAGCATCTAAAAGGGCAAAATAAGTTGAATAAGAGGCATGCTAGGTGGTTGGAATTCATTGAACAATTTCCATATGTCGTCAAGTACAAGCAAGATTTGTTCTTCAAAGAAATTGTGAGACTTTATGGTGTTCCAAGAAGTATTGTGTCTGATAGAGATACCAAATTTCTTAGTCATTTTTGGAGAATTTTGTGGGGAAAGCTTGGTACTAAATTGTTGTTTTCTACAGCTTATCATCCACAAACGGATGGCCAAACTGAAGTTGTCAATAGAACTTTAACCCAATTGCTTAGAATTGTTGTACAAAAGAATTTGAAGAATTGGGAAGATTGCTTGCCGTTCATTGAGTTTGCATATAATAGGAGTGTTCATTCTTCTACTGACTATTCTCCTTTTGAAATAGTTTATGGTTTTAATCCACTTACACCTATGGATTTATTACCATTACCTATAGATGAAAGAGCTAGTCTTGATGGAAAAAGAAAGCAGAAATGATGAAGCAACTTCATGAACGTGTTCAACAACAGATTGAAAAGACAAATAGGCAATATGCTTCCAAGGCCAACAAAGGAAGAAGGCGTGTAATCTTTCAACCAGGTGACTGGGTTTGGGTACACATGAGGAAAGAGAGGTTTCCAGCTCAAAGAAAATCCAAATTAGCTCCAAGAGGAGAAGGACCCTTTTAAATTCTTGAGAAAATAAATGATAATGCATACAAGATAAATCTTCCGGGTGAGTACAACATTAGTGCCACATTCAATGTTGCTGATCTATCTCCTTTTGATGTAGGTGAAGATTCGAGGACGAATCCTTTTGAGGAGAGAGGGAATGATGTGAATCAAATGGCAGATCATGATACTTCAAATTCCCCATTGCAAATTCCGAGTGGCCCAATTACACGAGCAAGGGCTAAGAAGATCCAAGAAGGTTTCAGTGGGCTTGTTCAAGACATTTTAGCCAAATCCAATTCCTTTCAACTTGAGGACAACACTAATCACGTCCATAATGTGATTTGGGCTAAAGATGGAGCTGTGGAAGGTGTTTTGGGCTAAAATACAATAAAATAAGGAGCTTAGGCCATGGACCATACAAGGGCACATCTAATTTTGGGCTTATTAATGTTATTTTGAGCTTAAATAAGTATTTTGTAATTTTTATAATTTTATGCACGAATTTTAGTGTGTTAAGTCAAGTTGTCCTTTCATTTTCCTAGGAACATTAAGTATTGTTGAGTTTCTAAAATAATTGTATTTTCTAGGTTCATTAAGTATTGTTGAGTTTCTAAGAGACTTATATTTTCTAGGCTCATTAAGTCTTGTTGAGTCTCTAAAAGCTTTGTAGTTTTCCTAGGAGGTATAAGGCTTCACTTGGAAGCTCTCTATAATCTATAAATAGGGATCTTTGTAATTCGAAAATTAGCATGAATGAATTTGAATGTTTCTTCTGGAAATCCCAGATTTGAGGGGAGTTTCTCTTTGGTTCTTCATTGAACTATTCTGACTTATCAAGGCTTGATCATCCTTGTGGCGTCTTTAACACTTCGGGTCTTTGTTTCTTTGTACTCAAAGGTTCAAGTGGATCACCAAATCTGATTCTTAGTGTTCTTGGGGTGAGTATAATTCATTGTCCGTGGGTTCATAGGTCTTAGACCTCACTAGGTTCACATCAACACTATTTCCCAGAAGTCAATTTGGGACAAAACTCTTCAAAACAACTCCAAAAATCCTCCAGCTCGCCACGGCGAATCAGGTAGCCCGCCACAGCGAGCTATGGAAGAATGCTCCTTGTGCTCTCGAGTAGAGCTCGTCACGACGAGTGGCATTTTCATAATTTTTTGCTTTTCTGCATTTGGTTCCTTTTGGTGCTTGGTTCCTGCAAAACAGTAAAATGACATTAAAAGCACCTTAATCTATATTAACTTGGGACTTAAATGCAAGGGAATTCATGCCAAAATATCTATATAAATTACACTCATCACATATAAAGCACAACTTGTTGCTTAAGAATTTTTGCATCAGCCTAGCATTGATTCTGAAGAGAAATTTTTACTTGTGGTAGATACAAATATACTTAATTAGTCTAGCAATACATGAAGAAATCGATTTGTGTCTAATAGGTATTGCTATAGCCTATTTATGTGGAAATCCTTGAAGGATTATACTTGTCTAAAGTAAATAATTAGAGTTCTTGATATGAGTACTCAATGAAATTGAATAAATCTCCTTGTGGATTAAAGCAATCCAGAGATATATGGTATAATTGCCTCCTTGAGTATTTGATAATGCAAGGAAATAAAATAATCTATTATGTCCATATATATGAAAAATGAATATCATTGGAACACTTGAAAAGCTTCCAAAATTTGTAAATTATTTGAAGGAACAATTTGAGATCTAGAAAGAATAGAGGTTTTGTCGTGGTTGACAAGTTGAGTATTCAAAGGATGGAAATTTTGTGTAGCAAAAAACTTATATTGTAAAAGTGCTACAATGGTTTGATATAGACAAAACATATGCATTGAGCACTCTAATAGTTATAAAGTAAATAGATGCAAATAAAGATCTTTTCTTAACCTCAAGAAGTCAAAGATGAAGAACTACAGGGTCCTGATATACCATATCATAGTACAATGAAAGCACTAATCTACCTTGTTTGCCATATACAATGTAATATATTATTTGCTATATATTAGCAAGTTATAGTTCTTTACCTCTTGAAAGGCATTAGAACAAACTAAATATATGTATTGCTACCTTAAAGGTTATTTTCTTACATGTAGCTAGGTAATCATTCTATAACAATCTATGAAAAAAGCTATAATAGCCATACCACCAAATCTCACGGAAATTTTGGCATTATATGAGGCATAATGAGAATGTGTTTGGCTAAAAGCTATGATCCAACCCATATGAGAAAACTTGTGGTTTATCTTCAAGAAAAATGGTCTTGATGATCTTACATCAAAATGGGTTGACATTGCTCAAATCTATTCACCAAGGCATTTCCATCAACAATATTAGGAAAGTTTATCTATAATATTGGAGTCTATTGACTAAAGATCTCAATTTACACAAGACATGCACATTGTACTCTTTTCTCTTAATCATGGTTTTTTTCCATTGCATTTTTCCTAGTAAGGTTTTTAATGATGTAGTATCTCATAGCGTATGAAAGAATGTACTCTTTTTTCCTTCATTAGGTTTTTGTCCCAGTGATTTTCTTAGTAAAGGTTTTAACAAGGCACATGATGGATATTCAAAGGGGGAGTGTTATGAATAACCTTATTTTGGTGTGGATGTCCATATTCAAGGGCTTTCATTACCTATGAAGGTTACAACCTTCAAGTACTTTATGTTTCATTATCCTCTGTAGGTTACAACTCATAGGATTTTATTCACCTCCCCATAATCTTCGAGTAATTACTAATGGAATTCATGATGTATTATTCTCATTTATTATGATGTTGTATAAAATTATAAGGGCTACCTCATTTGTACATGAAATAGAGGAATGAAAATAAAAAAGAAAAGCTCTTACTCTCTCAATTCTTGTGCTCTCTATATTGCTCTCCATTTAACATTATTTTTTATAACAAGAGAGTTGTTTTCCATTTTTCATATTTCAATGTCTTATTTCTACATTCTTTCTCTTTACACGATATTTATTTTCAAAATTTAAACATAAATAACAAATTAATTAACACTCACAAAGTATGACGGGTAGGTACCAACACTAAAATTCATAAATAATAAAATATTATCACCAATTGTTTCCAATAAAATAGTACTAAATTGAAAGAAATTATTCAATTTAGCATCCAAAGGATAAAAAAATTTAAATAATTTCTGGAATTTAGCATCCAAACCTATTATAGGTTAAGCAGGTATAGTCAATTGAGGCTTTCAAATTAAATTAAAGCTTGAATATAAACCTATTTGATTAAAATGACCAGGTGTTTATTCACAAAGCCTAGTTTATTGGACTACATGCCGACCTATTGAAATTATTATATGTATATATTTAATATAATTAAAATAACCTACTATTATATTTGGTGACTTATTCATAATACTCACATGTCTCTTGAGTACCGCAGGTAATTATATATATATATATATATATATATATATATATATATATATATATATATATGTTTCACATGTCTCACATGTCACTTATTCATATATGTTTCATTGAGATAAACATGAAATTATGTATTACTTTGTATGCACATTTTTTTTAAAATGTAATTATAACTTTAATTTTATTTCATGTTACTCTTGATGTTTTTTAAAAATATTTGTGAGTGGCATGAGTTTAAAAAGGGAAAGAAAAGGATAAAGAAGTTACGTATTCTTGTCCATCTTGCTTTTGTGTCTCATATCTATATGTTTGTACGAGTTTATACATATAAGTGATAATGTGGATAATAATATCCTTTGTTAATTAGCAATTATAATACAGTGAGAATACAACAAATTTATAATTGGTTATGCTAAAACTTTTACATATATAAAACATATACAACTTTTTTAATGTTGTAAAAAAGTAGATACATAGAATCAGTTGAGAGAAGAGAAAATATAATGCCTCTAAAAAAGTAACTTTTATTCATCCACCAAGGGGGTATATATACACAAGGAAAGTGAAACCCTAGCCCTAAAAAAGATAATGTTTATTTAATAAATTATAAATAAAAAATGCTGAGTCAACCTTAGGGAATATTCTATTAAATGGGCATCCAAAAATCAAAATATTTATAACACACACCTTGGATGCCCCTTACCAAAGAAGATGCCTCATTAAAAACCTTATTTGGAAAAACCCTGTTGGACAAAAACCTAGTGAGGAAAAAAGTACACAATTCTTTGTATATGCAATCAAATGTTACCTCATTAAAAACCTCACCACGAAAACCCAATGAGAAAAAATCATGGTGAAGGGAAAAAGAGTACAGTGCGTATCAATCAAGTTTTTTGTGTTGATGAACTCTAATATTGTACAAGATCCTTCAAATATTGTAGAAGTTAATACCATGGTAACAAATTTGCTAGATTATCATATTGACGAACTAGTTAAATTGTACTAAGATTTGGTTCTTAGGACCACATATTTCTTTACCATTCTCACGAGTTCTAAAAAGAATATATGTTCTCATTTAGTGATCACAATTGATATAATTTGTACATATAAAATCACTTTAGCACTTCTACTATATAAGCATTTTAATCCAAGTTCTCTCTATAAGTAATTTATAGCTTTGGAAGCTTTTGAAAAGTTCTAATTTTAAATTATCGACACAAATTTACTAATATGTAGACAAATGGGTCATTTCCATACATTTCTTTTAACAAATATTAACTCAAACGATCATATAAATTGTTTCAAGCAAATCAAATCCTTAAGGAATGTCATTATTGAATGAGTCGACTACAACAATATTCATTAGACACAAATAATGTCATTAATGTACTACTAGACTAAATAAGTATCATTAGATACTTACGTCCACCACAATTGAGTATATCAATTCAAAATCAATGCTAGTTATTTGCGAAAAGCCCTTGAGCACCATTTTTCTTTTGTATTCACATAAAAACTCATTTATCCATAACTGGCTTTACACTTCTGGTGCATAGATTGTAGGTCCTAAACTTTTCACATTTTAAGTGAACCTCAATTGCGTCTTTCATGTTTTTTTGGCTAATCATTTCTTTCTCTACAGACTTTTACTAATGATCCTCAATATCTTTTATCACATAGCACGCTATATTATATGAGACACATTGTTGGCAATATTGATTTCATTCCGATTCCATCATATTCTATAGAGATCTCTTTGTTTTCATGGCTTTCAAGTATTTGAGTTTCCTTTGAAACTAAAACATTAGTTATGTGTGAAGACTTTTCTAGAGTTATCTTTGGCAACTCTTCTAAAGTTACGCTATCCTCGATTTGATCATCTTATTCTTAGCTCATTTTCTTTTCAAGGATTTTATCTTTAGAACTAGTGTGTTTGCCACTTTTCATGTGTTTGTAGTTATACTTTGATTGGAGTAATAGCAGTTGGTACACATAATTTTAGTTACTCTTACTAGTCAGGCAATCCGTTCAACAATTTATACAATTAAAGTATCATATGAACTTCTGGTTCATGTTTGCTTTGCATGAGGATCAAAGTGATAATTCATTCTAAATATTCTCACACCGCTAATGTTGGAATATATGATTTATGAAAAAGACAAGTGGTGAACCAAACAAAAAATAAATATCCTTTTAGTGACTCAATAAAGGTTATGCTTTTATGAGTTTAGAGTGAGAGAGAAAACTTTTAGGTCTCTCCTATGAGGTTTCTTTGAGGATTATGCAGTGTTTGAATCAAATGTTGTGACTTGTTTTCATTTACTTTCTTTGGTGCCTTTAGAAAGCTTGTGTTTTGGGGAAATCAGATAACAAAAGTTGTTTAAACGGACTCATAGCTTACAGGGACTAGATAATGACAAAAACTAAGAGGTAAGAATAAATGAATAGCTTTATTGAATAATGAAAGATTCTAAAAATTTTACATTAAAATTCAAAATAACCACGCCTATTTAAAGGCCAAACTTAACGAGAAAACCCTAGAAAAAGTAGGAACTCTAACTTTTATTAATAGCACAAAGTTAGGAACTTAACAAATAGATTACCCACAACAGTTTAGATAATCCTATTTCCTAAAATATCTGAATCCACTTGAAGCTATTCTTCAATTCTAAGTTTGACATGGTTACACCACATCTTCCATGAAATATTCAACAACTTTGGATCATTCTCCAACACTCTCCCTTGATTTAAAGTTGTTTACTCCAAGCTGCTGTCTGAAATGGACATGTTTGTTGTCTCTTGAGAGAAACTTTGTGAAAATGTCTACGACTTGCTCATTTGTAGCATAGTACTTCAAAATCACTAAAAAGAACCACTTGAACATTGTAAATAAACAAGTTTATAATTAATGAAAAATAAAGCTATAGAAATTGGCGATTTCCTTAACAACTTGAATTTGCATTGGTTCTCTTTGATCTCAGAATTTGAATTGGGACATTGTCCTAGATGGGTCGCATTAGGTAGGGCAATGATCTTTTGAAATTACGTAATCTCCCCTCAACTTTGCCAGAGTCAATAAACAACTTCAATGATTTTCCAAACATAGATTTCAGTTACAAATTCTGCACAAAACTGCAATATTGAATTGAAAAGAATGCCAAAAAAAAAAACACAAAGAAAAAGAATTTCCAATGCTATTGAATGTATTCATAATGAAATTATATATCTCCACTCTCCTAAGTCTCTACTAATATCTAGTTAATATATATGCTTCACTGAAGGAATTCAAACAAAATCTAAACAAATATACCAAGTGAAAACATAGCGCTATACAAATAAGAACCTCATAAATGAAAGCCTAGTTAATATACTGTTTGTGTATTTTACCAATCTTCACATTTAATGGAAACCATAGTTAGTATACCCACCGCATTGCGCTATACAAAATCTAAACCAATATACCCAGCGTAAACATAGCGCTATACAAATAAGAACCTGATAAATGAAAGCCTAATATTGCTACTTTATATACACTCTTTGTATTTTACCAATCTTCACGTTTAATGGAAACCATAGTTAGTATACCCACCATATCCACCCATCTGATCAGGAAAATCGTATGGTAGGTTCCCCTGCTGGATCTCCGGTGGTACTGAAGGAGCAACCCAATTCTGACCAACGGCCGGAGTCGCCGTGTTGGAGTCCAATTTCATCATGTCATGTGTGCCTGCTAGGGTCCTCTCATTATTCACAAAATTCTGGTGAAGAATGTTTTCCCCTAGGACGATGGCCGGAGACACCAGGTTGGAATCCACTGTGGTTATACCATGGATGCTCAATAGTCTACTCTCATTATTCGTGGAATTCCAGTCCTCCTCCGATCCAATGGCCGGAGGCACCACTACGTTGGGGTCCACCGTGGTGCTTACCGGATTCCTTTCATTATTCGCCGAATTCTGGCGAAGGAAGTGCTCCACCTGACCCATGACTGGAGCCACCATGTTGGGGTCCACCGTGGTTATGTCGTGGATGCTTGCTCGTCTCCTCTCCTTATTTTCGGAACTCTGGCGAAGGAAGTACTTCTGGGCGTGGCTTGCTACCTGAGTTGGAGATCTTGTCACAACAAAATTTCTTGAAATGCTTCTCCAATCTCCCTTGCCATATTTCTCCAGTCCCAAGAGAAATCGCCTGTTAGAAATAGAAAGGGCTTAGATTAAGAACCATAATTCTCAAGGGACACGAAGAAAAGATCCTAAAGCATTATTCCGATATGGCATATATAATTCTAAAGGAATAAAAAAAAAAAAAAAAAAAACAAAGAAGAAAGTAAAAGAATCAAGCATTATTCCTAAGCTGCATTATCAGAATGTACCAACATACTAAGTGTAAATTGAGCATGGACCATATTTGAATAGTTTATGAAGACGTTTCATAAACTGATCTACCTCAATCATTATGACTAAATCAATAGATAAACAAGGAGAGAATCTTAAATACATTATCCAAAATTTTGACTAAAAAATATTTCCATCAAAATGTTTTATATAGATGAAAATTTTCAACTCTCTTTTTGAGGTGGGATTCAATGGTTTGTCCTATTGTCTGTGTGACACTATTTCTAATTTGAAGAAATTTTAATTAATCATAAAAAATTATAGACCATTTAAATAATGAATGTTGATCAATTAAAAAAAATGACACACAGAATAATTCATGACATTATTCAAAATATTTATTAGTTTAGCCCTTTTCATAGCAAACTGTGAAACCAAACCAGATTTTGAGTTCACGTAAAAGCCACCATGCATTAAAGTACTCTCAGGGACATAAAAAAACAAATCATGCCAGATGAATTGCATCTAATTGTAATTTAAAGCAAAAAGAAATGATTAACCTCTAAGAATATAATGTACATTAATTAAAGAAGATTAAATTATACTAATATTATTAAAACGATTGCAAAACATTCATGAACGTTTCTTCAAGTATAACGTTCGTGATCAAAACTTTTAAATTCCTCTTTCGTGATCAAAACTTTTCTGGTTTGATTTACTTTTTTTGAAGATTATCCTTTATTTCAAACCATAACAAATTTATAAATTTGAATTTAAATTTATTTCCTTATTTTATTTACATATATGACAATATGAACAAGAAAATAGAGGTCACAAAAAGTTCGTTAGAAATTTAAAAATTTAAGTTTAAATTTTGAAATAAAGATGATATAAAAAAAATGTATATCATGGAATTATAATTATAAATTTAACTAAACAAACTATTTTTATTTAATCTATTATATTTTCCAAAGATTTATTGTACTGGAAATGTCACTTTTAAACCCGGGCAATTTTCCGAAAGCTTGAGGATTTGTTTGAGAAGTATATACTTATCTTTTCGCTCTCTTCTTTATTTTTACTGTGCATAATTTTTTTTTTAAATATAAAATGTTATTTGTTTAGGGGTAGCAATAGAATCAAGGTAAGCTGGGCTTGTAAGTTAAGCTAGTTCGGGTTGAACGTATTGATTTTGAATCCCTTCCTTAAATGGGGGTATTTTTTGTATTTCATCAATCAATAGAAACTCTCTAAAATTACAAAATGAGTGTTTGACTAGTATAATCGACATTTTGTTTTCTTCTGGATGAGGGTGTTTTTGGTGTTTTATAAATTAAAATTTTGAAATTAAAATGTAGTTTTACAATTTTAATGAGGGTATATATTAAGTAAATTTGTTAATAATTCTTTTGAACCTCTCAATTTAGAGAATTACAAAATATATATGCTTTAGAAAGAATTTGAGGAAATTATGAAAATCTCTCTAAATCTTTCCTACCAAAATTAAAACTCCTAAGCAAGAGAAAGATTTAAATATACCTTCCCCCCTCCTTAGCAAACACATTCTAAAGATTATTTATCCATTAATTAAGTTCTCATTAGCTGTGGAATTTGAACTCACGTCATAGTGGGAGACAATTTCATTCCTCATTGGTTAGTCCAATTTTTATTGATAGGTTTTGACCCTTTTTTTGTAAAAACCACTTAGAATATGACACTACATTAGACATTAATTAAATAGTTTAAATTTAAATCAAGAAAGAACATTAGTGTGATAAAATTCTCTTTATTAAATCTTAATATAATTGCATTCTTAATATTCAAATTCAAAACCCTTGGTTATGTTACAACATACCCTACCATATGACTGACATACTAGATTTTTTTTTTAGTTTTTTGTTGGACTTACATGAAGATTAATAACGATAAGATATAGGAAAATAAGCTAAAAAGCATAATTAGCAATATTGTCCTTAAGAACATTGTTTTGGAGGGATTTACTTACTCTCTTTAATAAATTCAAAAGGTACTTTTTTTTTATTGGACTATTAAATTATGTCAAATTGCAACAATAATTATTTATGTCAAAATTTACATAAATCTAAAGTTTTTAAATATTTAATATAAATGCAAAATTTTATTTATAAAATTTAAAAAATACTTATTCATTAAAATAAGTTATATGATAGAGTATTAATAAATATTTTTTTATAAAATTTTATAAGCATGATTTTTCATAAGAGTTTTTTAATTTAATGGTTAAATATATAAGATTCCAAATCTATAAAAGTTATATAGAATAGTAAGACAAAACGTACTCTTATTGTAAATATACCCCTTCCTACATTTTTTCGTATCATATTATTCATTTTTCATGCACCTTATAAAAAAAATTATATATTCAAAAACATATTTAATGACTCAGTTTTAATGTTTATACATAGAGTATTTTTACATCCTTTAAACGTAAACACTAGTCACTATTCAGAACAAGAAATAGTAAATCTCAACTCCAATAAATGCATAAAGATTTCAAATTCATAACTTACTCAACTAACTTTCTAGTAAGTCAAAACCTTATTCTCAAGAATGGTATACATTATACTAATTTTTTACACAAACCTATTCAATGGGCTTTCTACTAAGTCAACAAAATAATATATTTATTGCATGAAATATGCTATATGTATATTTATATACACACTCACTTTTTATAATTTTTTTATAATTTTAAATTTTCTATTTATAATTTTATCTTTATAATATAATAATAAAAAAAAAAAGTATAGTGCACGTGTGGACTTAGAAATTAAGGTGTGCAAGTAGAGTTTTCCATATTTCATAAATCATCCAACTTAATTTGGAATAAGATGATATCTCAAATTATCTAGTCCAAAACAGATTTCAGTTGCTAATTCAATACTTGATAAAGCGTAGCTACACAGCTGTAATATTGAGATGGAAAGCATGCAACCATGCAAACTACGTAAATGAATTTTCATTGCTATTGAATTCATTCCTAATGGCCTCATTTATTTACAGTATTCTCGTCATATCTAGTTTATATCTGAGCTTCAAAGAGGAATTTTCAAACAAAATCTAAACCAATAAACCCAATCTGCAGTACTCATAACCTCAGTCTATACAGCAAACCCATAGAACTATACAAAGAATGACAGATTAACGAAGCCTATCACTGCCTTATACACTGTTTGAGCCTTTTATAAAATCTTTACATTGGGAAACCCTAAACCCTAGTTTCCATGTCCATTTCCACCCGTCTGATCGGGAAAATGGTTTGGTGAGGATTCTACTGTTTGATCTCCTGTGGTTGCTGCAGTGGACACTTCGGAGGAGGAACCCTGATCATTGTCCGGAGGCACCATTGTGATGATATCATGCATGCTCGCTAGTCTCCTCTCATTATTATTTACAAAATTCCAGCGAAGCAAGTCATTCATGTGACTGGTGGCCGGAGGGACCACTGTGGTGATATTAGGGAAGCTCACTAGTGTCCTCTCATTGTTTGCTGGATTCCGGTGAAGAAAGTCTCCTCCCTGACCAATGGCCGGAGGCACCACCACTGTGGCTATGTCATGGATGCTTGCTGGTCTCCTCTCATTATTATTCACAAAATTCCGGCGAAGCAAGTCCTCCCTGTGACTGCTGGCCGGAGGCAGCATTGTGATGATATGAGGGAAGCTCATTAGTGTCCTCTCATTGTTTGCCGGATTCCGGCAAAGCAAGTCTCCTCCCTGACCAATGGCCGGAGGCACCATGTTGGTGTCCACTGTGGTTATGTCATTGATGCTTGCTCGTCTCCTCTCCTTATTGGTGGAACTCTGTCGAAGGAAGTACTTCTGGGCGTGGCTTGCTATCTGAGTTGGAGTTCTTGTCACAACAAATTTTCTTGAAATGCCTCTCCAATCGCCCCTGCCATATTCCTCCATTCCCATGAGAAATAGCCTGTTAGAAGAAGAAATGCCATAGATTAGCAACAAGAATTCTAAATAAAAAATATGGACAAAAAAAAAAAATCAAGCATTACTCCTAAACATATATCAGAGACTGGAATTTAAGCATACTTAGTGTAAGCAAAACCACTTGAACACAAATAAAACATGAAGATAACAGGTTCAAACAAAGAAAAAATGGAACTGGAGAACATGGGTTAAGCAGGAACCCGTGGAAACAGTCACCAAATAATTTTTCCATAAACCAAGAAAATAGAGCCACCAAATACAATCTAATAGAGCACCCAAATTTCTAATGAAAAGCCTCAAATCAGAACCCTCAATTTTATTTTTGATTAATAGAAAAATGAATGATATTATGAAATATTATGGCAGCAAAAGAAGTCTGTTGGGGTTAATATTTTCACTTCGAGAGGAGAACATTCTCCAAAAAACTAAGGTAGGGAAGGGAAAATTTGCAGAAACTTCTTTGTTTAATTTATTGATGTTTGGCATATTTATAGAAAAATAAATAACAAAAATTCAAAAAGATATACTTCCCATTTTTCGGGAGCCACATTCAAAAGGAAGACTTGTTCAACTAGGTCTTGTGTTGGGAGCACGTCTCATGAGCCCAAGCTAGTTCTTTGATAATACATTTGGGCCTGATGTCCTTGGGCTGGCTTATAGACATGTGCACATTAGTTCTAGTGGATGCAACAATACCCGGCCCATTGAGACCGATCATGTCCTCATGAATTGTAGAGTGTCCCATTGGAGAGCTTGAATAGACGTCATTGGGCATGAGGTTTGGAGTAAAGATGGGTAGCAATGGACCTAAAATGAAGGGAAAGCCCTATTGCACTTCATCGTGTCTCAAAAAGAATTTTGGATCATTTGCAGTCGGTCAACGACTTTGCAATCAGCTACAGACTGTTTAATTTGTATTGATCGGACGACTGTAAAGTCGTGAACCGACCGATCTACACAATTAGCATAGATCGGACAGTCTATAACCGATTGCAGAGTCGCGAACCGACTGTAGACAATCAAAATCCCTCAAAAAGTGAATAAGGGGGACCATTTTTTGTAGGTCTACGTTTGCATTCTTTCAACTACAAAATGTGAAACAGTAAGTGGATCCTGAAAGACCTCAGGAAGTTGAGCTCATATGCAACGGCGCTGATATAACAGATGATTTTGAATGGCCCAAAGTAGCAGCAACCCAATTTCTTATGGAAAGCTGCTGGACAAAGGCCTGGCGGTATGCTTGCAGCGTTAAGTAAACAAGGTGGCCTTGTTAAAGCTTCTATCTTCTCTATTTTGATTTACCTGCTCCTACATTTTTTGTTGCGCTCTTTTAAGGTGGTGTTTGGTTGCAATATGATTGTTGATTTGTTGAGTATGGTTTCATTCACAGCAGGGTTTGCAAAGGAGTGAGTAAAAATAGGTGGTGATACTTAGTGGGGGTTGGCCAAAAAGGACTTGGAAGGGAAATGTTTTAATGGTACAATGATGAGAAGTATATTATACTAGTGTTCGGGGAGGGCTAGGTATTTAGCCAAAGAAGAGGGTTTGTCGCTACAAAAGCACCTTAAGTAAATTTGCAGACACCTATTGAGGACTTCACTCTAGCCACCTATTGGGGCGTGTTTGGTTCATTTGAATGGAAAGGAAAGTTTCTATGGAATAGACTAATAGTAGCATTTGGTTACTATGGTTGAAATAATGGATTAGATAACATAATGTCAACTTTTCCTTAAATTTTAGTTTGTCTCTTTCCTCCCATTTTTTGAAAGAAAGCTCCTCTCCAGCTGGCAAAAAACCACACTGCGCAAAATACTCCTTCCCTAAAATACCACTTTGCAAATTTGTTGGTGGTGTTGCTCTCCTTTTTTTTTTGTTTTAAGGGTAAAGTTGTCTTTTTATTATTGGACCATTCCATTCTTCTCAATTTTATTTTAACATACCAAACAGAGGAGATGTATTTACTTATTCCTTTTCATTTCACTTTCATGCCTCTTTTTATTCCATCCAAAATACATTCCACCCAACCAAATATATGCTTGGAGAATCAGTAAGGAGTGAATCTGTGTAAGCATCAAAGGAATGCCGACTTGGATCATCATTTGCATCATCAACTAGAAGGAGAACTGTGAAAGATATAACACTAACTTGTAAGTCCATACATTAAGTGAACAAGCTAATATCAGCAATTGTTCAAATTCAAAGTAAATTATCGTAGCAAGAAAGAAAATGATCAAATCGAAGTAAGTATTGATAATATACACCTTGCTGCATGCTCATGTTGTACAAAGGCACTTTGAGGAAAAGAACCCTGATGGGAAACTTTTCGATAGGAGCTCTGCTGCAAATAATCTGATAGAAGCTTCCATGCCCACCACTTTGAGAATTTATTGCAGAATTTATTCCATATTGAGAATCTTGGGGTATTGCTTTTCCTACAGAAAGCGGACAGAATTGGCAATCATTAACTGCAGCTGGATGTGTTGGTTATTTGAATAGAATAAAAAATATTGACCTAAATTAGCCCAGAAATTCATAAAAGTAATGGCTGTAAAAGGGATTGCTAGTCTAAAATGTTCTGAACTGCAGAATTATTTGAAGGCAGAAAAGCTTTAGAATGCCCAAAACATGCAACAGTTAGCATAGGGACTTACCACAATGATTAAAGATTGAGATGATCGAATCTATTGGCATCACTCCAAGGATCTAATCAAATAAAGAGGACAATATCCCTTTACTTTTCTGCCAACCTTTTCTCTGCATGCCCAAAATATTGACCGTTATTTCCTCTATGATCAACTTTAATAGCCTTCAGCAAATGGAAAATTTTGCAACTTGTTTAAAATTTCAAAATCCAATTCTCACTTGGACCAAGAGAATAGCACCAGAAACAAAAATGGCTTTCCGGGTTATGAAATTGCAATGTTCAAACCGAATTTAGAATGACTGTAGTTTCTAACCTGCAATGATTCCAGATTAAGAAAATAGAGTAAATTTCTGAGTAGCTCAACCTCTAGAATCCTTAGGAAATCTAATTCACACTACACTGTTAATTTATTTATTTATTTATTTTAAAAAAAGAACTAAGCTAAAACATCAACGTTTCCCATTAATAAAGGAGCACATTCTTCAATTAATCAAAGAAAAAAAAAATTAAACTGAATGATTTTATTTGCAATTCTAATTTCAAATATTCCGTGGTTAAGAATATCAATTTCTTGAACATTTTTTACTAGAACAGAAACAGAAAGAGAATGTGGGATTTTGGGTAAGTAATACGTGCCAAGAAAAGAGACAAAATTAGGAAGCATCCGAAACAAGAAGGTTGATAGAGAATATCAGTGCTAGGAGCTCAAGGATTTGTGAAGCCTTTTCTCATTCCATGCGGAAGCCTTGATCTGGTCATAGATTAGTGAAGAATGTCCACTTGGCTTTGTGCCTACCTGCAAGCTCTGCATATAAAGAAACTCTGTAACAAAAATGAAATACAGAGAAAATATTATGGCTGTTTTCTATTTTAATTAACTTACTTTCTAATTGAATGATTTACTTAGTTATACAATGACAATTATTAGATAATTAGCAATTAACTTATGTCAAATTGTAATAAGCACCCATTCATAAGAAATATAACTTTCATCTTTGATATCTCTATCCCATGATTCAGTAATGTAATGGAAGTCAAAAGATAAAAATTGTCACCTTTTAATCTCTGACATAGATATTGTGTATCAATTAATTCAAGAATCTACAGTATGCATATCTCGTTTAATCAAAATTGGTTTTTAGAATCATAGGAAAGGCAGAGAAATGATTAATTGACAAATCAAGAACTTTTAAAGATTTTAAATTGCTAATCTTAGAAGTGATTTCTCCAACCAAGTTATTTTGGATAAATGTAAAAATCATACCTTAGAAGAATAATTACCTTGATGATGATGATGATGATGATGACTATCTAAACGTATATGCACATATTAACGCAATAATCTAACTGAACTTGAGATCTCCAGAACCAGGCATTATGTGAACAAGCTAATATAAGTTATTGATCAAATTTCTATCAAAGCTTCAAATAAGTAACTTATGGTACAAACGAGAAAGGGATGATCAATTCAAAGTCAGTATTGACATGTATCTTGCTGCATGCTCATGTTGTGCAAGGGCCCTGCTTGACATTCGGACTAAGGTAGAAACCATTCTGAAAAATCATGTCTTTGCAGAAGAGGATATGTAGGATTACATGGAAATTAATCCCATATTTAAACACAGATGAATTATGAACATCAACTATGCGTTCAGAGACATGAGTCGAGAATCTTGGGTTACTGCTCTTGCTACACAAACCTAAAGAATAGGCAGAATGGCAGATGTTCCAGTTGGGAGTCTGGTTAGCAAAATTTGTCAGACACAGAATGAAAAATATTAACCTAAAGCTGCCCAGAAATTCATAAATGTAATAGGTGAGGAGTTTGGATATTCCCAATAAGAGACAATGGTATAGTAACAGCGGTCGGTTGGGATCAAATGTTCTAAATTGCAGAATAATTTGAAGGGACAAAACCTACAAGTTACAGAACTAATAAAAAAATATTCGATAATGCTTTATGATGCTTTCGAGCATGCACAAAGTTTTAAGATTATTCTATGATAACTCTATGTGATAGAATTATTCATTGACCAAAATACCTTGAGTTGTTGCTAGTACGTTCAGTTTTAGGTACTTTTAGTTAATTTTTGGTTTAGTTGTTAGACTTTTTTGTTCTAGAATTTCTCTTCAGTAATTTTCTTTGATCTAGTCACTTAGTATCTTCTTTTTGAGTTTTTGTTGGTAGGAATTAAGTTGAAGGAAAGTTCCAACAGAGAATTGTTGAGAAAATTGAGCAAAGTTTAAAGTTTTAAGAATTACCATTTAAGTGGTACATTTTGACGCTCAAGCAGTGCTACATTTTTTGTTTTGCTTGACCAATGCTGATACTGTGTGTAGTGTAGTAGTTGGATAGTGTGGATGTCCTTGCAAAACGATAACATCAATTTTAACATAATTTGGCCCATTACAAAAGAATTTTTTAGGTCAAAATGAGGGGGAGGGGGAACATTGAACAAAACCTATAGCAATAATTTAATATGAAATCAAGTGTTTAAATAGAGGGATAGGATTTGATGAGGTATAAAAATGTCAAAGTTTTATTTTTAGGAGTTGCATCACTACATTAAATTACTTTCTTATGAATAAATAACTTAATATATGTGGTCTCAAGAAAAATTATATAGAACTTAAACTGTAATTAAGAAATTGGGTAAATTAATTAAAATAGGCAAAATTGATTCACCTAGAATTAAGCTTCAATTGAAATTGAGAATTTGACCATCAATCAAGTAATTAGATTTAAATTTGGGATTTTAACTTAGAAGAGGAAGAGGGATCGATGGAATCTGAGGTGCACAAGCCATACCAGGGTGGCAGCTTTCCACCATGCCATACCTCCTCTGCCAAACTTCTCCTAATTAAATGACTCAAAAAGAATATTCTCATGTAGAATGAAAGAAACAAAGACAGAAAGCATGATACCTTACTACCTTCAAAAGGCGAGTGTCTACTAGGACCAAATTGCTGGTATGCAGTCCCTGCTAAAGCCTCTTTAAAAACAACATAATTTCCAAATATCTGAAGAACCAAAACAATAACAGTTATCATAGGAACTTATGGACAGTGATTACTGATTGAGCTGATCAGATCCATTGGCATCAAAGCTTTAAAATCAAAACATAGTGAGTTATATGAAATAACTAAAGTTTCAATGATATTGGAATTGCATGCTTACTGAAAAGAAAAAAAAAAAAAAAAAAGGTTCAAAAAGCTCATAATGTTTACTGTAATTTCTTCTACGATCAACTTCTAACATCTAGGAGAATATTGTATTATAAGAAATTGGAGAAATATTGAACATCCATCTAGAAATATTAACAACAGAGCATACAAAATTTTTTATAGTATTCTTTTAACCACTCGAGGCATGGTAAGCATTCAACAGAGCGAAAATGTTACAAATTGCTTAAAATATCAACATCAAACTCTCACTTGGACCGTGAGAATTGCATCTGAAACAAAAAAAAAAAAAAAAAAAAAAAAAAGAAGCTTTCAAGGCTATAAAATTGTAATGTGCACAGAAATTTAACATTAATTGTAGTTTCTAACATTTAATGTTTTCTTATGGAGAAAATAGAGTAACTAGCTGAGTAACTGAGTCTAGAAAATCTAGTTTGTTAAAGTTTAAGAAAGAAATGAATTATGCTAAACCATCGAAGTTTCTCAATAAATAAGCACATTCTTCAATTAATCCAAGAAAAAAATTTTAAAATTGAATGATTTTGTGCAACTCTAATTTCAAAAATCCCATAGTGGATCAGGATATGCGACACACGCGCCTATAGCATCACTATTATAGGTGACGGTTAAATTAAAATCTAAATTTGAGTTTTCAACTAAGGGTTATGTTATCAGATAATCACTAGTACAAGTCTCAACTAAATTTGGCTATAAGAATGGGGGTTTTCAAAAAAAGAGTAATTAATAGCAAGTAAACACAATAAAATGGGTAAAACAAAAATCAATAAATGGTATAAATACAACTAACCTAGAAATTATCCGACACTCAGTGATTCTATCCTCAACCCAAAATAAAATTTAATTTCAGTTACGCTAATTAACTAGATTAACTCCATAATCTCAATATTAACCTAACTAATTAATTAATCTGGTTGAACCCTAACTAAGCCGGGATCTTTGCACTTAGCTTGGTAATTTCTACTGCATAGTCACATAGTTTATGGTCATTGGAACCAAACCCAACCCCAACCATAATCACAACATGAGATTAGAGCATCAAAGACTTAAAATTCAAATTTTTATCTAACCAAATTGAGTTATATTCTGATGAAATTACTCTTAGGGTAATTAGACCTAGAAAATCCACAATCTCATCCAAGAATCATGCATAAAAATCATCATATATAATTCTAGAGAGAGAAACAAGGAATGGAGAAACATAACCTTCATTACATCCAAAATAAATATAATATTGGTCTCAATAATGAAATTGACAGTCTTCAAGTTATTCTAGATTGATTACAATAGCTTTTAGCCTCCATGAAAGCCTTCCATTTTCATGGAGGCAGCCATGGAAAAAGAAGAAAATAAACTAAACCTAGAGTGAGAGTGAGAGGAGCTGTGAATCATGAGGGAGGATGAAGGAGAGCCGAAAATATCTAAGGGAATGAGGAAAAAATTACAAAAATACCACTAACGAGGCCAAATAACGACCTTGCCCCTCATTTAAGTTGCCAAATGTCTGTCTTGCCCTTAGAGTTGAGAAATTCTCATTTATGCCATTACCTCATAAATTTATGAAGATTTATTGCTCCAATCCTAAACTTGGACATAAATTCCAACATGCTCTGAGGTTTTCCTAATCTAGTCTTGAAATTAAAAATTCCATGACAAGTAAAATTAGATCTTAAAGTAGAAAAATTAATATAAAATATAATTAATTCTAATTAAATCTTAATGATATAAATAGTTGTTAATTAAACAATTAAATGGCAGTTTGAGATACTAAAGTTAATATAAAAGTACAAAGATAAACATTAAAAAGTGTTTATCAAGTGGCATGATACCCAACCTTTCAAATTTGTCATCTTTGGATATCTTATCACTTTCTGATAATCAATTAAATGGAGAAATATCTAAGAGTACAATCATATTGCCACCTAGGTTGAAGGGATTATATCTTAGTAGGAATTTGTTGAAAGGTGTGTTGACAGAATCCCATTTCATGAAACTCTCAAAAATGAAGGAGTTAGAATTATTGTACAACTCGTTATTCATTCTAAGATTTAGGACAACTTGGATTCCTCCTTTTCAGTTAAATCATTTGGGGTTGGAATCTTGCAAGAAGGAATCCAGATTGTGCTAAATCTGAGAACTAATAGTGAATTATCATATAAGTATAAGTTCCTTAACTTGGAAAGTTTCATGAAAAAGGATTCTGTCAACACACCTTTCAACAAATTCCTACTAAGATACAATTCCTTCAACCTAGGTGGCAATATGATTGTACTCTCACAAATTTCTCCATTTAATTGATTATCAGAAAGTGATAATCTTTCCAAAGATGAGAAATTTGAAAGGCTAGGTATTGCGCCAATAATTTGATTTTGAGATAAATCACAATCCTTTAACCTTTGTATTGTGCATCTTAAGAAGTTATGAATAAAACTTGGAAGCTCCCCAGTTAGGTTATTATTGGAAAGATCTAAGTTCTGCAATGTACATATATTCCCAAAGGAATTTGGTATCTGACTTTTTAGATTGTTATTGGAGAGATCCAATTCTTTAAGAGAGTCCATTATGTTGCCAAAATTATTTAGGAATGGGACCTTCTAAAAAGTTATCACTAAGGTAAAGCTCATGAAGAAAGTTGAATATCCAGTGAAATATATTAGATGATTCTAGCATGTTCCCAGAAATGTCAAAGTTGAAGAGAGAAGAATATGAATTCGAATATGAAGGAGATGAATGAATAAAATCATCTAACAGATCACATTCACATAGATGAAGCTCTTGAAGTTTGGAGCTCAAATTGAATGTTGATGATGCGAGATTATTATAGGAGAGGTCAACAATGAGAAGAGAAGAAATAAAATTGAAGTAGGGATGAGATGACAAAACAAGATCATTGAAAGAATACAGTTTTGTAGGTAAAGGTATTGAAGGTTAGAGCTGGAATTGAACACCCATTGTAATGTTGATGATGTCAGCATATTATAAGAGAGGTCAAGGATGGTAAGAGAAGTGGAAAAATTGAAACTAGAATGAAACAAAGGAAGGATATTAACATCAGAAAGGCTGCAACTGCTTAGCCACAATCCTTGAAGGTTTGGAAGCTTACCAATCGTTTGCAACCACTGATGAGAATAGTTCAGATTAAGCAATCCTTCAAAGTCAAGATTTTTTAAGCAAACGAGATTAGATAGCCACTCAGCATCACCATGACACTTCTCGTAAATCATGAGATCGAAATTCCCACCAAGCAGAAAAGATTGTAGCAAAGAAAGATTGCCAAGCTGATATGGGATTGCTCCACCAAGATACTTCTGATAAAGATGAAGATGTTGCAGGTGTGAGAGATTTCCAAGCTGATAAGGAATTTCTCCAACTAAGTGATTATCTCCAAGACCAAGATATTTCAATTGTGAGAGGCTTCCAAGTTGATATGGAAGCACTCCTTCCAATTGATTCCCAGAAAGATCCAAATATTGTAAATGTGAGAGCCTCCCTAGTTGATAATAAGGAATCTTCCCACCGAAAAGGCAATGTGAGAGATCAAGATAAAATTAAGTTGCTAAAAGATTCTATAAATTTTGGAAGATTACTGAACATAAAATAATTGAAACTGAAGTCTGAATATATTATATGCTACAACTCAATGAGTAAAGAACTGATGTTCACCTGATAAACGATGTCTTCCATCATTAAATTTTAATGTACTAAGATCAAGGATTTGGACATGTCATGTTTTATTATTGCATTGAATTTCTCTCTATAGGCAATGTAGACACTGTATTTTGTCTAAATTTATTATTTTATTTTATTATTTATTTATTTATATTTTGTTTCTTTTTATTTGTATTTTAATTTAATTTTATATTTTTAAAAAAATGAAAAGAAGAGAGAAAAAGAAAAATTAATTAATTTCCTTTTATTTTTTTAAAAAAAAATGTGAGAAGAAAAGAAGTAGTTAAAAAAAAAAAAAGAGAAGGTAGAAAAGGAAAGCAACGGCAAAATAAAAAATAAATAATAAATAATTAAAATAAGAAAAGGATCACGAAGAAAAGAAAAAAATAAAAGAAAGAAGAGAAGCGAGGAGCAACGGCGAGAAGGAAGAAAAAAAAAAAAGGAAAAAAACAAAGAAGAATCGCAAAGAAGAAAAAGGGAAGAAGTAGCGTGAGAAGGGGGTAGAGAAGAATGGCAAGTGAGTGGAGCATGATTCGTGGAGGTATGGAGAAAAGAGAAAAAATGGAGAGTGGGCAAAGAGGATAGACGGACAGTTTGAGAGCAAAAAGGGAGGAGGGATCGAAGCAAAAAGTGAAAGGAAAAAGAATAGAAAGTGGAGCTTTGATTTTTAGTTCTCTGGGGGTTTGAGATCCTAATCTTGGAATATTAGACAACAAAGTGGCAAACATCAATCGAAGAAAGTGAGGCTTTCATGTGCGATTTTGGGGAATTTGTAAGTTTGAGTTCCAAGTTCATTTGTACTAAGTGATGATGCTTAGTTTTGGCCCTCAGAGATTATGAGTTCTGTAATAGTGTTTGATTTAGATTTCGTTTATATGATGAGGTTCGAACTTTAATGTTGTTTAAGTTTGTCCTCATGTCTATTTACAATTCCATGGAATTCTCTGTCTACGAGCTAGCTACTAAATCTGTCTTTTTAATGATGGATGAAGTCTTGAATAGGAACAAGGGGTTTTGGGTTGTTGATTGTCAAATTGGTTTGAAAGTACCTGAGCTTGTTGATACTTGCTAATTCTCTTGTCCTCTGTTGAAGGCTTAGAGTACAATCCATTATTGTTTATGTGGTTTTTGTTTTCTCATTTTAGTGTATCCTTGCTTTGGATATCATCTTATACTCATGTAGCATTCATATGCATTCTTGGATTATTACCTATGTTCCATGAGTGTGAGGTTTGTCCCATTGTTGCTTTACCTTTTAACAAATTGTATCCTTGTGTCATTCGCATTGAAGGTTTGTTGAGAATAGGGCCTTTGTTGAAGGAAAGTTGCATTAGTGGCTGCAACTTCATTCTTTGGTCTGTTAATGTTTTTTGCCATTGATTACTTTGATTTTCAAGCAGCCACCTGCCCTTTGCAACTTCATCACTACCTTGTTTCTTGGATTTGTGTTTCATTTGTTTAGTTTCTTTCTAGTCCAGTTTTCTAATCTTATATGTTTCCTTGTTGCCTATTGTGTCTGTGATGGAGATCCAACTAGCCAACCTAAAGATCCCCTACAAGAAATTGAAGGTCCCATGACTAGAGCCAAGACAAAGAGAATGAAGCAAGCATTACAAGGCCTAATTCTGGAGATCCAAGAGAAAGAAGTCCAACATGGAGTAGAGGTTGCACCAAAATGGATCAATTTCCTAGAATTTGAAGAAGAGGATTTGAGCCCAAACTAAGGAGCAAATTGAAAGAGCCCAATTAGCATGTCCAAGATGCATTCATGGGCTACACTTATGAAGATTAGAAGCTCATTATAGTTGGATCAAGCTAGCTATTAAATAAAGTCCAACTTTCTTATTTTTCTATCTATTTTCGTAGGTATTTTTTAGCTTAATTTTCATATGACCTTTTTAATTCCCTAAGTCATGTTTACAATGTCTTTTAGTTCCCCAAGTAGTGATAATTGCTTGTCGGTTATTTCTTTTTAAGAGTTTATATTATTATTAGGGTAGAAATCTTATTATTGTAGAAGTCTTATTAGAGTAAAAGTCTTATTATGGTAGAAGTCTATTAGGGTTTCGGCCCTTAGTATTATAAATAGGACCATTGTAATTCAAAAACGACAAGACTTTTATCAATGATAATTTGAGATTTCTCATAGTGAGAGTTTCCCTTTGTTCTTAGGTAAAGAACTACACCTTATAGTGTTGGTTCTACTAGCAGGTCGCGGTTAGGGTCACGCTTCTTTAATAGCTTTGGTTCCAACGGTAGGTCGTGTTTGGGGTCAAGCTCCTTTATTTCTTCACCTATTTCAAGACGGTCCGATTGTTGGATTAATTGTTGATTTCTCCCAATTAAGGAAACTTATCAAAAATCCATCATTTGGTATCAGAGCCTGGTTTATTTGGAATTGAGGAATCAGGAATGAAGTCTATTTGGTGTTCAATATCTCTTAGAGGAGGTAATCCATGTGGTATCTCTTTTGGAAAAATATCATAAAATTCCTGCAACAAAGAATTGACAACACTAGGCAAAGAAGAATTGAGATCGTTAATGAAATAAACATCCTTGTACATGAGTACAAGTACTTGCTCTCTTGCTAACAAAACACTCTCAATCT
Source organism: Bauhinia variegata (assembly GCA_022379115.2). Classification (NCBI taxonomy): domain Eukaryota; kingdom Viridiplantae; phylum Streptophyta; class Magnoliopsida; order Fabales; family Fabaceae; genus Bauhinia; species Bauhinia variegata. The sequence continues at coordinate 12,640,971 of CM039429.1, read as the reverse complement.
CTTTTTTTCCTGCAAATGCATTCACTCTCTTATTTTTCTCAATTTTATTCTCTTCTTTTTTCAACTCAAACTCACTTTTCTTTTCTTTTCTCTCTTTTTCTTGAATGCTCATATGCTATTTTCTCAGTTTACACTCTTTTACAATTCTCATTTGATCTACAAATGCATCAGCTAGTTTGAGAGGTGTTAAGATGATAGTCTGCTTATTCATGACAAGAGAATATTGACTGGTATACCCATCATGCTTAACTCTTCTATCAAATTGCCATGGACGCCAAAAAGTAAATGTGCAGCATGCATAGGAGCCACGTCACAAAAAACCTCATCTTTATATTTGCTAATTGAAAATGAAACCACAATCATTCAACCATTGAAGCTTATATGGATTAGGGTGCTTTATGGTAGGCAAATTCAATTTCTCAATCAACAAATTGCTAGCAACGTTAGTACAACTCCCACTATCAATGATCATGTTGCATACCTTGTCATTTATATGGCACCTTGTATGAAAGATATGCTCACGTTGCTCTTCATCACCATTTTCTTTTGGCGGGATATTTAGAGCTCGCCTTGTAACAAGCACATCTCCATTTACAGGTTCAACAACATCCACATCACTACAATCCTTCAATGGTGGCAATTCTTCATCACTTGAGCCCACACTCTCTATGTCTCCATTGTCTAGGACAATCATAGCTCTTTGATTTGGACATTGAGAAGCAAAATGCCCAATTCCTTGGCACCTGAAACATTTTATATCACATGATCTTGAAGATGAATTAGTTTCAGATTTACCTTTAGGAGTAGTCACTGGTTGCTTGAGCTTTGCATCTTCTTTAGGTGTTGAAAGAACTTTATTGTTGTTCTTCCAATTTGTCTTCCATGAAGAATTTGAAGTAGCAACAAATTTGGAAGTACTCCTTGCCCTCAATTGTCTCTCCACTTGAATAGCTTTGTGCAACAATTCCTCCATTTCCACATAATGTTGCAACTCCACTATATCAGCTATTTCCCTCCTTAGACCTCTAATAAATCTTGTCATAGTAGCCTCACGGTCTTCATCTATATTAGCTCTAATCATGGCTATTTCCATCTCCTTATAATAATCCTCTACACCCTTAGACCCTTAAGTAAGTCTTTGCAATTTTCTATGCAAGTCTCTAAGGTAATGACTAGGCACAAATCTCTTTCTCATGACAACCTTCATCTCTTCCCAAGTGCGAATAGGTCTCTCACCATTCCTACACTTACTAATCACCAATTGATCCCACCAAATACTAGCATAATCAATAAACTCAACTATTGCTAGCTTAATTTTCTTTTCTTTTGAATACTCATGACAATCAAACACATGCTCTACTTTTCTCTCCCACTCCAAATACAATTCAGGATCATGTTTTCCTTGAAAAGAAGGAATGGTCATCTTAATACTACCTACATGACTGTCTCTTTTTGATTCACCTCTTCTTCCTCTTTCTCTCCTAGTACTACTCCCATCTGAATACTCCTCTTCCCTTTCTTCATTATTTGGTTGCCTAGGGGACCTAGATCTGGATGGTGATTGTATATCATCCATTCTTGCATTTAGAGCTCGGAATTGCTCTTGCACAGCTTTCACAAATTATTTGAGATCAAGTTCTCCTTTTCCACTCATGGTTAAGAGTTGCAAGAAATATGTTATAAGAGAAAAAAAAAATTCCTCACACACTCCCTCACGTGTTTACACTCAATTAATGATTTAACCACTCGTGTTTTCACTCAATTTTGGCTTTTTCTCTAATGATGGTCACTCTTGCCTTTTACCACTCAAGCTTCACCTTATGAGCTCTTAAGAAGAGAACTTTTGATGGTTTTATTCAACAAGAAGTAACGAGGTAGCTAAAAATGATAGCTTGACAACAAGAAGATAGATTAGAAATGAAACAGAAAAGTTAATGAGTTGCAGCAAAAGGGATTTGAAAAGAAAGCCTTAGCCCATGTTTAGTTCCAGTAATCTTAGTTCCAAAGCAAGATGGAACATGGCACATGTGTGTGGATTGTCGAGCCATTAATAAAATCACTGTATAGTATAAATATCCTATTCCTCGATTAGATGACATGCTTGATGAATTGCATGGCTCATGTGTGTTTTCTAAAATTGATTTGAAGATGGCTATTATCAAATTCGCATGAAAGATGGTGATGAATGAAAAACTACATTCAAAACAAAATATGGTTTATATGAGTGGTTGGTTATGCCATTTGGACTAACTAATGCACCAAGCACCTTCATGAGATTAATGAACCAGTTTTAAGACCTTTCATTGGGAAATTTGTTGTGGTTTACTTTGATGATATTTTAGTTTATAGCAAAAATTTAGATGAACATGTTGATTATTTGCATGTTGTTTTAGATATTCTAAGAGAAAATAAATTGTATGCAAATCTGAAAAAGTGTGCATTCTTCATGGAATCTGTAGTTTTTCTTGATTTTGTTATTAGTTCAAAGGGAATAAATGTGGATGAAGAAAAGATTATGGCAATAAAAGATTGGCCTACACCTAAGAACGCAAATGAGGTAAGAAGTTTTCATGGCTTAGCAAGTTTTTATAGAAAGTTTGTAAAGAACTTCAGTTCTATTGCTGCACCTTTGAATGAACTTGTTAAAAAGAATTTTGTTTTCAAATGGGATAGTGCTCATGAAAAGGCCTTTAATACCTTGAAAGAAAAATTGACCAATGCACCTTTGCTTTCTTTGCCTAATTTTGACAAAGCTTTTGAAGTGGAATGTGATGCTTCTAGTGTTGGAATAGGTGCTGTATTGATGCAGGACTTTAAACCAATTGCATATTTTAGTGAAAAGCTTGGTGGGGTTGCACTAAATTATCCTACTTATGACAAAGAGCTCTATGCTTTGGTTAGAACTTTGCAAACTTGGCAGCATTACTTGTGGCTAAGAGAGTTCATAATTCATTCAGACCATCAAAGCTTGAAGTTCTTACAGTCTCAAGGTAAGCTACAAAAGAGACATGCCAAATGGTTGGAGTTCATTTAGATGTTTCCTTATGTGATCAAGTACAAGAAGGGCCAGGAAAATGTTGTGGCTGATGCACTGTCAAGAAGGTACGCATTGCTTACTACTTTGCAAACTAAATTGCTTGGTTTTGAGCATGTTAAGGATTTATATGCCAATGATTCTGATTTTGGTCAAATATGAAATTCTTGTTTTGATCATGCTTTTGGAGATTATTATAGGCATGAAGGGTTCTTGTTTAAGAAATATAAGTTGTGTGTACCTACATGTTCACTGCATGAAAATGCTTGTTAGAGAAACCCATGGTGGTGGATTAATGGGACATTTTGGTGTGCAAAAGACTTTAGAAATTCTGCTTGAACATTTCTTTTAGCTTAAAATAAAAAATGATGTGCAAGTTGTTTGTGATAAGTGTATAACTTGTAAACAAGCTAAATCTAAGGTCTTACCTCATGGTTTCTACACGCCCTTACCTATGCCTAATCAACCTTGGATTGATGTTTCCATGGATTTTGTGTTAGGATTACCAAGGTCTCAAAGTAGAAAAGATAGCATATATGTTGTTGTTGATAGGTTTAGTAAAATAGTACATTTCATTGCATGTTCTAAAACCCATGATGCAACACTTATTGCTGACTTATTTCTTAAAAAAGTAGTGCATTTTTATGGTTTACCACGAACAATAGTAAGTGATGTAGATGTGAAGTTCCTAAGTCACTTTTGAGAACTTTGTGGAGTAAATTAGGGACTAAACTCTTGTTTTCTACTGTCGCACATCCTCAAATAGATGGACAAACTAAAGTAGTTAATAGAACACTTAAAACTTTGTTGCGTGCTATCATTCAAAGAAATCTGAAAAATTGGGGGAAATGTTTACCTCATGTTGGGTTTGCATATAATAAGGCTGTTCATTCTACTACTTCCTATTCTCCTTTTGAAGTTGTGTATGGCTTTAATCCCTTGAATCCTTTGGATATTTTACCTTTGCCTACTAATGAGTGTGCTAATGTGGATGGTAAGCAAAAGGCAGATTTTGTTAGAGATTTGCATGCAAAAGTTCAAGCAAACATTGAGAAAAAGAATCAACAATATGCAAGGCAAGCAAATAAAGGGAGAGTCAAAGTGATTTTTGAACCCGGAGATTGGGTTTGGGTTCATATGAGGAAAGAAAGGTTTCCCACTCAAAGGAAATCTAAGTTGCAACCAAGAGGAGATGGACCATTTCAAGTGCTAGAAAGAATCAATGACAATGCCTACAAGATTGATCTGCCAAGTGAGTATGGTAATGTTAGTGCTCCTTTCAATGTGGCTGATTTGTCTTTGTTTGATGTAGGTGATGCCTTTGATTCGAGGATGAATCCTTTCAAAGAGGAAGGGAATGATAGAGATCCAACTAGCCAACCTAAAGATCCCCTACAAGGAATTGAAGGTCCTATAACTAGAGCCAAGACAAAGAGAATGAAGCAAGCATTACAAGGCCTAATTATGGAGATCCAAGAGAAAGAAGTCCAACATGGAGTAGAGGCTGCACCAAAATGGATCAATTTCCTAGAATTTGAAGAAGAGGATTTGAGCCCAAACTAAGGAGTAAATTGAAAGAGCCCAATTAGCATGTCCAAGATGCATTCATGGGCTACACTTATGAAGATTAGAAGCCCATTATAGTTGGACCAAGCTAGCTATTAAATAAAGTCCAACTTTCTTATTTTTCTATCTATTTTCGTAGATATTTTTGGGCTTAATTTTCATATGACCTTTTTAATTCCCTAAGTCATGTTTACAATGTCTTTTAGTTCCCCAAGTAGTGATAATTGCTTGTGGGTTATCTCTTTTTAAGAGTTTATCTTATTATTAGGGTAGAAGTCTTATTAGAGTAGAAGTCTTATTATGGTAGAAGTTTATTAGGGTTTCAACCCTTAGTATTATAAATAGAACCACTGTAATTCAGAAATGATAAGAGTTTTATGAATGATAACTTGAGATTTCTCATAGTGAGAGCTTCCCTTTGTTCTTGGGTAAAGAACTACACCTTATAGTGTTGGTTCTACCGGCAGGTCGCGGTTAGGGTCACGCTTCTTTGATAGCTTTGGTTCCAACAGCAAGTCGCGTTCAGGGTTAAGCTCCTTTATTTGTTAACCTATTTCAAGATAGTCTGATTGTTGGATTAACTGTTGGTTTCTCCCAATTAGGGAAACCTATCAGAAATCCATCAGTCTGTGCTATTGATTATATCCTTTCAAGCATGTATCCTTCCCTATTTGCTTATCAATTTTAGTCAACCTTGTTATTTGTTTTGGTTTTTTTTCAAGGATTTTTATTAATGTGGTTTTGTGTCTGCATCTTAAGTTGTGTTCTCTATAAGGATGTTGTGGTTTTTTTTTTTTTTTTGGTTTAGATGTTTGAGAATGACTTTATTGTCACTGCAATGATGTTTTATTAATGTCATGATATTAGTTTAAATCTAGTTTGTCATTGATTACTGGCCATTTAGTTTGAAAGGTTGTAAGAATTTGGAATATGCGTTTTTGTGTCTGCATCTTAAGTTGTGTTCTCTATAAGGATGCTGCGATTTTTGGTTGAGATGTTCGAATATGGCTTTGTTGTCTTGCTATGATGCTTTATCAATTCCATGATGGTAGTTTAAATCTATTTTGTCATTGATCATTGGCCATTCAGTTTGAAACGTGGTGAAATTTGGAATAGTTTTGTTCTTTTGGTCAATGTATACATGTGATTTTTTTTACAATGTGTTGGACAAAATATTGAGAACAAACTGTGACAGGATCCTTACATAAAACCTTTCTTGTGCCGGAGTTACTAATAGGTTTCATCTTGTCAAGATATGGGCTTGGTGAATTTTGATGCCCCATTCAGAGTTGTATAGATTCATCCCATGAAGTATCCCTTATTGTTTTTATGTCATGTTATCAAATCTTTGCGAACAAGTAAATGGTGTCTCCTATTTTTTTGGGGTCTTGATTTCCCCATGGTCATAACTCAAGAAACTTATTGAATAGGTTGAGGGGTGTTAAAAGGAAAAGGTGGAGTGTGAGAAGAAAATAAACATTATGGGCTGAGCAGTGTTAAAAAAAGAAAAAAGTAAGATGCGAGAAGAAAATAAACATTATGCGCTGAGGGGTGTTAAGAGAAAAGGTAGGTGTGAGAAAAAAATAACTTGAACAAAGGAGTGTTATAAAAGCAAAAGTGAGGTGCACGGAGAAAAAAATTGCAATTTTTTTTATATCATCTGCCCACATAATTTTTTTTATATGTCGCTACTAAATTTAAATTATAAATAGTATACATACATATTAGGATATATTTGAATTTTTAGAGTCTTGAGATTCTTCACTTATCATGAAAAAATAAATAATTTAGCTTTTTATAAAATTAAGTTTGTACTATCTAATCTAGGTGAAGATAAACATTATTTGGATGAACGGTTTATTTGTCTTGAATGATAGAAGGATTTTAGATTCAGTTAAAGAATTTATGCATACGATATGAAGTGTCAGTTGTAGGAGATATATATATAGCCGTTATGTTGATTTTCAACACTTGATCTCTTCCTAGAAATTAGGTTGGAGTTAGATGGATTTGTGGATATGTGAATCACGAGTCTTCCTTAGACTTGGCAATATAAAAATTTCTTATCCTTCATTATGATAAATGTAACAATTTTATGTGCCAATTTGAATAATTAATTCTAACATTGCATTGGGATGATTCTTTAATTCTAAGTTCTAACCCATTAATTGCACAAGTTTGAAAATGTATTACACTTTGAGCAAATCACATTGCTTCTATGTATGGAAATTGTGGAAATACTTCTATCAACTTGCGAGTATACAACACGTGATGGAGAAAAAAATTGTAAGGCTAGCAAAACAGCAGTGATAAAGTGACCAGCTCTTTGTAGAATTTGAGGTCACTTCCAACAATTATATTCAATTTATTTTAATAATAATGATTGGCTTCTCAGCATCAACGAGAGTTTAAATCTGCATATTAAATGTACAAATATGTAAATGATGCGAGCAACGTGAATCTCCTTTCCAACTATAGGTCCGCATACGATTAACCTTAGTTGATACTGATATTCCTGAGAAAGTGGTAGCGAAATCCCTTGGGCATGTTGAAATTTCGTCATATAAGTGATTCCTTAAAAGAGTTTAATTTGCATTAATTAGATAATATCTATAACTGGTTTTGAAACAACACCAAACCAATTTTTATTAGTTAGTTCTTGAAATTTACGATGGTAATTTCGTCTATACTCAATGGGGTCTTGTCTTTAGAAATTAGTACCTACCTTGCCTTGTACTCATTTAATGTGTGTCTCACATTAAAGTCTCAGTATGCATTGCTAATATAGTAAAATGCATAAATTAATTCTACAATAGACAATATGTGATATTGTGTATTGTGTGCACATTTGATCGCAAGCGATAATAAATTGCAGATTATCTAACTTCTAATTCTATATTACTATAATTTTTTTCTTAAAACTTAGTCGCTAAATGAGATAAAACCTTAGTAATTAACAAAATTTGAGATTAACTATAATTGTTCCGGAAAATGGAGCAGATATTGCCATCTCTATTGGTATGAATAGTAGAAAAATAATACCATCTTTTTTAACACTGATAATATCTTCCAGAATTTATCTCTTCTTCTATGAGAAAATTAAAAGAGAAAAACTAGAAAGAAAAGAACAAGAAAAAGAAAAAACTAACGGTCCTGATCAGCCGAATAAGTCCAAACTGAACTATATAACTCGAGCTCTCAAATAGAATCTTCAAGCTCCAGCTCCATCTTGTACCATCAAGCCACTACCAAAATACTTCAATTCGATCATCCTCTCCTTCACGTGAAGAACCACATGATGGGCACGTGATGTAGGTTCAAAATTTGAATGCAACTAGATTTCATTCAAAAACTTGAATTTTTACCACTCTTTTTTCTTTTCTAGCAAGTAGTTTGATGATCCAACTCCCTCTGGCAGAAACTTAGTTTCCTCACCCTAGATTTGAGCCCATCTTTATCCCAAATGTTAGAGTTAATATCTTCTTTATATATATATATATATATATATATATATATATATACCAATTTAGTCGCACCCTTCTAAGGTGAGGTGCATGCATCCCTGCTTGGAATAGTTGGGTCATCCCTTTTTTATATATAAATATAAAAAAGGGATGACCCAACTATTCCAAGCAGGGATGCATGCACCTCACCTTAGAAGGGTGCGACTAAATTGGTAAGTATACCATGCTTAACAATTGAGAGGTTTTTGTTAGGTTAGAGAATTGAGCCTGCAGAAAAAATATATGTTGGTAAAAAAATAATTGTAGTTACTGATTCTTTAAATGAAATTAATTATATTTTTATTGTGAAATAAAAAAACCCGTGAGTCAACAAAAATTCCTTCAAATAAGTTATTTTTGAGATCAATTTCCATTAGCTATTCACAAATCAACTATTCATCTTATTAATTGCAATAAGAAAGAAAAGTCTTCAAAGTTCCTCAATTATGCTTGATTATGATAGATGTAACAAAGTTCCTTATATTTTAACCCATTATAGAAGTTAGAAAACTTAAATCCCAACCCTCTAAGCAAGTCACACTATTTGTATTTGTGTAAGTTAATTGTGATTAGTGCTTCTATCAACTTTATTGTAAATGTAAAACACCTGATAGACTTAGAAATTGTAAGGCTAGAAAAACTGAAACCGTTATTAATCACCTAGTCTTTGTAGAATTTGAGGAAACTTGCAAACAAAAATAAGTTGATTATTTTCAGCAAAATTAAGGGTGTGTTTGATTTTTTTTTTGATGTTTTTAGGATAATTTTATAAATTAAAATTTGAACTAGTTTTGCAAACCATAAACCAAAAAAATACCTTTGAATATTGCTTACAATGAAGATAAAACACTTGTAAGTAAGACAAAATGAAGGAATAATATTTTCATCCATATTCGTTATCACATTTGGCATCATCAAAAGTTATCTTTTTAATTATCATTCAACATTATCGATACTTTTTAGATAAGTTAAGGCTAGTTATCAAGGTATATGTATAATTGCTTATCAACAATTTCCAATAAAGACCATATGTTACACAAATGAAAATATAGCCATGTTCTGAATTTGGCAATAACATCTAATTTTCCAAACAGAACAAAAGAAATGCTAACAATGAGTAGCGCTATTTGCATAAATATTTATGTTATGGAATCTGCGTGTAAGAAATAGAAGAATGCACAAATAAGAATACCATAGATTTACGTGATTCACCCAATTTGAGCTATATCTACGGCGATAGTGAATTCTTCATTACATGAGATTTACATTGTACAAAGGAACACAACAAGGTGACTTCAATAAGATTCTCATTTTCTGATTGAATATAGAATCTCACCCAAATGCTCACTTCAAACGCTCCAAATAACCTTAAGAATATTAAATAAAGAGCCAGATTACAGTGTAGAAGCCTAAGAAAATCCTCGTGAGCCTCTATCTTCATTTGGGATGATCTCAGTAGCACTCTTCCCAGATTTTGGTACATGTGTTACTAATTTTCCAACATGCCAAGTGCATATCAAAATGTATGATAAAAAAGTAAATTCCATGCAATTTTTCATTTAATAACTCGAATTAATTTATACAAGTCATTTTTTTTTCTTTTCTGGAAAATGTAATGAATGACCCAATTATCAAACTCCAGAAATTTGACGCTTTAAGATATTATTTTTCAAATAAATAATAAAAAAATCACAATAGATGTTTAAATGTAATAGAAGAATACAAAAAGGTAGTCTATTCTTTTTCAACAAAAAGGTTGGATTAAAAAATCTTTTGAATCAGACATACATTTTTCAAGTGTTCTCACACTTGAACAATAAGGGATATCACATATTCCAGCATGATGTAGTCTATTCCTTATACTTCTGCCAAACAAAATTTATTATTTATCAACAATTGTGTCATGGTTGTTTTCTAAACCTTGGTTCCTTCATGCCTCTTTGAGATCGAGAATTAATGTTTAATCTTCAATATTATCTTGCTTCAATTGCTCATTATTCATCTTGGAACTTTCCTACAATGAAAGATATAATGAAAGTGCAAATAAATGTGTCATAGAAGGGGGAGGGGTGAATAGGACACTTAAATTTTTTTTTGCAAAATCAAATTTTGTATATTCCAGAATCAAGCATAGTATTTGAAGCTTGGGTTAAAACAATTTAGGTTTGATTATGAAACTTTACAGTTGTAAAACACAATGAATCAAAGTGAAGCTCGAACACAAGTAATAAGCTAGAAGTAAGTAAATGCTGAAAATAAAAGAGTTAGGGAAGAGAAATGACACAACGATTTATAGTGGTTCAGTTACAATAATGATGACTTACATCCACTCCTCTCAAACACTTGTGGGAGAGTTTCTTCACTATCATCATTGGTTTGCAGGTTTTTAACAACCTTTTATAACTTTTAGCAACACTGTCTAAGTTTGGTCTTTCAAGATACACTAAGAATCTTTACAACAGCAACTAAGTCTACTACAGACTAAGTCTACCCTCATTGAGGTTACAACCAAGTTTATGAAGGCTAACAACCTTTACAAAGAAATAATTTGAGAATAGAACAATCAAGCACAGAAATGTGTTGTTATTACAACAAATTTTCTAATATGCTCAATAGACCAAAAATAATATCCTAAGTAGAAGTGCTGGTGTATGAAGATGAAGAAGAGAAAATAAAAACTTTAAGAGCTCTACAGTATATGAGCAAATGTATCTTCTTTCTTGTTTTCATCTATGAGGCTCCCCTTTCTTTATTTAGGCTCTGAGCAAATGTACTTGATTGTAATGTTTGTGGCTTGTGTTTTTATTTAATCCTTGTAACTCTTCTGAAGTGGTTCCTTGGGCTGATGCACGTTGGGCTTGATTGTAGTTGTTGTCTATCAATTTTTTTAACTTTTGAGAAGAGATGTGGGCCAACTGTTTTTTATTGTTGGATTTCTGAGGCAAGTGTCGTTGGACTACTAGGCTTGTAAAGACAACTTCTGCAAATTCAAAAGCTATGCTTGATAGATTTTTTTGCCCAATAAAGTGGGCTTCACCTTTTTCTTTTGCCCAAAGGATTAAGAATGTAACCTAAGTTTAATGCAAATTTATCCAGCCTTTTAACATTTTTAGTGTTGATATCTACAGCAGGTGAGGGGAGCAGATTGCAAACTGCACCTCTGCAGTTTTTCTTTTCCCACAAAAAGATTTAATTTATGCCATGTTGACTTTGTAAAACGAGAAAGAGAAGATCTGCTGCTGGTGAACTTGGGCAACAAGTTTGTGAAAATTGACTTTAACAATAACAAAAAAAAAAAAATTATTAAGAAAATCTTAACCTAAAAACTAACTTTTTTATATTGATAAAAAGCTTTGAGAGTCAAGATGTTGATGTTAAAAATTGTATTTTATGAAATAATTTTAAATTTAAAACACAAGAAATTTCTCTTTACAAAAAAACTATTTTAACCAAAAATAATTTCAAAAATTATCTAAAAAATACACTTTGGTTGAATATTTTAACTAAAAATTTAAAAACCAAAGAAAAATAAGATACTAATTTCACTTGAAGAGGTATTTCTAAAACCATAAAAAGTATATTATGTAAGATAAAACATTTTAAAAAATTCAAAAAATCAAATTTAAAAATATTTTTCTCATCAAAATCAATTAAACAAATTGATAAAAAATTCTCTTGAGCAAACATATAACATTCGCTTGTAAGTCCATGCATTAAGTGAACAAGCTAATATCAGCAATTGTTCAAATTTTTTTGAAAGCTTCAAAGTAAATTATTGTAACAAGAAAGAAAAAGGATCGATTCAGAGTAAGTATTGATAATATGCACCTTGCTGCATGCTCATGTTGTACAAAGGCACTTTGAGGAAAAGAACCCTGATGGGAAACTTTCTGATAGGAGCTCTGCTGCAAATAATCTGATAGAACCTTCCGTCCCACCACTTGGAGAATTTATTGCAGAATTTATTCCATATGGAGAATCTTTAAAGGGATGATCAATTCAAAGTCAGTATTGACATGTACCTTGCTGCATGCTCATGTTGTGCTAGGCCCCTGCTTGAGAATCATACTAAGGGAGAAACCATTCTGAAAGTTCATGTCTTTGCAGCAGAGGATATGTAGGATTACATGGAAATTCATCCCATATTTAAACACAGATGAATTATGAACATTAACTATGCGTTCAGAGACATAAGTTGAGAATATTGGGTTACTGGTCTTGCTAAGCAAACCTGAAGAATAGGCAGAATGGCAGTTGTTCCAGTTGGGAGTTCTGGTTAGCAAAATTTGTCAGACACAGAATGAAAAATATTAACCTAAAGCTGCCCAGAAATTCATAAATGTAATAGGTGAGGAGTTTGGATATTCCCAATAAGAGACAATAGTATAGTAACAGCCGTCGGTTGGAATCAAATGTTCTAAATTGCAGAATAATTTGAAGGGACAAAACCTACAAGTTACAGAACTAATAAAAAAATATTAGATAATGCTTTATGATGCTTTCGAGCATGCACAAATTTTTAGGGTTAATCTATGATAATTCTTTGTGATAGAATTATTCATTGACCAAAATACCCTAAGTTGTTGTTAGTATGTTGAGATTTTAGGTACTTTTAGCTAATTTTTGGTTTAGTTGTTAGAATTTTTTGTTTTAGAATTTCTCTTCGGTAATTTTATTTGATCTAGTTACATAGTATCTTCTTTTTGAGGTTTTGTTGGTAGGAATTAAGTTGAAGGAAAGTTCCAACATAGAATTGTTGAGAAAATTGAGTAAAGTTTAAAGTTTTAAGAATTAAGTGGTATGTTTTGACTGTTCAAGCAGTGCTACATTTTTTTTTTTGCTTGACCAATGCTGCTATTGTGTGTGGTGTAGTCGTTGGATAGTGTGGATGTCTTTTGCAAAACGATAGCATTAATTTTAACATAATTTGGCCCATTATAAAAGAATTTTTAGGTCAAAATGAAAGGGGGAGAAACTTTGAATAAAACCTATAGCAATAATTTAATATTAAATCAAGTATTTAAACAAAGGGGTAAGATTTAATGTCTAGGTATGAAAATGTCAAAACTTAATTTTTGAGAGTTGCATCACTACGTTAAATTATTTCGTCACGAATAAATAATTTAATTTATATGATTTAGAGAAAAATTATATAGAACTTAAACTATAATAAGAAATTGGGTAAATTAATTGAAATAAGCCGGACTGATTCACCTAGAATTAAGCTGTAATTGAAATTGAGAATTTGACTATCAATCAAGTAATTAGATTTAAATTTGGGATTTTAACTTGGAAGAGGAAGAGGGATCCATGGATCTGAGGTGTACAAGCCATACCAGGGTGGCAGCTTTCCACCATGCCATACCTCCTCTGCCAAACTTCTCCTAATTAAATGACTCAAAAAGAATATTCTCATGTAGAATGAAAGAAACAAAGACAGAAAGGATGATACCATACTACCTTCAAAAGGCGAGTGGCTGCTAGGACCAAATTGCTGGTATGCAGTCCCTGTTAAAGCCTCTTCAGTAACAACATAATTTCCAAATATCTGAAGAACCAAACATATAACAGTTATCATAGGAACTTATTGACAATGATTACTGATTGAGCCGGTCAAATCCATTGGCATCCAAGCTTCAAAACCAAAACATAGTGGGTTATGTGAAATAACTAGAGTTTCAATGATATTGGATTTGCATTCTTACTCAATAATAATAATAATAATAATTATAATAATAATAAAGGGTTCAAAACGGCCATAATGTTTACTGTCATTTCTTCTACGATCAACTTCCAACATCTAGGAGAATATTGGATTGTAACAAATTGGAGAAATACTGTCCATCTAGAGATCTTAACAACAGAGCATACAAAAATTTTTATAGCAATCTTTTAACTACTCTAAGCATGGTAAGCATTCAACAGAGGGAAAACTTTACAAATTGCTTAAAATATCAACATCAAATTCTCACTTGGACCGTGAGAATTGCATCTGAAACAAAAATAAATAGCTTTCAAGGCTATGAAATTATAATGTGCACAGAAAATTTACATTAATTGTAGTTTCTAACATGTAATGTTTTCTGATGGAGAAAATAGAGTAATTAACTGAGTAACTCCCACCCCAGGAGTCTAGAAAATCTAGTTTGTTAAAATTTAAGAAAAAATGAATTAAGCTAAACCATCGAAGTTTCCCAATAAATAAGCACATTCTTCAATTAATCCAAGAAAATTTTTTAAAATTGAATGATTTTGTGCAACTATAATTTCAAAAATCCCATATTCTTGGAAAATTGATACATTCCAGCATGAGATGTCCTCTCTGTTCAGAAAGAGTCTGCTATTTTGCTTTTGCCAAACAGAACTTTATTCTTTTATCAACAATGACATCAAGGTTGATTTCTGAACCTTGGTTGCATGATTGATGTCCAATGAAGTTCTTCAAGCTTGAGTAACATCATTTAATCTTCCAATATTTAGCTTCAATTGCTCATATATATTTTATTATGTGAACTTTCCTATGATGAAGATGTAACACCTTTAAGTCCAAATAAGGGAATCATATGTTCAAGCATGAGAAGATACAGATAACACCTTTAAGTCCAAATAAGGGAATCATCAAAACTTTCACATAAGCTTCTGGCTAGTTGCTTACTTCTTCATCTATGATTGACTATGAAGAATTTGTGAGAGCTCTGTAAATATTAAAATCTACATCTGCATGAGAAGATACAGATATCACAGCAAAAACAATTATCTTGATGGTGAAATACTTTTGCAGGAGGCACAATTGCTTTCATTTAAACAAGCTAATATTAGCAAAGGATAAAGTCAGAATTTGTACAGAATGAAAAATGTTGAACTAATTTATCTAACTATTTTTAGACAAATTTAAGTGACATCCATCAGAGCTTCAAAATCAAAGCAGAGTAAAATGAATTAATGAAACTTTCAATGATATAGGATTTACATTCTTACCCAAAAATATTATATTTAAGAAACACATAATATTTACTTTCATTAATTCTATGAGAAACTAAAATGTATGAGAAGAATGGATAGTGACAAAATAGGAGAAACACTCCATATATAACCATCTCTATCTTAACAATAGAGAAATCTTTTGCCAATCTCTAAATTCACTTGAGGCATGGTAAGCATTCAACAGAGGAAAAATAAAATAGTTCTTTGGGTTAGGAAATTGCAATGTTTATAGCAGATTTTCATTTGATTGTAGTCTCTGACTTGTAATTTTCCCAATGAGAAAATAATCGTACAGCAGCTACAAATCTTGGAATCTCTAGAAATTCTAATTCGCATTACACAGTTACAATTAAAAATACACATATCTTTAAAACGGGAAAAAAAGAAAACTGATTGATAATGAGTAGAAAAACCAAAGACATGTACTTATTATAAAGCTAATTCATAGATAATTTGAACAATACAACATAACTTTTCTTGAGAACGACACAGCAGCTTGTATACTTGTTGCAATGCAATGCAAGAAGCCTCTGCACAATGATCACAAACACCTAAAACATAAGACTCCTCAAACCTACAATAATATATAAACAACGTTACACCATTCTGAAGGACAACTCAAGAACAGAGCAGACAATATCATCTTGAACAATGAACAGAACAAACCCTTTTTATATCCCATTCTGAAGCCTTGATATGGTGAGGATGGCAGATGGTTCCCTAGGAATAGAGAAGAATGCCCTCTTTTCTTTGTACCTACCAGCAAGTCCTACAATCAACTGAATCAAGAAACTTCGTAACTACAATGAAATAAAGAGAAAATCTTATGGCCGTTATTTTGTTTTGATTAACATAAAAGAAAATCAGTCACTCTGCATTTGAATGAGTCAATAATTTATGAAAGATAAAAGCATTATACAATGAGAATTATTAGATAATTGTCATTTGAAAATTACAACAGTCGTGTATGTTCAATTGTAATATATGATTCAATAATGTTATAGAAGAAAACATAAGATATAAATTCTTACCTTTTAACTGTTAACATAATATTGTCTGTCAGTTTGTTCAATAATTTAAGGTAGGCATGTCTCCAAGAATGTTTAATCAAAATTGGTAATAAGATTCCCCAGAATCCGATAGGAAAACCAAGCCCCATGCTCATAAAAAATGCCTTGATGAAATCTGAGGTCCCATTATCTTCCTCGATAGCTAGTGACGCATGAGGTATTGTTGGTGCTTCATCTTCTGCACACACTTTGTCAAGTGGTTTCCCACAAAGATTGATATTTCCGTCAAAACTAGATGCTTCAAAAGTCTGGAGTTGTCTGCCAACAGGGATTTCCCCATATAGCTTGTTTTTTGACAAGTCCAGTACACTGAGAGTGTAAATTTGAGCAAGACTAGAAGGGATTCTTCCTGAGAGATGATTTATTGACAAATCAAGAACTTCTAGTGAATTTAAATTGCCAATCTCATATGGGATTTGTCCACTCAAACTGTTTCTCGATAAATTCAGAGAAATTAAACCAACCAAATAACCGATTTCAAGTGGTATTTTCCCTGTTAAATTGTTGCCTTAGAGATCAACGCTTCTGAGAAGCATCTCGGGATTCTTGAAAACTTGTTCTGCACTTTTCCACATCAGTGAAATGTGAAAATCATACCAGCTGGAAAATCCATACCTTAAGTTGGTTGAGTAATAATGGCGTGCATATACAAAGGATCCATTGCTCTTTTGAGTAATTATGGACAAATTATGTAGGCAAGTTGGAATATCTTTTGATAAGCTATTCCGTGAAAGATCCAAGACCCTAATATTCCTTAGATAACAAAGATTCAAAGGTATACTTCCACGTAAACTGTTAGCTCGTAAGTTCAAGAGTACCAACTGTTGAAGACTGTCACCTATCCATGGAGGTATTGGAACACAGATCTTATTCAGTCCTATATCTAGCATAACTAATTCAATGCAGTTCTTCAAGGTGGAAGGTAGTTGTCCAGTTAAATTATTGTTTCGTAAGACCAAAGCATTCATTTCAACAAGGCTGCCCGTGGAGATTGGAACATTTCCAGACAATTTGTTATTGCTGAGATCAAGAAATACTAATGATTTAAGGTGGCTCCAACAATCAGGCAACTGCCCTGTTAATTCATTGTTTGAATTATCCAAGATACCCAAAATTCAGCTGTACTATTTCCACATAGAAAATGAACCACATCTGAAAATTTATTTTTGGAGAGAAACAAAGCTGATGCTTTAGACAAAAAATTAGGAATTGCACCTTTAAAATGATTTGAATCCAATGCTATTGTAGGGAAACAAGAAAAGCTGAGTGGCAAATTTGGAATTTCTCCGACAAGACTGTTGTGTGAAATATTTATGGAAAGTATATTTTGTAGTATGGATGCATTCCAAAACCAATCTGGTATAGAGCCACTAATCCCAGCATTAGATATATCAAGGAGCTGTAAGTTATTTTGAGTTTGGAGCCAACTTGGAAAGGTTGGACCCAACTTGCAAGATGGCAACCCCAAGTGATTTAACTGAAAAGGAGGAATCCAGGTTGTCCTAAATCTTAGAACCAATAACGAGTTGTACGATAAATATAACTCCTTCAATTTTGAGAGTTTCATGAAATGGGATTCTGTCAACACACCTTTCAACAAATTGCTACTAAGATACAATCCCTTCAGCCTAGGTGGCGATATGATTGTACTCTCAGGTATTTCTCCATTTAATTGATTATCAGAAAGTGATAAGATACCCAAAGATGACAAATTTGAAAGGTTGGGTATCATGCCAGTAATTTGATTTTGAGATAAATCACAATCCCGTAACCTCTTTAGTGTACATCTTAAGAAGTTATGAAAAAGACCTGAAAGCTCTCCACTCAAGTTATTATTATCAAGATATAAGCTCTGCAATGTGCATATATTCCCTATGGAATTTGGGATCTGGCCTTTCAGATTGTTAGAGTAGAGATATCATTCCTTAAGAGAGTTCATTATGTTCCCAAAATCATCAGGAATAGGACCTTTTAAAAGGTTAGCACCAATGTCAAGCTCACTAAGATTGGAGCTTAAATTGAATATCCAGTGAAATGTAGTTCATGATTTCAGCTTATTCCGAGAAAGATCAAGAGTGAAGAGAGAAGAATATAAATTTAAATAAGAAGATGAATGAATAAAATTATCATCTGACTAATCACAATCCCTTAGATAAAGCTCTTGAAGGTTGGAGCTCTGGTTGAACAGAGATGAGAATGTTGATGATGTAAGATTATTATGGGAGAGATCAACGATGAGAGGAGAAGGAAAAGAATTGAAATAGAAAGGAGATGGCAAAACAAGATTATTATTTGAAAGACTACAGTCTTGTAGATAAAGCTCTTGAAGGTTGGAGCTCAAGTTGAATAGCGATGAGAATGTTGATGATGTAAGGTTATTTTGGGAGAGATCAACGATGAGAAGAGAAGGAAAAGAATTGAAATAGAAAGGAGATGGCAAAACAAGATTATTATTTGAAAGACTACAGTCTTGTAGATAAAGCTCTTGAAGGTTGGAGCTCAAGTTGAATAGCGATGAGAATGTTGATGATGTAAGGTTATTTTGGGAGAGATCAAGGATGGTAAGAGAAGTGGAAAAATTCAAATAGGAATCAAACAACCGACGAATATCAACATCAGAAAGGCTACAATCGCTTAGGGACAACTCTAGGTTTGGAAGCTTACCAAGTATTTGCAACCATTGATGAGAATTATTTAGATATAGCAATCCTTCGAGGTCCAGATTTTTTAAGAAAGAAAGATTAAATAGCCACTCAGCACCACCATGATTCTTCTCATAATTTTAAGATTATAATTCCTTCCAAGCATAAGCGACTGTAACAAAGAAAGATTGCCAAGCTGATAAGGGATTTCTCCATCTAAAGAGTTATATCCAAGATCAAGATATTGCCGCTGTGAGAGACTTCCAAGTTGATAAGGAATACTCCCAACAAAACCACAATTTGAGAGATTGAGATAAACTAAGTTGCTGAAAACGCCTATAAACCTTGGGATGCGACCCGTTAACAAATAATGTGAACTGAGATCCAAATACGTTATATGTTGCAACTCAATAAGTGAAGGATTGATTTCACCTGACAAATAATCTGTTTCATCATCTGGCGCTCTAAGATCAAGGATTTGGACATGACCTGTTTCGTTATTGCATTGAACTCCTTTCCATTTGCAACAATCTCTATTTCCATCATCCCTCCATGTTGACAGCATGCCACCAACATCATTGAGTCCTTGTTTAAAGGCGAGGAGTGCCTGTCTCTCCCTCTCTATGCACTTCACTTCTCCACCCTTCGATCCAAGAACGGATCCTGTATCGAGTGAAAAGACAATTGATGCATAGACAATTTTGAGCGGAAAAGTATTCATTATATTGTTGAGAGCAAAAATAAAAACAGAGAATTATGATCAAGCAAGGTCTTCTTGGTGATATACGAAGTATCAATTACAGGAGCTATATATATATAGCTGATTATAAAAAAGAATTAAAGAATATCCTGAAAAAGAAAAAAAATATCATGCACGTTAGAGACATAATAGACACAAATTAAACAAAATAGAAAATAAGTTGGAGTTAGAAGGCTCTCTATCAACGTATGGAAGTATGAGTCTTTGAAAGTTTGGTAATATCAAAGTTCCTTATCTTTGATTATGATAGATGTAACAATTTTATAAGAAAACTTGAATTAATTATAGAATTACATTGGATGATAGGCGTTAAGTCTAGAGCTAATTTGAAAAGTTTGGACATAATTTAAATACTTCCTCTGTTTCAATTTATCTATAGTGATAGGTTGTTATACACAAATTAATGCACACAATTAAAATGTCAAATTTCATTAAAAAAACTTCCAAATATATCTTTTTTATTCTAGAATTATCTAATTCTATGATAAGCATGTGAAATAATTAAAGTCTATGAGGATAAATATATAACTAAAGATGATAAGACAGGAAAAATACAAAAAGCTCCAAGAAATATGAAATGAGCAAAGTGGCTTTTGTAGTTGGAACGTTAATTTGTATTTATGTAATGATATAAATTTGTGTTTAGAATAAAATAAAGTGACTATTTAGAGTTCTATCTACCAAACAGGTTCTGATTGAAATAAGTAAACCCAAATAGTGTTAAATTTTAGAGCCAGTAATTTCAGGCTAAGTAATATAAATAATTTTAGGCAATTAGCCTTTGTTACAAGATATTCTAACCCATTGTATAAGTTAGAAAACGTAGTTAAAAGCTAATCCTTTTGAGCAAGTCAATCTGTTTGTATTGTGGAAATGGTGAAAATGCTTCTATCAATTTGTAAGTGTAAAACACGTGGCTAGCAAAAATTATCTATATTTTCCAATTTCTTATTGTTATGAGTTATTTTTTATTGAGTGAAAGAAAATAGGAAAGATATAACTTCAACAATAATCTTACCTTATGAAAAAAAAAAAATCGTACTGCAAAGGATTCACTTGTATACCTGTCTTCTTTTAGACGTAAACTCACAAAATCAGGGTATCATCTAAAAATTAAAATAGAGATTTTCAAAACTAATAAAACTGTGATACATTTTGCTAAATATGTCTGGCTTCACAATTTCAGGGGTTTAAATTTACGTGTTAAGATATAAATATACACATGAATGAGATCAAATTTAGGATATTTTTAAACACAAATCACCTTTCTACATCTAACATACATAGAGATCACATATAAAACTTAGGCATGCTGAAATTCCCTAAGTGATTTTTTAAAAGAAAGACTTTACTTTCAATCTAAAAACTTAAGTCATTATACAAAGAGACAATGTTATATCTAACATACTCCAAAACACAAAACACTTAGGACTTAAAGTGTAATCTAAATACAAGTATAATTTTTATATATCTAATCAATAATATAAAAATAAAAAGAACTGATCTCTTAATAGTCTATGGTTTAAAGAAAAAAGGTTATAGTAATTTGTCAAAAATCAATTCAATTTTAAAACTTGAGCTCAACAAAAGCAATTCATTCAGAAACGTAACATTTCCAAATCGCTTTTTGCCAATTATCTATGGTTCTAGGTAAGATTTTAAATTTTAAATTTTAAAGTTATTTTTATTAAAAAAATTATTGATTATTGTTTTAAACAATACCAAGAAAAAGTTATTGCCTTAATAAAAGTATGCTAAGTTTTAAGGTCTACCAAAACAAAATTTCTAACTTCAAACTTTAGAATTATCCTCCTACTTAAGGATGGAATCACTATTGGCAAAATTAATGTAGTGGCCCCTTGAAGAAAAGACATTTCTTGGTATATAATACTCAAATCACCCTTCCAAAAATATTTAATTAGCAAAATACTCAAAAATAAATAAATAAATAAATAAAGCGTGAATCAATTTGACCTTACCCAATTTTTCTGATTTTCTCCTTGCTCTTACTTTCATCAAATAAAGATTAATTTCATAGTTAGAATATATTAAGATAAGTGAATGTAATTAAAAAAATTAATAATAAACCTATTAGATTAAATCTAACAATTTAATTTACCAAAAATATTATTTACACACTAATTAAACTCATACTAGCTCATATTAGTCAATACAATTAGAATAATCTCAATTAATTATTTGAGTCTGCTTGATATTACATAAATCATATATTACTAACTCAACTAAGATAAATCATATAGTGGTTTTATAATATTAATAAGAAATTTTGAAAATTTAAAAGCTTGAGTTAATGTGATTGTGTGATAGCTTATAATTGATATTTCTCCCTGCATAATAAGATGAAGAAATTTGCTCTTGCCATGAATAATGACAGGGCTTGACTTGCATTAAATTATGGTTTTGCTGAGCTTAAAATAGAAAAACTGTTTTTTCAATGATGTACATAGTATGGAAATTATATTGTGAAAGATACGACCATAACATGAGTGATTATATGTGTAATAAATTCTTTGTTCAAAATTGACAACTAAACTTGCTCTTATGCTTCACTTTCATGAGTTGGTATCCACTTGGTTCATATAATTTATGGAAACATTATATGCTCTTTGCACATTGCTATGTTGGCATGATTATTTAACATGTTATATCTTTTTTGTTTTGAATATTGATATTTATGTGATATGAATTTATTATTGAATTTTTTAATTCATAATTAATTTGATTTGAGTTAATTAAAAAATTTAAATAAAGGTTGAATTTTTGAAAAAATATTTTTATTTTATGAAAAATGTTGAACTTTAAAATTATGACTGTTTATCCATAAGAAATTATGAGCAAAATGATTAAAAATTGCATTGGAATAAAAAAATTACAATTAAATCTGGTATATAATATAGTTTTCTTCTTTTATATTTTATCCTGAAAAGAAACTCGAAAGTATATATGATACCTTAGACATAAAAGAACAAAGAAAATGAGCCAAAATTTGGGGGTTTAGCTAACATGGATAACCGAGAACGACACGGTTAGGCTTCAGCAGCCACCGGTGAGTTACCTTGCATTAGGGCTCGCTTTCCGTGCCCACAAGTTGGTCTATACTTTCTGCTTCACTATATTTCTACAAGTTCCCAATGAGTAATGTGATTTACTTTTTTTTTTTTTTCTAGCAAAATAAATATAATTCACATAATCTTGGACTCATGATAAAATGTACACCAAAAAATAAAAACATGATAATTTAAATGTATAACCTCAGATAAAATATTTTATACTCAATCACAATAAAATCTTATGAAATAAGAAGTATTGCATTTCTGCTAACAAGTTGGTTCGTGTTGAAATAGACTAAGTGAAACATGCTTCAAGCCAAAAGCCTAACAATAAAATCTTAATGTTGCCTTGAGAAAGATTTCATGTTAGTTTTTGTGCACTTAATAAACTTGTTAATTAAGCAGTTGTAATTAAGTGTCACACAACTAATTAGGAATGGCTTGATTGCTAAGCAAATTAGTTTAGTAACTGAGAGACATTGAGATATGCATGGGATAAAATTTTTTAATGCTCTATTTTGGCTTGAAAAGTTTGTGTCAACTTTGGGACAAGAAAAATTGAAACTCAGAGAGTAAACCAAAATAAAATTGTGTTTTGAATAAATTTTAAAATGAGATTTGAAATAAGGGTTGTTCTGTCTCGATTCTATTTTAATTCTGTTGTAATTTAAATATTATTTTAATTTCATCATATTTTTGTCTCATTTAAAAGTTTTTTTTTTTTTATCTAGTCCCATGCATATTTATGAAGAAAATATAAAAGATAGTCGTGAATTCTATTTTCGAATCCAAAATCTTAGCAAGAATTAGAAAAAAAAAAAGAAGGAGCAATCCCATTACGCAACGCAAGCAACATAGGGACATAGCTGCCCTTAGTGTGATGCACAAGAAAACAGCAATCTGGCCAGTAATGGCCCCAGTGGCAGTGGGGCCGATATGCCACTGTCTGCTTCCGCCTTCTTCTGGTTCCCACCGCTATTATGGCTGTTAATCCGTCCACATCTCCTTCTACTCAGTGGGAATAATGGGATATTGGCAAAGCAATATTAAAAAATTAAAAATAAAATAAAATAAGAAGTTGCAATGAAGGGCCTCCTTCTCTTTCTTCCCTCGATAATGAACACATGATTTTGATTACAGAATATTACTATTTCTATTTTCAAGAATTTAATTTTTATATGATTATATTTTTTATCAATTATTTAATTTTAAGTTGAGATATAAAATTTAAATATCTGAAAACAATTTCAATAATAGTATCACTTAAAGTGAAATCCAATTAAATTATAAGACATTATAAATATCTGATATATATGGAATATTAATATATATATATATATATATATATATATTTATATTTATATTTATATATAATATACAGAATATTACTTAGAGCTTGTTGGGATTGGAATTGACACATCAACATAAATGTTAAATTAATAATTCTTGAGTTTAAAAGGTTAAAGTAGTCTTTATTAACCCACTAAGAGCGATTAAGGGTTTAAGTCTTTTCTTATTGTACATAACAAGAATAGTGGTTTTTATAAGGGAGATCTATTTGCTAAGTCCCATACATAAAAGGTTGGGATATCTTGAATATAAAAAAATAAATAATCTTTGAATTAATGGTCATTATCATTTTAAAAAATATTTAAAGGTTCCTTATACCACATAATCAATTTGATTTATTTAAATGATTGACCAATAAAGTATTTTTTTAAAAGTATTTTATTTTTAATTTTTGTATTTAAAATTTAAGAATAAAAATTTTATCATTTGTGTAATTATACTTAATTTAATTAGATTAGTTAGTATTTAATATAATACTAGATATTAGATGATTTATATCAAATTAATCCATTAAGAGAGAGTTGGATTTTCTTCTAAATATGGTTGATTAAGCAAAGACTCCTAATGATAATTCCGTTCATACGTTGTCATGAAATTTTGCTTAAAACGACGGCTCCATGCAATGCCAAAGCACATGTCTCATAGGTCTACCACACACTTGTTTTAGGACAAAAAAATCACATCACTCTTTATTGCTTTGTTATATGAATAAATGTCAAGACGACTTTCACTTTAGTTTTATGACTTATATAATGTACACATTATTATTAATAATTTATTTTATTTTTGAGTATCTCCACTTAACATGAGAGGTGCAAATAAATTTCGTTCTAAGAGTTCAACAATTACAAGTATTTCTTTATATTAACATATATTTTTTTACAAGTTTGAACATTAATATAACATAAACTACTTAACTATTACATTTAATTTATTTATTATTAATTGAGTAACATTTTATTGATACACATTATTATTAATCATTGCATGAAAGAAAAGTAGATGTGAATTGGGCCAACTAAAAACTTTGTTGTTAAGTAAAGATTCAAAAATAATTTTATCTATATCATTATGGATGTTTTGAGTGATTATGACATGACGTACATTTCCTTAACCAAATTCAATCTACACAATTTGTTAATTAACTTAGCTATATAATCCTCCCAAGAATGTACGAATAATGCAGCAAAGTGAAAATTGACTACTAATGTATTGTCATCTTTCACTTTCAATTCCATAGTATGCAGTTCATCTTATTTGTGGACATAACATATCATGTGTTATGAGAGCGTTGCATCTCTTGACTTAAATGTATAATTTATATTTAGAATGAAAACAAAGTCATTTCATTTTAAAGTTACAACATGTCATAAAATTTTGATATGAATTATAACTCGTAAGTTGTCTGCCAAAAGAAGATTAAGGTTGAAATTTAAATGAAATAATTTGATTTTTATCGACTAAACTAACCCTCATAAATCATCAAAATTTATTTTTCTCTAAGATCTAAATACAAATTACTTGACTTTGTTTGCTAGTGGGGTTTGAAACCTAACTTTGACAAATGAAACAATTTAATTCTTGTGAAATGAAACAGCCCCAAATAAATCATCAAGATTTATCATTCCCAAAGATCTAAAGATAAATTACTTTGTTTGCTTTCCCTTTCTGTTTGACATTTCTTTAGATCAAGAAATGATGATTGGTGCTCACGCCATGCATGTCACAAACTGACAACTGAAGTACTCACTAGTGTAGCTAGAGCTAGCAAGAGGATTCCATTCCAATATGGAACTTTTAACAATAGAAATATATACATCAAACCTTTGGATGGGATTTCCAGCTCATGTTGTCTTCTTTCTCCTTCAAGCTCACTTTACCAAACAAACATCTTATATTGTTGAGTTTTCTATGTCAAAGTAGCCACTTGTGGTGGTTTGCTTTAAGTAATTTTAACTCTCATAAAGTGTTTCAGTTTTGGCTGGCAAAAGAAGATTTGTCTAATAATGCATTGGGCCAAAGAGGACAACATTCTCAGTGATATAATTTGTCCTAAATTTGGTTCTACTCTGTATGTATTAGTAAGAAAATGTTAAAATAATATTATAAATATTAATAAATTATTTAAAATATATTTTTAACTAATAAAAATAGCTAGAAATTTATATTTTAAAATAAGTTGTAGGACAAATAATGTCGTAAAAAAATGTCTCTTTATATTCTAATTGAGCCAAAAAATGTGGTTCAATAATTTCATGGACAAGTCTCTTTACGATAAGCTTTACAAATACAATTAATCAACTTTTTGTGAGAAAATGTAGAAGCCAAATTAAAGTGCAAAAGCACATTACTTGTAAAAGTTTGATTGTTTAAATTAATGTGTTTTATGCACTGTGGTTATCTTATTAGGAGAATAAAGTTGCTCAAGATATCGACTAATTAGGGAAGCAGGCTATTAGAAGTAAAGGAAATAATGCAATAAGGTCAAGTCATAGATAATAAATCAAATCAAATTTCCCAATCAACGGTCCTCTTTTCACTTTTAGACAAATGATTATCCACACAAGTTGCTAAGCATTAATTAGATGATAACGATGCAATGTTTGTTGACCCAAAAAAAAACCAATCCAATGTTCTAACGCAGCCTTTTATTTAACGTTTTGATTTTTATAATAAGGCATATATCTTTGAACTAAATTTTTTTAATAATTGAGATATATAAAGTATAAAACTACTCTATTTTAAGCAATAATAATAAATTTTTCATTAAAAAAATTAAAAATTTTTAATTTAAAACCCTTAACTTATAATATTTTTAAGTTTCAAGTTTTTTAAGATAAATCAAGTAGTTAGTTAATAATAAAAATGGCTTACATTTGCATGAATTTAACTTTTTTTTTGTACATACTTGTTGTTATTTATTGTTTGGCGGCAAATAAATATATTTGAATAATGTTATTTTTAAGTGTTTGAGATAAATAATCAATATGTATTCAACAAAAGCACTGTGTAATAGAAAAGCTAATTCTCACTTATACACTCATTGTATGTACTTGTATATATTTAACAATATCTAAACATATATGTAGCCAATTAATCTCAAATAATTAGATATACGGAATTATCTTTGTAGGGCTACATTTCTCTTCACTTTCTAGTTACAACTACTATGTACACATTATTTTTCAATCAAAACTTGGAAGGTGGGGTTGAATGAGGCCACCACCATTTTGTACCAACGTGTAGTGGTTGCATGTGGACCTTGAATGTGATATGATCACCGACTTTAGAGAGTAGAGGCCAAAGCAAGGAGCTTAAAAGTTATAATCCAAAGTCAATGCCCTAACTTGAAAGAAAAATCTTAATAAAGCAGAAAGGGATATACATTTATCAGTGGGCTACACCGGACAATATCTATTTGACTGCACCTGGAACGATGGCAATGCAGAACCATTTGGATAGACAGCACTCTCAGGAAATTTCCAATGATGCTGGTAATGCAATACATGTACAGCTAGCTTTATCATTCTTCTTTTTTGTTTTATCGTATTCATCAAATTTTGATATGTAGTTACAGAGTCGTTGGATAAAGTTATAATTATAATAAAATTGTCTATAATATTTCATTTAATAGCTGATAATAATAATAATTATAGAGAATTTGAATTCATCTACTTTATATTAAAAATAAAATTAATTTCATTCGAAAAATAAAATAATTATAATTATTTCCTAACTAATGTGTGTTTTCTAATTAACTTTCTTTGTTTTATTTATGAATATCTTTATCTTACACTGTGTAATTACGATTATCATCATTTTACCAACTTGTGTTTTCACCTAGCTTTATCCTTTTAGCCTTCAGCTATAGGTGGAAGCGAATCATGAGCACATGTGGTTTTACCAAACTCAATGATTATATTAAAAGCAAACTCAATTTGCAACATGCATATGCATGCTCGATCAATCAAGTGGAGGCTTTAATTCACTTAATAGCAGTGCATATGACAATCAGGCAATCCTAGGATAATTAATTTAGAATATGACTCGTGTGGATGTTAACAGTGCATGTCTTCATATGGCATTATCGGTTCAGCATGTGTTTTGTAGATGTTAGTATTAAATATAGCTTGCATTATGGGTGTTGAGGAGTATTGGTTTCAATAATTACGAGCCATATTATTTAAAAGTTCTAATTTTTTCATAGATCCTGGTTCCCAAAAAAAAAATAAAAAAAATTAAAGAGCAAAACAAATTGATAGGGTTTAATAGATTTTACTTAATAAGTAATAAGTTTATTAATTTTAATATAAACAAAAGAAAAGTCCTAACTATTTTTTTTTTGTTTTTTAGCGAGGAAGAATTAATCTGAATTAGTATTATAATCTGGCTATTAAGACACAGTTTTTCTAATCGGTGAATGCCTAAAATTAAAGGATTACGTGTAGGAACCAAACAGAAAATTCTCTATGTTAACATAGCTAAATTATGTTATCAAAGCTTTAAGCATGCTCTTACTAGCATTTCATAGATGCTAGTCGAATGATTGTTTGCTATTGATCAGAAGAAATAGAATTTATATATATTTAACTGATATAGGAAGAGCATTTTTTTGGTTTGCATCCAGTTGAAAATACCATAAATCCAACCTAACAAATCTGATAAAGTTTTAAATATAGATTCTTTGGCCTATAAAATTTTTTGAGCTTCGCTTGCTGCTCTTGAGTGAAAACTATGTAGGTCTAATAAAGGATGATAAACCATAACATATGTAAGATATTTTAATTAAGGTTTCTTTATGGGAAAATGAGTTAAACTAGCTAGGTAACATAGGGTTATTCTTTGGAGAAAGAACTAACCCAATAGAAGATTAATCGTTGGATGATCTCATTCACCTTTTATAATTGAAAAGTAAAACATTATGAATATAGTTTAAGCTAAGTTTGATAATCTTCTAACTAAATAGGCTTTTTTAAATTGATAAGTTATTTCCAAAAAAAATCTTTTTTCTTACCTCATTAAATATTAGAAAATCATGCAAGTTGTTTCCAAATCTGGTTCTATAGTGCCTCCCCCAAAATTTTGCCTAGACATTGCATCCAAATTGAGGATTTAGGGGGTCTTCTAACTTAACCCACCTAGCTAGCTAGGAAAAAACAAAATCCTAAGTTACAATCTTATTTTGTTTATGAAATGCTTCTAAAATTAATAGATAGAAAAGCTGTTTAACAAAAATTTGTTCTTCCTTGTATGATTAGATTGTTTGCTCACACCCCTTTGTCAAATACCAAAAAAAAAAAAAAAAAAATCTCAAAGTTAGAAATAAGCTATATTTATATTAAAAGATGTTTACTTAGTAAAATAAAGTTTTGATACTTTTTAAACCAAAAGTTTTGAGTTGAACTTTAGAATTATCTTTGAGACTTTATTGATTATTATTCACATTGATTCTTTAATACTCTATCCATTTTATAATATGTGCTCTTTAAAATTTTTGTATAAATATTAAAAAATCATTAAATACATTTGAAATTTATTATAACTTGACTAAATTACCTTTAATTTAATCTCTTCGTCGATTACTCTATTAACTTCCTCACGAAGAATAAAATAATCAATGAAGTTTTAAAAATCTAAAATAATACATATTATCAAATAAAATAAAAACTTTAAAATAACATATTTAATAAGACAGAGTGGATTCTTTAATAAAGTTATAAACAAGTTGAAGATCATCTTTTGGAATTTTAGGGTCCGTTTGATTCGCATTAAAATGATAGATTGGACTGAACAAAAAAAATTATACTCTGTTTGATTTTAAAAAAGACAATGGCACTGGACAAAAATATTCTGAGATAAGATCAAGTCAACTTATTAATCCATGAAGCCCAACTAATTTTGGGTTGGGCTTTTCGCTGAGAGGGCTAAACAATAATGTTGAAGCCCAAAAACTCTTTTGTGAAAAATGCAGATGCAGGGGATCGAACCCGATCTGCAGGGGATCGAACCCTGTACCTCTTGCATGCAAAGCGAGCGCTCTACCATTTGAGCTTCATCCCCACGCTTTTGTCACCTTTAGCATTTAATATTCTAAAAGGAAAAGTATTTAATTTTCACTTGCCTTGCATATAATTCGATTTTGTTCTTTGGTGTTTTTTGGTGTTATTTGAAACTTTTGAACTGTTCTACGTCAAATTTTGAAACTTGCTTGTTTTATCAGCATGGAAGTCACCCTCACGGATTATAAACACCCATCCCCCTTTTATGACCGGAAATTTTGTTGATTATTTTTGGATTAATTTGGTGCAACTCTGCTATTTTCGTATTAATTCATGCTAATATAGGTAAATGCATTGATTACTGAGAAATTGTTTTGATTGCCATTTTTTTTTTCATAATCTATTGTTCTTGTTGATTGTAAAGTTGTTCCAAATAAGGTTTTAGAAACGAAAACCACAAATTTTACTTGATGGATTGAGGAATATATTGGATAACCAATTTTGAGTATATAATATTTATTAGTTCTGCTAAGTTAGCCTTTTCTCTTTTGATATGCCATCATGAAGCTTAATATATTTTGGAGATTGATAATTCATTTTTACTTCAACATTCTCAGGTTGCATTTTTCCTTTGCCATTGTCTTATTGCATGAAATCTATAGGATATTTCATTTCTTAAGCATTAAATTGTAACTTCTACTGTGAAACAGTCCACAAATCTGCTTGCTCTTAGGGTTACATATCACAAGAAGCAAAAGATTCAACAAGTTATTTGAATTTGGTAATCATGGAAATTGTTTGAAAAGTCCAGCAATTGTGGTATCTAGCATTATTGAAGTCATTGATCTAGAGAAGGGCTGAAGAGTAGGATAAGGTAAAATGAACTTCTGTATAATTAAATTATTGATAAGTTACATACATCATAATAGGAATTTCACATCCACAATGCATAATCCATTTTGAAATAAAGGAACAAGATCCACGAACAAGACAATATAAACTTAATTAGATAAAAGCTAAAACTTGGAGCGATCTATAACCAAGTTCCAAACTGCTTAATTAATAGTTGGATAAGAAGCTTTCATGGCAATACCACAGACCTTCAGGGGCACCACTGTCCCTCAGCAACCTCATGTTTGCACTCTCACTCCACTGCTCACCCCATGAATTCTTGATCAACCAGTACTTGCTTCCATCATCATCACTTGTCCCATACCCAATTAGTGTGACCCAATGGTTGAGCTCAGTACAACATTGTCCAGAGAAAACCCCACTTTCATAGCGCTTAAACTCATCATCAACACATATAGCAACAGATATTGGTTGATTGTTCACAGCTTGCAGTAATTGTTCCTCGCTATTAGCAAGGACATCTTCGTAACCACTGATTTGGGCTGCTGCAGTTACACTTATACTGCAAGTTCCTTCAATTCCTCGATATGGATAATCGGCTTCACTTGCCAGACCTTTGTTACCTATGATATATTTGAACCCGTTCCCCATCCAACCACCACCACAACCTTCGTTACCAGTATCTGTATCACAATCTATCAGTTGTTGCTCCGACAATGTGGTCAATGTGCCAGTTTTGATTTGGTTAATACCTTCCACTGTTGCAACAGTTGAAAATTCCCAACAGCTTCCTGTAAACAATTCAGTCATCTTAAAACTTTAGTGCCAAGGCGCTAGCTATTCCAAATGATATACAAGTGTTTATAAGAGTTTAGCCATCCAATGAGCTGATAAGGTTAAGTACATCACCACATTGCAGTGACAGCTCCTTTCTGTCTCCAATCCAAGCTAGCTGGAACATCATCCCGGTTAAGTGGGCTAAATGATGCCACCTTGGATGATTTTGGAAGGCTAGGAATCCTGAGCCCCGTGTATGAGTTAATGAACTCTTCTGTAGTCAACTCAGAAAACTTATTCAAGCCCAGCTTGTAACTCTTATTACCAGCATTGTTGAAATTCTCAATGTATTGCAAGTTCTCCATAAATATCTTGAAACGTTGCTCTTTCTCATCATCATTTATGTTCGCTTAAGGTTTATTTTTAGTCAACATTTTTTTATTGATTTTGATGAAGAAAATATTTTTGAGCATAATTCTTACTTTTGAAAAATTTTATACTCCTAAGTACTATTTTTGGTACAATTATTTTAGCTAGAAAAAATTATTTTTGAATTAAACAATTTTTTAAGTCACTTGAAAATTATTTTTTTTTTCTCCTCCATCTCCAGAAATTTTTTTGCAGTAAAGCAAACATATCTTTTTCTCTCTTGGTAATAAAAATGGATTTCCCTCCTTTTTACCATTGGCACAATTTTTAACAAGGAGCCTAAGATATTGACCTTTTTTGCAGCACTAGATCACTTCTTAGTCAACCTAGTACTGTCAGAATGGCAGTAGTAGCATGCAGCTGAAATCTGCACCCTTGGGCCTCATATGCACAGTTTCAAAGGAAGCTCTATGGGTGACATGAAAAACCTAGTGGATAATACCCAAGCTTAGCTCTTTGTGGATAAAAGAAAAATGGGCTTTATTCACTGCAGAAGCTCAAAGCATTCCACTTCTATGCAATTAACGGCAATCTACAACATGAAGCATAACCTCTGGAGCAGTATTCTGCCTAGTTGACCAGCCAGTCCTCCTTAGCTTGCAAAATGAAAAGAATGGTGGATGATGGCCAAGAAGACCAACGTGCAACAAGAAAAGCCCACCTTTATTCTCTGGACAAAAGCTAGTCACAAGAAACCTAGTACATCTTGAGAAGTGAAGCATGCAGCAAGAATTAATGTGCTCCAACGGTCAAATATTTTGGAGTCTATATAAGAGGAGAGGAGCCTCAAAGCAAGGGTTAAGAAGAAGAGAGATTACAAATGGTTTATACACTCTCAAAGCTCTCAAGTTTCCATCTTCCTCTCTTCATTTTCATACATCATATTCTCATTTGGTATATGATTCTGGTGCACTAAGGCTTATTGGGAAATCTGTTGAAGAAGCAACACATTCTGTACTTCATCTCCTCAAAACTATATAAAAAGGCTGTAGTGCCTTATTCTCTGAGTTGTAACTGTGGGAAAGGGATAGACATAGTCTTTTAGAGACATAGTCTAAATTGTAAAAGTTTTTGGTGCTCCTGGAAAACCAAGCACAAACAGTTTTAGGAGAATGTTGTGAAGCTGTAACAGGTACTTGGAACCTTGTAAACTAGTGCAGATAGTGGAGATAACTCTCTCAAAGGATTTTGAGAAGAGTTGACATAGGTCTAGTTGTGACCGAACCACTATAAATAGTGAGCATTTTCTCTTTCCTACGCTCTTTATTTTCAGCATATTTTTACTTCCAGCATCATATTCGAGCATATAGTTTTATTCTGATTTATCACGCTTAAAACTATGAAGTTTCTGAAATTAAGCTTATACTGTTTAAAACCAAGCTTATTACGTTGTGCTTGATTCTGAAAATGAACAGTTATTCCTCGAAAATTTTTAATCTGTCCTATTCACCCCCTCTAGGACATATTTACTTGCACTTTCATTTGGTCCTTAGGCTCTGTTATTTGGACTAACATCTTTGAGTTTGAAATCTTAGGTGTTGCAAGAAAATGGAACATTTCAAAGTTGGAAACTCATGCAACAAACCGTTATACTTTGATAGAACATTCTACAGCCATTGGAGAAATCGTATGGAAATATTTTTGGGTTCAAATCATTTTGAGCTCTTAATCATTGTAAGGAATGACTATATGGAACCAACAAAAGAGGTAGATGGAGTAAGAGTCCCCAAGGAGCTTGATGACTACACGGAAGAGGAAAAGAAAAGGGCTTCATTACACTTGAAAGCCAAATATATGCTTTACAATGGTGTTTGTTCAAAGGAATATGAGGTTATATTAGCATGCAACACAACTAAGGAAATGTGGGATAGACTACAAAGTATACATAAAGGAACATCCGTGGTTAAGGAATCAAGGATAGATGTTTATGCTGGCGAGTATAAGCTATTTCACATGGAAGATCGAGAATCTATAGAGAAGTGTTTCACAAGATTCCTCCATATTGTAAATCAGCTCAAGCTACTCGGTAGAAACCTTACTCAAAAGGAGCAAGTAAAGAAGCTTCTCAAGAGTCTGTCAGATAAGTGGGGCACTAAAGGCTATATACTCAAACAAACTACGAAGGCATCAAATATGACCGTTGATAAACTTCAGGGAGAGTTGGAAGCAGAAGAAATAACAATGAAGAAGAAGGAGACCAGAGCAACCGAAAGGAAGAAGAAGGAGAAGGATATTGCTCTTGTTGCCACATCCTCATCTTCGAATGAAGACAATGATGGTGATGTAGCTCTTCTATCCAGAAAAGTAGCCAGACTATTGAGGAAGAAGAAGTTCAGGAAACAAGCCTTGTCCAGTAAACCTGGTTTCAAAACCAAGTACAGCAAGGATGACAGTAAGCAAAAGTCCAAGAAGGAAGGAGACAAAGATGACATAACCTGCTATACTTGTGGGAAACTTGGACACAAAGCACCTGAATGTCCAAAGAAGAAGAAGAAGAAGAATTTCAAAAAGAACACCAAAAAGGCATATGCGGCATGGAGTGATGAAGACTACTCATCAAGTGATGATGAAGAAGAAATCTGCCTCATGGCTATGTATGATGACAGTGACTCTGAAAATGAAGTAAATGATCAACCCTTATCTTATGATGATTTATCTAGTGCATTTGATGAGCTTGCTGAAACTGTTGAAAAGTTTCTTTCCAAACTTTCTTCTAGAAAAGAAAAATAAAGGCTCTTAATGAAATTCGTCTTATTTCTGAGAAAGATAAAGTACTTATCGAGGATTTACAACAAAGAGAAAAAGTTTATGAAAAACTACTTTTAGAAAATGAAGTTTTAAAAACTAAGCTTGCTAAGCTTTCAAATGATTTAGCCAGTTTTGTAAAAAGCAAGCAAAATCTCGATAAGTTAGTAGGCATGCAAAAGCATGACTTGCAGAGATCTTTCTAGAAAGATGGTTTGGGATATAAAAACTCATATTTGAAAACCAAGGTTTCACAAACTACTTGTAATTATTATAATAAGGTTGGGCATTATGCCAATCAGTGCAATTACAAGAAGAATGTGAAAAAATACAGACAAATTTGGGTTCTAAAGAATATATTTGTCACTAACCATCAAGGACCCAACCAAGCATAGGTACCTAAGCTTAATTATTCGCATGACAGAAACAACATAAGCCAAGGAAAGGAAGCTGGTATCTTGACAGTGGCTATTCTCCCCACATGACTTAGAACAAAGAATTGTTCATATAACTCCAAAAAGAAGACATGGGAAGTGTGTGGTTTGGAGATGATAGCAAAAGAAGAATACTTGGCATAGAAAAGATCTAATTCACTCCCATTCTTGTTGTGAAGGGTGTCTATTATGTGAAGGGCTTGAAGCACAACTTAATGAGTATAAGCCAACTTTGTGATCTCAGTTATAAGGTATGTTTTGAGTCCTTCAAATGCACTATCTATGACCTAAATGGAAGGGATACCCTCTTTGAAGGTTATAGAAGCTCAAATGTTTACAAAGTGTCCAACAATGATTTTTCTCTCAAAAATGAAACTTGTCTAGTTTCCCAAGTTAAAAATGTTTCCTTATAGCATAGACGACTTGGTCATGCACATATGTAGCTTATTTTAAAACTGTCTAAAAACAAGTTTGTTTCTGGACTCCCTGAGCTTCATTTTGAAAAAGATACTATTTGTGCTGCATGTCAAATGGGAAAACAGACAAAGTCTTCTTTCAAAAACAAGAAGGAACTTTCTACTAAAATGTCACTTGAACTCTTTCATATGCACTTGTTTGGACCTATGTCAACTTTGAGCATAGGAGGAAAAAGATATGGCTTTGTTATTATTAATGATTATTCTAGATTTACATGGGTATATGTCTTGGCTCACAAGGAAGAAACTTTTAGTGTTTTCAAAAAGTTTTCAAAAACAGTTGAAAATGAAACCAACTTGAAAATTTGTTCTATTAGGAGTGATGATGGTGGAGAATTTGAAAATGAAGCATTTAAAGATTTTCTATGAAAATCATCGAATCCACCACAATTTCTCCTCTCTTAAAACACCTCAACAAAATGGGATTGTTGAAAGAAAAAATAGAACATTGGTTGAAATGACAAAAACCATGCTTTGTGAAAATAATGTTGCAAAGCACTTTTAGGCCGAAGCTGTAAATATAGCTTGTTACATCCTAAACAAATCACTCACATCCTTTTACTTTCTTGAGTGTGGCGAGATCAAACCAAATTAGCTTAATTGTGGCGCCAAAGGCTTATCAATTGAGTTAAATTGGCTTTCTTTTTCTGTTTCGCTTTTAAAACCTAGTACAAAAAATTAACAGTTACTTCCGACTCAATTATTTCACATCAAAAGGTTTCCAGGACGCTATGGCGGCGAGGGTAGCTTGCCACAATGACAACTGGTAGAATGGATCTTGTTCTTCTCGGGTATAGCTCGCCACGGCTAGGGGCATTTTCATAATTTACCGTTTTTCTGCGTTTGGTTCCTTTTGGTGCTTGGTTCATGCAAAATAGTAAAATGGCATTAAAAGCACCTTAATCTATATCATTTTGGGACTTCAAGAAAAGGGAATTCATACCAAAATGTCTATATAAATTACACTCATCAATATCCATCAAGAATTCAAATTCTAATGAGAATACATATTTCAACTAAAAATGTGCAATTAGGACCAATTTATATTTTCACCTATATGAACTCAAGAATCTGAAAAGTAACCTAAATCCAAAAAAGTAGGCTGAAAATGTGTCAATAATCCATGGAAATATGGGGTTAAAACATGATTAAAATGAGTCTTAACACAAGGCATGGCATGACAGACAGATAGCAAGAAAGGATTTTTATCCTAGGCAAAAAGTGTTGTTATTCAACTCAAGGCTAAAACTCCATCCGAGCAAACTAAAATCAAGATGGTACGGTTCATACACAATCACATCAATAACCCCATACAGAGCCATAACAATAACAAAGGACGGGCAAACTTTCAAAGTGAATGGACACATATTGAAGACCTACTTAACTAGTGAAAACATGCCCGTGCATGTTGTCACTCTACAAGACCTTCCATGAAACTAGAAAAGTCAAGCTAAGGACTATAAACCAAGCGCTTATGAGAGGCAACCCATCAATTTTTATTTATTTTCCTTTTCCTTTTATGAGTATGTTTTCTTTTAGTCAATTCTCTACTACTCAGAGTCATTCAAGCGGTTATTTGAAGCCATGCTGGTATTGGACACAAAATGGAGTAAGAACAGAATGATTTCGGACAAAAAAGGCACGAAATAGCATTTCCAGTCGCCATGGCGCCAGTTTTGGGCGCCACGGTGCCCAACACTATAGCAGTTGCCATTATTCAAAAAAAATAAAAATTATTAATTCCCTTTGTGTCCCGGTGCCACAGCACCCAGCCAACGACGCAACGACACCCATTACCAACATTTGAACCCCAGCAGCCTCCATTCTCGCACTTTTCCCATTTCAAACACTCACCTTCCCAATTTCATGTCCTACTCATTTCCTTCGATTTTCACAAATTAATCCAAATTCATCCAAACATCATTTCCTCCGAACAATGTCAAGAGTTTTTGGCTACAATTTGGTAAGGAAGGGTTAGGAATCACACCCTTTGACATCCTAAAGGCAATTTCTTGCTCACCCACTCCATTTAATCGGTGCAATTGGGAGAATTTACTCCACTCTATTCCTTTGGTAATACTGTCCGAATTTGAAATGTGGGATTGATTGGGTAGGATTGTGTGCATGCATGTGCGCTGGGTTATGTGTAATTGATTCCTAAATGCATCCTTTTGGCATTAATAGCTTTGATTTTCACTTAAATTTTACTTGTCATACATTGGGAATTTTGGCTATAATAGTGTGTGTTGTGGGAGTTCTGGAATAGTGTTTTTATTTTTGTTGAATAGGTGCCCTGTTTAGTTGTTTCTCTGTTGTGTTTCTGCAGGTAAAATGCCACTCAAACGATTGCGAAAAAGAAAGGGGTCATCCTCCTCTCAAGCACCCGAGTATGACGCTACTCGGTTCATTAGTAAAAGGGCTAAAAATATCTATGAAGAATTGTGCAATAAGCCCACTATTCTTGAGTTTGGCATCGATCTCTCACTGTCATGCTTTGGCCGTATTGCCAACCAAATGGCATGGAGGGGATGGCTCAAGTTTGCTCAACAGCTAGAGCCTTCACAAATCAACATCGTGAGGGAGTTTTATGCCAACTTATTGGAGTTACAAATGCCCTACCAAAGCTAGGTGCGAGGCTGCTTGTACCTTTTAATTAGGGACTCATCCATGACATATATGAGATCCCTCAGTTACATGTAGGGGAGCTGGGCTTGAATGAGTTCATAGCCACTAGAGACTACAATGCAATTAATAGAGCTGTGCATTGAAGGGACGCAATGGGTGACTAGAAATGGGGAATTCTACCACTTTCCGAAAGCCAGATTGGACAAGATCAACAAGACATGGTTGCACTTCATCTCAGCCTGCCTATTACCATCCACGAACACCTCCGATGTTACCAAAATGAGGGCTGAATTTCTATGGGCTGTGCACAATGGATGGCGGTTCAATATAAGAGCCACCATTAAGGAAACATTGGGGATCATCGGCCCAACCGCTAACAAGAAGGTGCTGCCCTTTCCTCATCTCATTGCTGCATTATGCTAGAAAGCTGGGGTGGTTTGGGG
This sequence comes from Bauhinia variegata, assembly GCA_022379115.2. Lineage (NCBI taxonomy): Eukaryota > Viridiplantae > Streptophyta > Magnoliopsida > Fabales > Fabaceae > Bauhinia > Bauhinia variegata. The sequence continues at coordinate 12,602,211 of CM039429.1, read as the reverse complement.
AAACTTAGAGCCCCTAATCGAGCCAGGGAGGATGTTGAATAAGACATTTTTCGATCGCCTCAAATAACCAACCTGAGAGGAGCCCTGCCACCACATGTGCCACCACCCTAACTGTCCATCCCTCCTGTACCACAGCCGCCCCTCCACCAACAAGGGTACATGGACCCTGCACTTGCTAGCCGGCTGAACAGCTTCATTGACTACAGCTATCAGTACTATGATGCTTCCATCCAATGGCACCATATAGCTGAACAATACTTGGAAGCTGGTGCAATGAGACATACTAGCTTGCCCTCATTCCCCCATTTCCCTCGACCACCACATGCTGCTCCACAACCACAAGATGAGGAATCCTCAGAGAACGGCTCCGAAGACACTGACTAGGCTACTACACCAGGTTAGCCCTTTCCTTAGTTAATTTAATTTTTCATGCATTGAGGACAATGCAATATTTAAGTGTGGGGGAAGGATATGCTTCATTGAATAGAAGCTTTACTAAATAGCCTAGTAGTTAACATAAAAAAAAAAAAAAATTGAGTAGTAGAATAGTGTTTAATGTGCATAATTGTGTGAATTTTTTCTTTGTTTTTGTATGATTGTGTGTTTTAACTAAAAACCATGGTTCATGATGAAAATGGTGCCTAACTGAGAATATAGGATGAGGAATCTTCAATTATTATGGAAATAATGCGTGATTGTTCAATTTATCTATTCCCTTTATGATTGAAAAGCCTCTGAGAATTCTAAGCCAACCCTGTTAATGTGAGAACCCACATTCCATTATTATTCCCATTATATGCATTAGTTTATTGACATATTGGAGTAAATCAAAATGTGAGTGGATGAATTTTCCCTTGGTGAGCTTTTGAGCCATAGAGTCATATTATTAAAGCTCCTCTTTTGTTTGTAAGTGAACAGGGCATCCTTGATTTTTCTAGAACTTGCTCTGTTATACATTTTGAGACCACATTGAAATCACAGACACTAGGATGATTAGGGTCTGTTTTTGATAGTACAATGGATCAGGGTAGAAGTAATTAGTAATTATTTAACTACCATGAAAACCCACTGTATAACCTGCAAACACAAACCATCTAGTTTAAGGATGGTGTGTATTGATATCCTATACATCAAAACCTTGAAAGTTTAGCTACCCCCTAGTTGACCTTTTTGAACTTGTCCTATCCCTTCCTTTAACCCTATCTCTATCACTATCTCATTCTTTTATTTCTTCCCCATTTTGAACCCAACACCTTGAAGGAATGTGTGAATTCAAGGTAAGAAAGATCACATATAGGAAAGCAAGAATCATAGCCCCAAAAGAGAGAAAGGACTCCTTAGAAAAAGAAAAGAAAAATTAGAAATATAGCAAGGAAAGAGAGAAGAGAGAAAATCCTTGAAGAACGAAAAATTGAAAGGAAAAGAAAAGAAAGTGAAAAAGAAAGAGAAGGAAAAGAAAAAGGCCACGAAGCCAAAGAAAAAGGGAGTAAAAGATGAAGTATTTGGGCTAGTGGTTGGAAAGTATGTGAAATAAAGGGTAGTTTTAAATTCACATAGTCCATTCTAGGTGTATCCTAAGCCTTTATCACCTTCACTTAGCCCCATTACAACCCTTTTTAAGACCCTTTGATTAGTGTCATGATTTGTTGAAATGGTGGAGATTTGATATACGAGCAAGCCTATGGAAAAGTCTTGGTTTTCCCCTGAAATGAGTGAAAATCTAACCCTCCAAACACTTGTGAGATGAGGAGCACCATACCTATGAGAGAAAGAATTCATCCCTCACCACTTATACTCCTTAAAACTTAAGTGGCTATTATGCATATATTCACTAATTATATACTTGATATCTTCATTATGGTTTTTCATGATACTATCACCCTATTACATGGAAACTTTCTTTCTACTATCTCATTAAGTGAGGATTGAGCCTATATCAATTCTTATTAAGAGTTACCTTGGGACTTTGGGAGTATTCCACATTGTTATGAATAAGATTACATTATGACATGATGATTGAATTCCAGAACATCCCATGAATAATTCTGATGCCAAATATGGTTGGTAAGTCAGTTATGTGTGATACCTTGCTATCTTGCATGCATGTTGGTATTTGATTTTACTCGGGACAAGTAAAAGGATAAGTGTGGGAGAGTTTGATAATTACATTTTATATAGACATTTTGACATCATTTCCTTGCATTTCGAGTCCCAATTAAGGTAAAAACACAATGCTTTTGATTGGATTTCATTATTTTGTAGGTACACGCATCAGGAGAAGTAAAATGGAAGAAAAGCCCTATTCTGTCAATGGGCGCCATGGCGTCCTGTACCCGAGAGGAAGCTGACCATTCTGCCAATGGACATCGTGGCGCTGGGACTTCACGCAGTGGTGCCCTGGAGCTATTCTGGACTAAATTTGGAGAATTCTGGACTAAGTGTACTTCCGGGAAACCTTGTTGTACTAGAAGTTGGACTCCTAACCCTAAAAGACTATCCAGAATTGTGTTTCAAAGAGGATTGAAGACTTGAAGTGTGAAGCCAATTGAAGCCCTAGTTAAAGTAGGATTAGAATTAACTTGTAATTTAATTTAGAGTCCTACTTTGAGTCTAATAGGGATTGGACATCTTATTAATAAATCAGGAGGGTTGAGCACAAGGGGGGAGAGACGGCAGCAGCAACCCTTCAAGCTTCCACAAGACAGCAAGGCGTCACTCTATAGTTTTTTTTCTTCTATTCTTTCATGTTATTTTTATTTTATCATGTGTTCTTCCATTACCATGTGTAACTAACTTCCGTCTAGGGGCTAGGATGTAGCCCAATAGCTTGTATAGACTGAATTGATGAAGTTATGACAATTATGTTTTATTCAATTGAGGTTTAATTTTTTGCACTTCCCTCTTGATTAATCTGGCCAATTAGTTGGGAAAAATTTGTGGGTTTTCTATGAGACTGACCAGAGATTAATTAATCTAGACCACGAAAGTTAGATCTATAGTGGAGCTGAGGACAGACCAGTACCAAGGATCCTGTGTAGCCACATGGGAATTAGGGTATTCCCTTAATCTCCCTAAAGGGATGTCCACAGAACTTAATGCAATTGTAGTTACTACAACTCGCACAAACCAATAGCAGGGTTGGTAATTGTAATTAGATTTGATCTGACCTCATACCTAGGCTAATTGATGAAATTAGGGAATCCTGGCTAGTGATTAGTAACTCTATAACCTCATAACTGAATCAATACACAGCAATTGTGGTGAAATCTGAATCCCTAGGTTTCTTATCATTGTTTTCTCTATACAATCTGCTATCCAATCTTCTTTCGTTGCTTGCTTACTTTTCTGCACCTATTTACTTTGCTTATATCATCATAAGTCGACCACTTGAGCAATACTAGAATTATACTACTTTGGTAATCAATCACAATCCTTTAGGTATGATAACACCTAGAATACTGGCTCGCTGGATTGATAGTGTACGCTTGCACTTTGTTCCAACACATTATAAATTGTTCCATACACATACCCTATACACTCATTCACACATATACCTATTGGAAGAATCACCACCTTTTGCTATGGCATTTTTCACAGCATTTTCCTGCTTTGGGTGAGCATATGCATTAAGAGAATTACCATTACGAAACTATCCACGTCCACGTCCACGGCCACAATTACGACCACGAGATTGTACATAAGTGTGGTGGTCATATTTTGCTTCATTCACTTTAGGGAATGGAGCACTACTAGTTAGGCGTGACTCATGATTCTTCATCAATAGCTCATTATTTTGCTCAGCAACCAAGAGACAAGAAATTAATTCAGAATATTTCTAAAACCCTTTTTCTCAATATTGTTGTAAAATCACATTGGATACATGACAGGTGAATAATGTTTTTTCAAGCATATCTTCATCAATAATTTTTTTCTCCACACAATTTTAATTTAGAGCTAATTCTGAACATTACATAATTGTATTCACTTATAGTTTTAAAATCTTGTAAGCGCAAGTGCATCCATTCATAACGAGTTATTGGGAGAATTACAGTTTTTTTATGGTCATACCTTTCTTTAAGACTGGTCCAAAGGACAAGTGGGTCTTTTATTGTAAGATACTCAGCCTTAGTCCTTCATGGAGGTGGTGACACAGAAAGATCATTGTTTTCGCTTTATCTTGTTCAAATGTTTGGTTATCCTTTCTGATTGTGTCACTGAGACCATTTGTATCTAAATGGATTTCAACATCTAACACCCAAGATAAGTAATTTGTCCAAGTGATGCCCAGTGTTACAAAGTCAAGTTTGCTAAATTTGACATATTTACACTATAAAATATAAAATAAATTAGGTAATGATCACAATATCAACAAGCACGCTCATAAAAGGACAAAAATTTACTACGTATAAGTATAATTTGTCTTATAGTACAAGAAAAATGCACTAAGCTAATAATCCATTAGTTTTAGAATAAGTAATGAACTAATGACTTATAAAATATTAATGTGTCTACAATGTAGTCGCTGTGTGTTTGACGTTGGATTAGACCCCCGTAGGTTCAATTCCCACTAAGGCTATGCAATTTTCAGTTTTTTTGTGGGTTTTATGTGATACCAGAATAGGAGAAGAAGAGGAGAATTATTGTGCTTCGATATTGAAAAGAAAAGAAGGATAATAAAAGAATGTGCATAATAAAGGGAAAAAGATAAAGGAATGTGCATAATAAAGGAAAAAAATAAAGATATGCATAATTATATCTCGCATATTATTTGGATAACTTCAGGATCTATGTTTGAGATATGAGATAATTCTCTTTTAAATTAATTTGGTAGATAACTCTTTATCAATTGTATCAATAACTTCAAGATTCACTTTATATTAAATTAATTTTTTAATTGTTGATAATAAAATTCCTCATACTTCTGGATGAGGGTGTATCACCGAAAGAGACAAATTAAAAAAAAACTTATCTCATACTTCTGGATGAGATAAATTAAAAGAGAATTATCTCATACTTCTGAATGAGACAAATTAAAAGAATTCAAATTTTTCTCATGCTTCTGGATGAGAAGTATAAAAGAGATTAAATTGTTCTCATAAGAGAGAAATTAATTGTCTTCATACTTCAAGATGAGGCATATTAAATAATAAATAGATTAAATAGTCTATATACTACATGTGCAGCATCTCTAAAAAAAATGTGATTTTTCCCAAAACAATTGAACAATTAAAGCAAGTAGTTCAATGAATAATAAATATAAAGGTTGAAAAGCATACCTTCAGATTGACGCAAAAGGTAAGCAATGGCTTTTTTTGTCTTTTAATGATGACCTTGTTTGAAGTTGATAACTAAAGGCCAAGGTTGTGTTGCTGTGAGAGGTTATGTTGTTGTGAGGGCTGAGTGGAAAGTGGTAGTAGGAGTAGAGCATCGTGCTAATAACGTGTTGTGAAAAAATAAATAAAGAGAATGAAAGAAAGTATAATGCCTCCTAGAAAAAAGGTTTATATTCATTCACTAGGGGTATTTATATGCAAAATAAGTGAAACCCTAAGAGAATATTCTATGGGCATCAAAAAATTAAAATATTTATAACACATACTAAATATATTATAATTTGTTCGTTTTATAACAAAGTTCTCTTATAGACACTACAACATTTTGAGAATTAAGCAACACTCACCATACAATACTTGTAAAATTGTTGCAAAATCTGGAATACACAAAGTTGATTCAACAGCTTTTAGTGTTGTTTCGAGTGGGAAGATTTCAAGATAATTTTAATAACACTTTAATGTAATGGTTATAAAAGTGTCATAAAAACCTTGTTATGTCACACTTTTGTTATACTTTTTTAGATGTAGCAGTTTTTCTTTAAGAAATTTAGAAATTAAATAACGTTTAATGTAAATAAACGATTGAAATAAATAAAAAATTTAATAATAACTCCTAGCTACTTAAAAAAATGTTTTTTTATGACAAATTTGTTTGACGCAAGCTGGAAGCAACATTAATTAAGCCCAATTAAAAAAAATGGGAATAACCCAATTCAAAAGAAAAATTTGAAATATTGAAAGAGGAACCGCAATTGCAAAAACAAGATTTGAAAGTTCATGTTACCTAAGGAGCTTGGGGCAGCCGATAGCCGAATTTTGCTCTCTCTCTGCTCAATCTGCATGGTAAGCTAATGCTGTTGGAATTTTACGTTGGAACGTGTCATATTAGTTAGTTAGTTGGTTAAAAACTGTAATTATCCTTCAAATGCTAGCTGTCATTCTCCGGTATATATTTGTACAGTCTACTCAAGATTAATTCAGATTATTCATTTCTACTCAAAGACACTCAATCTCTCTTTCATTCTGTTACTCTAATATGGTATCAGTGAAGTGACTCGCTCACCGCTTTGCCTTTTCTTCTTTGTTCTTTGTCAATTTCTTCTCTGTTCTTCGTCAATGGCATTCATTCCCAGCGACGATGTTAGCAACCCATTCTTTCTGCATCCCTCCGATTCGCCTAGTCTGGCACTTGTTTCTCAGCCACTGACTGGCGATAATTATAGCTCTTGGAGGCGCGCGATGCAGATGGCTCTCCTAGCAAAGAACAAGCTAGGGTTGAGGGAGTGAAAGCCTTGGAAGAGAAACAGAGACATGAAGAAGGCTGCATTTGCAATGGCTGGAGGTAGGCTCTTTTTGATCCATACGCTTCCGCATTAGATTCCAATTGTGTACGGTGTTTTTAGCATGTTTGAATCGATAGAAATTTGTTTCTACAAATGCGAGCTCTGAAATTTGTTATTACCATGAAAAGGTTGAGATTGTTTTCGGTTTTCTCTATGTTATAGGTTTTGGATTCTGCTCTTTGTGCTTTCTTAGTTGCTTACAGTTTGAGCTTTTTATTATCAAACAATTTTTCTTTCTACTTTCTCAAACGCTTATGGCGTTTTTTCCTATCTTTCTTTATGGAGACAACTAAACTTCTGATTACCAGATTATGTTTGAGCCTTTTGTATGTTCCTGTTTCATGATTTATGAGTTATTAGATTTAATTCTTCAGTTGTGGTGTTGGTTTGGATTTCTGTCTCACCCATTCACTGTATCTGCCTCTTACACATAGCCTCTTGGTCATTACTATGACGAAATGACTCTATTCTCGAGTTAACTGGGGAGCCTCTGCCATAGTTGTTATAGAATTTGAAAGCTATAATTGTTTAATTATTTCTAGCATTTCAACTTTACTTGCACGAAGAGATAAAAGATAGTAAAGTCTTCACTAGAATTGTTTCTTTATTCGCGATACCAAGCATTCTTTAACAACTACATGCCTCCATTTCCAAGCATTCTTTAAAATACTGTCATGTCTTTCTGATTGATGAGCGGCAGAACTGTAATGGGGTCTCTGTTTGGAGGCATCAAGCCCAAATCTGATATTCCCTTTCTTGTTAACAAGCATTTAGGCAATGTAAGCTACCGTGTTATATATATATATATATATGACTTTTCTATAATAAATAATAATGAAAGGAGTTTGGCAAATTGGTATTTTTCTGGCACAGGAGATTTGCTTGGACGACTTCATATCACGAGGTGGCCTTTGAAGACATAAACAAAGCTTTTGATTATCTCCTTGCAGGGAATGGCCTCCGCTGCATTGTATGGATGGATAAAGAGTTTAAAAATTTTGGTTGTCCGATTTTTATTAATGTAATAATATATTGTCTTTTCAGTGTCTTTGTTTGTGATAATTCGTAAATAATGAACTGTAGCACAGTTTTAAGTTGAAAAATGCTACATACAGAGACAATGTACTCATTTCCATATTCTGAGGGGCATAGGATTTGGACCTATTTCTTGTCAATTACTGTTATATATGATTTCAGTATTTTATCGATAACTTTTTTTTTTTTTTACTTAGACTACAACCTTCACTATATTGCCATGATACAAGAAAAGGGAAATTGCCGTATCAGAAACTGATATATATAACATAACGGTGCATAGATTGAGGTTCCTATTAAATTATAAGCTAGAATTGCACTATGATTAAAGTTTGTTGGATTTTGATAAGAAAAATATTTTTAGGTTTGTTGGATTTGTTGAAATATTTCTATCTTGCAAAATATACTTGTTATGATTTTTATAACAAATAGAAATACCTTTCCAAGTAAAATTAATATCTTATTTTTCTTTGGTTTCTAAATTTTTGGTTAAGATAATCAAATCTAACTGTAGCTTTGGTTAAGTTTTAAAAGTATTTTTGGTTAAAATAATTATTTTTCAAGGAAAGATTTCTTGTATAAGAAATTATTTTTTAAAGATTAATACTTTATCCCATTAAAAGTCAACTTATCTTCTTTTTATAAAAGTGAAGTGAAGATAAATTATACATATTTGATAATCTTGGTGCCCAAGTTTCTCTTATTAACGTTTGGGTAGACAATCTGCAGCAGTGCAGATTTTCTTTTCTTCTTCCTGTGCTTTTCTTAACAACATTGGGTCTCAAATTGTACTGTAAAATATGGGTTCACCTGACTATATTAGTGCAAGTAATCTCAACAAAAAGCAAGAGGGAACATTAGCAACATGTCCAATGGGTAAAAGGAAAGTTGCATGCCCACGCCCATGCAGCTTGAAATCAGACATCCTTCGGCAACCAAAACACCTGCCAAAGCCTCTCTAGTGTTGACATTAAGCAGCTCCTTCGGTTGCAAAAATAAACTGTCAGAGCAAGACTGCAACTCTCAGGCTTCCAAAAATCTGGAATGCTGTCCAACATCTACTGAATGCTGGCCAAAAAAAATTATTAAGACAAAGAACTATTAGGTCAAGGGAAAAGCATAGGAGACAAAAACAAAAGATACCATAAACTCAAGGATATTGCATACATGGGGAAGAAGAGCTGTTCAAGCGAAAGAACTAATCAGAAAAATCAAAACTTTTCCCTTCAACAATCACATTTCAAAAGTCTATATAAAAGAGAGAAGGCCCCACACTTTGTAACAAGAAAAAAAGTCATATTACATATACTTTAAAGAACTCTTCAAAGTTTTCTCTTCTCTTCTTCATCTTCATCTTCATATACCAATACTTCTACTTGGGATAATTTTTCTAGTGTATTGGGCTTATTAGGAAATATGTTGATATAGCAACAACCATCTATACTTGATTGCTACATCTTGTAAATCATTCCTTTGTAAAGGCTTTTAGCCTACGTACTCGTAGTTGTACCCTTGTTGAGGGTAGATTTAGTCTGAGAGACTTAGAAATTGTTGTAAAGGTTTTTGGTGTATCCTAGAAAACTAAGCTCAGTCAAAGTTATTGAGAAGCTGTAAGAGGTTGCTAGAAGCCCACAAACTAGTGGAGATAGTGAAGAAACTCTCTCAAAGGTGTTTGAGAGGAGTGGATGTAGGTCATCATTATTTGTGACCAAACCACTATAATTCATTGTGTCATCTCTCTTTTCTTACTCTTTTACTTTCAACATTTACTTATTTTCAGCTCACTATTTGTGTTTAAGCATCATTCTATTATATCATGTTTTATAATTTTATGGTTTTTACTAAAACGTGAAATCAAGCTTAAATTGCTTTAAACCAAGTTTAATATGTGCTTGATTCTGCATCTTATATAAAAAAAATTATTTTACGAATATTTTCTAAATGGATTCACCCCCTCTATGACACATATATCTGCACTTTCATTTGATATTGAGCCTTGGGCTATGTAAAGTTAGACTAACATCCTAGTTCGTGTAGAAAATCATGGAAGATTTTCAAGGTGGGCAACTTATGCAACAAGCCTCCATTCTTTGATAGAACTTTCTATAGCCATTGGAGAAATTGTATGGAGATGTTTTTGTGTTCACACCATTTGAACTTTAAGCATAGTGAGAAATGGATATGAAGATCCAACCAAAGAAGTTGATGGAAGGAGAGTTCCCAAAGATGAAGCTGAATATATTGAAGAAAAGAAGCAAGCTTCATTACACATGAAGGCCAAATACATGCTTGCTAAAATTGTATGCTCAAACTGAGATCATATTAGCTTGTAGCACAACAAAAGAAATGTGAGATCGACTACAAAGCATACATGAAAAAACAAATGAAGTCAAAGAATCAGATTTAGACATCTATGCTAGAGAATATGAACTATTTCATATGGAAGAAGGAGAATTCATAGATAAATACTTTACCATATTTCTCCACATAGTGAACTAGCTTAAAATACTCAGAAGAAATCTAACACAAAAGGAACAAGTAAATAAGTTCTTAAGTTTCTCTCCAATGAGTGGGATACAAAAGGATACATACTCAAGCATTATGCTAAGTCATCAAACATGATAGCTTATGAGCTTTGTGGAGAACTAGAAGTTGAAAAAATAATGATGAGAAAGATGGAGAAAAGAGCCGTCGAAAGGAGAAAAAAGGAGAAAGATCTTGCTCTTGCTGCCACATCCTCATCCTCGGATGATGATATAGCTCTCATTTCCAAGAAGGTCGCCAAGTTGCTGCAGAAGAAGTTCAAGAAGCAAGCTTCGTATAGCGAAGCAAGCTATAAACCTAAATACAAGAAAGACGACAACAAGAAGTACAAGTTCAAAATGGAAGCAAACAAAGATGAAATAATCTACTACAAATGTGGTAAACCTAGACATAAATCACTTGAATGTCCAAAGAAGAAGAAAAAGTTCTACAAGAAGCACAAAAAGGCATATGCAACTTGGAGTGATGAAGACACCTCATCAAGTGATAACAAAGCTGAAATCTGCCTCATGGCATGTCCATCAATAGTGACTCAGAAAATGAGGTAGATGATTGACCTTTATTGTATGAGGATTTATCTAATGCATATAATGAGTTTGCTGATAATGTAGGAAAGCTTCTTTCTGAACTTTCCTCTAGAAAACAAAATCAAGGTTCTTGAAAAGGAACTTGATGAGATTTGCATCATTTCTAAGAAGGACAAAATACTTATTGAAGATTTACAACAACAAAAAAAGTCTAAGAAATTATTTTAAAAAATGAAGCTTTGAAAAACAAGCTTGCTGAACTTTTAAATGATTTAGCTAGTTTTGTCAAAGGTAAAAAAAAAAATCTTGATAAGCTTGTAGGTATGCAAAAGTATAACCTAAAAAGATCCTTTTGGAAAGATGGCTTGGGATATAGAAATCCTAATGTTGAAACTACAGTTTCACAAACTTCTTGTAATTGTTGCAATAGGGCTAGTCACCATGCTTATCAATGCAATTACAGGAAAAATGTGAAAAAATATAAATTGATTTGAGTTCCAAAGAATATTTCTATCACTAACCACGAAGGACCCAAACAAGCATGGGTACCTAAGTCTAATTATTTACTTGACAGAAGCAGCCTAAGTCAAATAAAAGAAGTTGGTATCTTAACAGTGGCTGATACCACCACATGACTTAGGACAAAACAAAGTTTGGAGTGCTCCATGAAAAAGATATGGGAAATGTGCAATTTGGTGATGATAGGAAAAGAAGGATTCTTGGCATAAGAAAGATCCAACTCACTCCCAATCTTGTTGTCAATGACGTCTACTATGTGAAAGGTTTGAAACACAACTTAGTGATTATAAGCCAGCTTTGTGATCAAGGTCATAAGGTATGTTTTCAATTCTCTAAATGCATTGTTTATGACCAAAATGGAAGGGATACCCTTTTTGAAGGACATTTACAAAGTGTCCAACAAAGATTTCTTTCAAAAATGAACATGTCTAGTTTCCCAAGTTAAAATGTTTCTTTATGGCATGGGTGACTTGGTCATTCCCATATGCAACTGATTTCAAAACTATTAGAAAGGAAGCTTGTTTCTAGACTTCTTGAGCTTCATTTCAAAAATGATACTATTTGTCTTGCACGTCAAAAAGGAAAATAAACAAAATCTTCTTTCAAAGGTAAGAAGGAGCTCTCTATTAAGAGATAACTTGAACTCCTTCATATGAACTTATTTGAACCTATGTCAACTTTGAGCATAGGAGGAAAGAGATATGACTTTGTTATTGTCAATGATTATTTTAGATTTACATGGGTATACTTCTTAGCTCATAAGGAAGAAACTTTTGATGTTTTCAAAAAGAGTTGAAAATGAAATAGATTTGAAAATTTGTTCTATTAGGAGTGATCATAGTGATAAATTTGAATATCAAGCTTTTAGATATTTTTTGTGAAAATCATGGAACTCACCATAATTTCTCCTCTCCTAGAACACTAGTTGAAATGGCAAGAACCATGCTTGCTATTGCTATATTCATAACAATGGTAAAAATGCCTTGGGCAAGTTCCATGCTTAATAGGATGAAGGCATATTCTTAGGCTACTCTTAGACTAGTAAAGCTTATAGAGTTTACAAAAAGTGAACAAGAACAATGGAGAAAAGCATGCATGTAGTATTTGATGATACTAACTATCTTCCCTTAAGACAAGTTGCTTTTGAGAAAAATCAAGATTTGTAGGAACCAAGCTTACCTAATTAGAATCTAACTTCAAATGACATACCTAATACAAATAAGATAAATGGAGCTGATTAAGTCTCTATATAACTTGAAGAACCATCTAACAAAGACAATGCTCTATACAAGCAACAAGTATAACAAGATCACAAGCTTGATGATGTGATTGGAGATGTACATGAAGGAATGAAGACTAGAGCTTCAACAAGAAATAAAGTCGTAGATTCTTGCTTCATTTCTCTTGTTGAACCTAAGAAGATTAACGAAGCCCTTGAATATTAGTCTTGGATCATGGCTATGCAAAAGGAGCTTAATCAATTTGAAAGAAATGAAATTTGGAAGCTTGTTCCACCACCCCAACATCAAGATGTGATTGGAACAAAATGGGTCTTTAGAAACAAGTTGGAAGAACAAGGAAAAGTGGTAAGAAACAATACTAGACTGGTAGCTCAAGGGTATAGTTAACAAGAGGGAATTGATTTTGATGAAACCTTTGCTCTAGTTGCTAGGCTTGAAGCTATTTGCATGCTACTTGCTTTAGCTTGTTACAAAGATTTTAGAAGTTTTTCAAATGGATTTCAAAAATGCTTTCTTAAATGGTTTTACAAATGAGGAAGTCTATGTTAGACAACCTTCGGGCTTTTGAAAATGAGAAGTTTCCAAACTATGTTTACAAATTATCCAAAGCACTTTATGGTCTTAAACAAACTTAAAGAATTTGGTATGAAAGACTGAGCATATTCTTGTTGAAAAATGGTTTTATAAAAGGAAAAGTTGATACTACTCTTTTCACTAGAACTTTTGATAATGATATATCCTTGTTGTGCTAACTTATGTTGATGAAATTATATTTGATGCTACTAATAAGTTTTTATACAAAGACATTGAGCAGCTAATGGGAGGTGAATTTGAAATGAGCATGATTGGAGAATTGACATTCTTCCTTAGACTTCAAATCAAGCAACTCTCGAATGACATCATTATCCATCAAACAAAGTACAACAAGGAGCTTATAAAGAAGTATGAATTAGAAAATGCAAAAGGAATGTCAACACTTATACATTAGAAGATGCAATTAAGGCTATTGATAAAAAGTTATACAAAGGCATAATAAGGTTACTGCTTTATCTCACTACAAGTAGACTTGATACTCTCTACAGCATATGTTGTTGTGCTAGATATCAAGTTAAGCCTAAGGAGACTCATTTACAAGCAATTAAGAGGACAATCAAGTACCTAGTTGAGACTGAAAACATTAGATTGTGGTATCCAAAAAACCAGTACTTCGATCTGGTTGCTTTTATAGATTTAGACCATATTGGATGCTTAATTGATAGAAAAAAACACAAGTTGAAGATGCTAGATTTTGGGAAATGCCTTAGTAAGCTGGCAATGCAAAAAGCAAACAATTTTATCAATTTCAACAACTAAAGCTTAGTACATAGCAATTGGTCAGTGTTGTGCTCAAGTCTTATAGATGAAACAACAACTTAGAGACTATGGAATCATTCAAGAGAGCACTCCAATCTTATGTGACAACACAAGTGTTATAAGTATAGCCAAAAATCTAGTACAACATGCAAGAACAAAACATATTGATATCAAGCATCAATTATTGTGAGATATGTGCTGAAAAAGGATGTGAAACTTCACTTCATCAGCAATGAAGAACAAGTCATGGATATCTTTACCAAACAACTAACTGAAGAAAGATTTTGCATTTTGAGAAGTGAATTGGATATAGTTTCCTCACCTAATGAAACTTAGTTATTATGTGCATTTTACACTTGATTGCATTACTATATGTATGTATGTGTGTATGTATTATGTATGTGTGTATGTATGTATACATGTGTGTATGTGTGTGTATATATATATGTACACACATATATGTATTAATACACACACACACACATATATATACATGTATATTGACATGCACGCCTATAGCGTCACTACTACAGGTGGCAGTCAAATTAAAAATCCAAGTTTGAGTTTTCAACCAAAGGTCATGTTCTTAAAGAATCACTAGTATAGGTCTTAGTCAATTGGGCGAAGGGAATGGGGGTTTTCAGTAGAATCAATAGCAATAATAGTAAATAAATGCAATAACAAGTAAAGCAAAAGTCAATCGATGATGTGAATGCAATCAACCTAGGAACTATCTGACATTAAATGATTCTATTCTCAACCCAAACATAAAATTTAATTCCATTTATGCCAATTAACTAGATTAACCTCAAAATCTTAAGATTAACCTACCTAATTAATTAATCTAGTTGTACCCTAACTAAGCCAAGATCCCTACACCTAGTTCGGCAATTCCTGCTACACAATCGCATAGGTTATGGCCATTGGAACCAAACCCAACCCCAACCATCATCACAACAAGGGATTAGAGCATCCAAGACCTAAAATCCAAATGTTTATCCAACCAAATTGAGTTCTACTCCATGGAAATTACTCCTAGGGTGATCAAGCCTAGAAATTCCACAAACTCATCCAGAAATCATGCATAAAAATCATCATACACAATTCTAGAGTGAGAAACAACAAGTAGAGAAGCATAACCTTCATTAAATTCAAAATAAACACAATATTGGTCTCAAGAATCAAACCGATAGTCTTCAAGTTATCCCAGGTTAATTACAGAAGCTTTTAGCCTTCTCTTTTCATTGAGACAACCATGAAAGAAGAGAAAAGAGGCTAAACTAGAGAGAGAAGAAGATAGAGGTGTGAATGTATGTGTGAGAAGGGAGATGGCCAAAAATCCCTAAGGTTTTTGGGGGAAAATTACAAAAATGCCATTAATGAGTCCCAAATGACAACCTTGCCTTTCATTTAAGTAGACAAATGCCTATTTTTCCCTTTTGAGTTGAGAAATTCTCCTTTATGCCCTCATTTCATGAATTTATGAAGATTTATTGCTCCAAGCCTAAGCTTAGGTATAAATCCCAATACGATCTGAGAGTTCACAGGTCTAGTCTTGAAATTAAAAATTCCTAACAAGTAAAATTGGACCTTAAAGTGAGAAAATTAATATGAAATACAATAAATTCTAATTAGAACTCAATAAGATAAATGGACGCTAATTAAACAATTAAATACAAGTTTGAAATGCTAGAATTAAGTATCAGAGTATAAAAATAAACACTAAAAAGTATATATGTATGTATGCATGTATGTATGTATATAACAAGGATCACAGGTGGACTGCAAAATAGTTAAGATAACAATATAAGAAAGCTAAAAGTAGTTAAAATTTAATATGTATATTCAAAAGTTATATTACAAAAAAGTTACAAAATAGCTAAAAATTACATATGGGAAACTTAGAACATAGAGGCAGATGGAATAAGGACAGGGAGGTAAATGACTTGGTTATATTCTACTTACAAATGGGGAAGAAGCTTTATTTATAGAACCAAATAGTGAGACAACTTAATATTTTGCAAAGCTCCACATGGCTTTAGTGATGCATGCATGCTCCACGTGGTTGCAATGACGCATGCAGAGTTATAAACGGCTTTAGTGGTGTATGCAGAGGTTGAAGAGCTAGTCACGTGGTTGCAATGACGCATGCAGAGTTATAAACACCTTTAGTGGCTTAGAATTTGGATTTTTTTTTTTTCTTTCAAGTTTGGAGTTCAAAGTTTCATAGTAGGGGAATTCCCTCTACGCCAAAAAATCATTTTCATTGTCTTGGCTAAGTTTATAAGATTTTCAACACTGCCAATGCTACTTAAGGCTTTGCTTGAAACATCTGATTTTGAACTTTTGAGACTTGAGTTGATAGAGAACATCTTCAAGTTGGCTAATGAAGTCCCGTTGGGTTAACATTCCTATCAAGGAGACCAACACTTGAGATTTATTTTTGTAGAAACTAGTTTTGTCCTTCTTTTGTCAAAACTTAAGATAAGTTAATAGAATCTTCTATTTTTCAAAATATTTTGTGGCATGAAGTGCTAGTTTTTAGAAAGTAACTTTTCTGCACATTTGCCTGGATCTTCACCCATGGCTTTAGGAAGTAAAAGGGCAATATTGTTTATTTGATTTAGTTTTGGGTAGTTAGGGGTTAAAGTTTTCGTTTTCTAAGAGAGTTTGGCAATAGTTAAGGACTCTTGCTATTTTTGGGCATGGATCTAAGTTGGGACTGAGATATGATGAAGGGTTTATCTTCTACTTCTTTAGCTATATTAGCCTAAGATTATCTTGTGAGTTGTAGGGGAGGTAATTGGGATTTAATGGCCTGAAGTACGGGTAAATCCATATAATCTTTTGGTTTGAGATCAGTTGATTGGGGTAGTTACTACAGCTTTTCCTTTTGCTTCAAAAAAAAATAATTGATTTCAGAATAGAGTAGGAGGAAGAGGGTAGCTCCTTCTTATTGCGCTCTTCAGGTGCCATTATTTCCCTTGTAAAAATTGTCGAGTTAAGAAATCAAGTAAAGAATTTGAAGAGCCTTTGATAAACTCAATTTGAAAATCAAAAGCACTTATAATAGCTTGAAATCTACCAAAAATTTATTTAGAAGCTAAATTTTTAACATCTTTTTGTAAAATATCTTTAGCTGATTTACAATCAACTCATATAGTAAAAGTTTGATTTAATGAATTACTTTGACATTTTTGCACAAATAAAAAAATTGCTAAGATTTTCTTTATAATAGTTGAATAATTTTGCTTAGAAGGATTCTAGTTTCTTGACGTAAAAGCAAAAAAAAAAAAAAAAATTCTTTGTTATCTTTTACTTGTTTAAGGATGCCTCCATACCCTAGATCTAATGTATCTATTTCAACAATTTTGTATGCATTAGGATCTAAGATATGCAAACATAGTGATCATTTGACTTCAAACTTAACTTGTTTAACTATCGTAGTATGAAGATTTGTCCACAAAGGCGGGTTTTTCCTAAGACGCTCATGCAAAGGTTTAATTAAATTGACTAAGTTGGGAAAGAATTTTGCAATATAGTTTAGACATCCTATGAATCTTTGGAACTAATTCTTATCCAATATTTGGTTTGAAAATTTATCAACGAATTGTATTGCTCTTTCTATAGAAACAATAGTTCCTTGAAAGATATAATGACAAAGAAATCTAATCTTATTCTGGAAGAAAACTGTCTTATTTTGAGATAGCTAATCCATTTTTCGTAGTTACTTATAGGAAAACATTTAGATGTTTAAAATACTAATCTATATTTTTAGAGAAAAAAAGAACATAATCTATATAAATAATTATGAATTTAGTGAAAGGATTAGAAATTTCATTCATAATCCTTTGGAATTCTAAGGGAGCATTCTTCAGGCCAAAAGGCATCACATTCCATTCACAGTATCCAAATGGATCTGTAAATGTTGTTGTGTACCTACCCTCAAACTTGATTTGAATCTGCCAAAATTCAAATTTCATATCAAATTTGGAAAATATCTTGACATAGTATAATCTAGCTAAGAGATCTTTTTTATTAGGTATGGGACACTTAATCCATCTCAAAGCTTGATTTAATGGCTTGTAATTGATTACAAGCCTAGGAGTTCCATGTTCAGTTTCTACAGATTTATTGACATAAAATGCAAAGCAAGACTAGGCAGATTTACTTTTTTTGATAATCTCCTTTTGTAAGAGACTATCAATTTTTTTTTTTTTAAATAAGCTCCTAATTCATCAGAATAGGATGGGTTTTGGTTGGAATATTTATTTCTGAGATATCCATTTCATATAGTAATTCCACCATTTGTTGTTTTCTTTTCTAGAAAGCATTTGGAAAATCATAACATATTTGGTTTTGGAAAAGGTTTTCAAAAGATTTTATTTTTGACTGTACAATACTATCTTGAAGTTGTTGCTTAATTCATTTGAAAACTATTTCCTCAAAAAGATAACTAATTTGATTTTGTTTGTATTGAAGCTGCTTTAAATCTAAAAAAAAAAAGAAGGATTTTTAACAAATTTAAACAATTTTTTCCCCAAGACAATCAACTTCAATAACTTTAGAAGATTTTTAAAATTCTTCTATTGCATCTAAGAAGGGATTGCCAAGAATTATTCTACTAGTCAAGTCTTTAGCTAGAAAGAAATCAGTTGTCTTTTCTAAAGAAGAATTCTGAACAATGACATTTAAAAGTTTGCAGTTGATACAATGGCCTTTCTTACTAGCAATCTTAAGACCTTCAATGGTTTTATCAAAATATTTTGTATTTAATCCTTCCTTAATATAGTTAAGATCCACACTAGAATCAATGATGAATTCATTTTTTTTATAATTAATTTAATTGGAACATACCACTTTTGGATTTTTAAGGAAGAAACCATTTAAAGAGATCTTCGTTATGATAAGATTCTTCTGGCTCTTTTCCATTTGCCTAATTTGATTTACTATCTGAGATTATTGAGTTTTTAAAAGCTTGATTTCTTGCTTTAAAAAATTGATCTCAAATTGTAAATCTTGAAGAGTTATAGGTCTTTCTTGTTTCTAGAAAACCTATCTAATATTTCTTTAAAATTGTAACTAGTACTTACCTGGGGTCTTGTAATGGTTGAAAAAAAGAGTTTACTTAAGAGTGTTCTTGAGTTTTTGAAGGTAGCTTTTATTTTCTTCGTTTTCAAGAAGCTTGCTAATAACTTCAAAAAGGAGTTCTTGATTTGTTGTTAAAGTGTTGATTGTTAACTTATTGACTTGTTCTCCTTTCTGCATCTTCTTGATTAGTATTAGAGGAGGAATAGTAATCATCACTTTGGGCTTTTGAGTTATCTTCCATTTCAAAAATCACATCTTCGTCTTCTTCTTCATTTTCTGAGAGTGATTCTGCTAGGAGCTCCCTTCATTCATTTAGAGTGTCCTCTTCTAGATCAAGTCCATTGACTCTTTTTTTTAGTCTATGATATCTGGCTGTATGACCAAGTTTATTGTATTTAAGATAAACAGATCTAGTATCTTTCTTTGGAGGAGGAGCATACTTGTGCTCTTCTTTTGAGGGGTTTGTTTCTTGTGGTAGATTTCTAAGATTTATAAGCCTGTGGGCTTTTCTTTGTATCCCTTAGTTTGTCAAACTTGGGACATTTGTGACTAAATTGTTCACAAATATCTCCCATTTCTTTTTTGTTTTGAGTTATTTCTCTTTCAATTTACTTTTGGATTTTATCTATTTGGCAAATTTTGAGAGCAGTTTTAGTAACATAAGCAACTAGTTGGGCTTATGTGAGTTGTTCATAAGGAATAATTCCATTGAATTAACTCCTTATCTTTTCCTGAATCTACCTAGGTAGACCAGCTAGAATTTTTTTTTTTTCCAAAAAGGCTGGTTACTATCCTATCTAGAGTATATTTGTGTAAAAAATATTTTTTTCTATTGTTGAAAATCACTGAGGGTTCTACATCTCAGATTGGATAGTAATTTAGAAGATTTATTCTTCCACACTCTTGGGTCACTAATAAAATGTTTGGTGATAGTATAAATAAAGGTATTAACTAAATCAACAATTAAATTGCCATGAGGATCCATTATAGGGTTTTCTTGATCATCAATTTTGTAGGCATCTAAAATCTGTTCAACAGGAGTAGATACTAATCCCACCATCCTTTGAAGGACCCAAGAAATCCAGCAACAAGGACATAGACCACAGCTAAGTCATCACATCTTTGCATAGTTTGATAAGCAGTGCTTACCATAGCCATTTGCTAGAGAATCTTGAATAACTCATACTCAGCCTTTCCATCTATGTTTTATTCATAGATGTTATTTACCATTGTAGGAATTCTGAGCAAGAGATATTTCCTTGTTAGGGTTAATGAGTCCATGTTGGTCTCTTGGTCTCCACGGAGCTATTACCCTAATAGTTTGAACGTTAGGATGATCCTTTGATGGAACTTCGGAAGCTTGATCCAAGGTTTTTATGTTTGTTGGAGACTCTTCTTCTTTTGAAAAATCTTTAACTATTAAAGATTTGCCTAGCTTTTTCTCCAAATTATTAAGCATCTAGATGACATTTTGGATTTCTATGGCATTTGAGAGCTTTGTCTTGTAAGGTCCATTTAAGGCCTTTTGTTTGTGAGAAGGAATCTCATGTGGTTTGAATAAAGGTTTCTCTATTCTCTTGTAGTCTGAAGTTTCTC
Organism: Bauhinia variegata; assembly: GCA_022379115.2. Taxonomy (NCBI): domain Eukaryota; kingdom Viridiplantae; phylum Streptophyta; class Magnoliopsida; order Fabales; family Fabaceae; genus Bauhinia; species Bauhinia variegata. Next base: position 12,581,629 of record CM039429.1, on the reverse strand, counting down.
CATTATAGAGTACAGGCTCTTTGAGCATGTTACCCTAAAGTCTGAAAATATTTGTTAGTATAGTTATTGTGCTTATAAATGACAGCAATATCATCAGGATTTACTTGTTGCTTAGTATCCTTGATTTTAAAGGGAGAAGCAAGAAGAGGTTTAGCATGATCTTGGGTCTCTACATAAAAAGTTTGGGGGGAGGTAGTTTAGAAATGAGTTTTCCTTTTCTGAAATGGCCCAAGGTTGACCTGATTTGATAGTATTTAAAGCTAGTTCCAAAAGGATAATCAATATTTTCCTTTATGGCATAAGCTTCAAACCAAGTAATAAACAAAATATTTATTTCAAAATCTTTGACAAATTTGAGCCATTGATCATGAAGTTCCTTTTTCTTTTCCCTTTGAAACTTTTCTAGAACCCATGATTTTTGAAGAGAATTTTCTTTTAACCAAAATTCAATTTTTAAAGTTTCAAGTTCTATTTGAAAAATAGGCGTTCCTTTTTCTTTTCCTCTTAAAACTTTTCTATAACCCATCATCTTTGGAGAGACTTTTCTTTGACCAAAAATCATTTTTCGAAGTTTCAAGTTTTACTCAAAAGGTTGTCTAATCATTTAAAAATTTGGTTTATTATTTAGTTGAGACCCAGTCGGAGAATTAGGAGGAGAAGAGGTGGATTCATACCTTATTTCCTCTATGGTAGAGTGCTTTTCTTCTACCTAGTCTTTTGGTTGATAGATTGCTACCCTGGCCTTAGATCTCTCAGTCAAGAAGAACACCGACCTTTATCATTGGGCTACTTGGAAATACCAAAACTCCTAGAGTTGTATAACTTGTAGATAATAACTATAGGGGTGGATCCAAGAACCATGTCATAACCATGAAGTTTGGTATTAAGTACTATTAATTTTTCTTTATATCTCTCTTAAACATAGAGATATTAAGAAAGCATCGGAACTAAACAGGACCAACAAACACATTAGTCTAGACTACTCCTATAAGAGAATCGAAAAATTTATTATGCCTACTTATAATTACATTTTATATAGACTTTTATGGTTTATTTCCCTTGCATTTAGATTCCCAATTAAGGTAAAACATGTTGCTTTTGATGTAAATTACTTATTTTGCAGGTTCAGGCATCAACTGGAAGCAGAAAGGTGAAAAAATAGCATTCTTCCAGAGCTCGCGATGGCAAGTTGCCCTCCTCGTCGTGGCGAGGTGTACCCGAGAGCAATAGAGGCAATTATGCCTTAGCTCGCTGTGGCGAGCTACCTGCGTCGCCGTGGCGACCTGTAAGAGTTCTGAAGTGTTCTAAACAAAGTGAACTTTTGGGAATCCTTCTCCTACAAGAATCAAGACTCCAAGACATAGAAGACTCTCTAGAATTATTATTTAAGTAGGATTGAAGTTGTGTAATTGTAATACAATTAGAATCCTAATTAAAGTATGATTAGGATTACATTATAGCCAAGAATTATAACTCAACTTAAAGTCCTAGAATGAGTCTAATTAGGAATGGAGGAATTATAAATAGGAAGGAGGACAGAGGACATGAACACCACGCATCACAGAGACCACAAGGCAAGCAAGCAAGCCTCTTCTACATCCTTTATGTTTTTTTATTTCAGCATTATCTTTTCTTCCACTGTTATGGCTAGCTAATTGCTTCTCTAGGGGCTAAGATGTAGCCCAATTACTTGTATAGATATGATTGATGATGTTATGACAATTCCAACTTTTATTTAATTGAGGTTTAATTTTCTACACTTCACTCTTAACTGATCTGGGCAATTAGTTAGGGGAAACTTGTGGGTTTTCTATGACTCGGAAGATTATTAGTTAACTTAGACCACGAGGCTTAAATCCATAGGGTTCTGTGGTGGTCTATACCTAAAATCCTACGTAGTCATAAGGGTTATAGGGAGATCCCCTAGAATACCCTAAAGGGATGTCCATGAAACTTAATGCAATTATGGTTACTACAACTCGCACAGGCAAGTAGCAAGGTTGGTAATTGTAATTAGATTCAATCTGACCTCACGCCAAGGCTGGTTGATGAGATTAGGGAATCCTAGTTAGCAATTAATGATTGTGGAAGTCATAACTGAATCATGAAAGTCTATACCAAGGACTTGTGGTGAAATCTGAATCCCTAGACCTTTATATCTTAATTCTTCTACTTATATTCCTACTTTACTTTTCTTGACTATTATGTTATTTTCTTTTATTGCTATTATCACCATAATTTGACCGCTTGAGCATTATTAGCATTCTTATACTCTAGTAATCAATCACAATCCCTTGGGTATGACAACCCCTAGAGTACTTGCCAGCTGCACTGATAGTGTACACTTGCACTTTATTCCATCCATAATTCACATCCATTCTACACCTATTTCTACACTCACAAATATCACATCAAGTTTTGACACCGTTTGTTGGGGATCCTTTCATTGATATTAGAGGAATTAATAAGATAGTGACTCAAGCACAATTTTATTTTTCTGTTTTACTTTGAATTCATTTCTTCTTCTTTTTAGTGAAATTTTTCTGGTGCATGAAGCAAACTCTAATCCCTTTGGATCTAGAAATTGAAAACACAATCAGGAGAATCTGAAAGGAGAGAAGAGTGGTTAGAAATTTATAGCCAGAATTGGAGAAGATGGCAGCCCCAAACGATCAACTGAATGGAGGACATATTCCTCTTCGTACTTTTGTTGTCCCAAAAATTCAGAATGCTATGTCAAGCATCCAGAATCCAGTTGTTGAAGCAAATAACTTTGAGATCAAACCAGCTATAATCCAGATGATACAAACTAATCAATTTGCAGGAGCACCTAATGAAGATTCAAATCTGTACCTTTTTACTTTTCTGGAGATCTATGATACTTTCAAGTACAACGGGGTGTCAGAGATGGAGCAAGAAGGTGGCTGAATTCTTTGCCAACAAGTTCAGTTGAGACATGGGATGCCTTAGCCCAGAAATTTCTTACTAAATACTTTCCTCCTTCGAAGACTACCAAGCTGAGAACTGAGATTGTCAACTTTGATCAATTTGATAGAGAATCTCTTTATGATGTCTGGGAAAGATTCAAGGAACTACTAAGGAAGTGTCCACACCATGGAATGCAAGATTGGCTAGTCATGCAAGTGTTCTATGAAGGATTAGGCCCTAACACCAAAACAGTAGTAGATGCAGCAGCTGAAGGAGCCTTTCTAATCAAAGATTATGCTAAAGCCTATGAGTTACTTAAAGAGGTCACCACAAATGCCTCTGATTGGAGCTCTAGGAGGGATAATGACAAGAAAGTAGCTGGTATTCAAGATGTTGATGCAATTACAAAACTTTCATCCAAATTGGATTAGGTACTTTCTCTCCATACTACTCTACTCAAAGGAAATTCCATAGAGACTGTGCAAGAAGAAGCCGAAGAGGTGAACTATGTGGGGAACAACAATCCCTACTCCAAGACCTATAATCCAGGCTGGAGGAATCATCCTAATTTTTCATGGAAAAATTCAGCACAGGTAGCACCTCCTTATCAACCAAAACAACAACAACCTCCAAGAATGAATTTAGAATAAGCCATGGCCAAACTTGCAGCATCCCAAGCTGCTCTTACTGAGAAAACCAATTAATTCATGGTAACTACAAATGCTTCCATCAAGCAATTGGAAAACTAGGTAGGCCAAATTTCTCAACTTCTCGCTACAAGACAGCCTGGTATATTACCAAGCACAACTGAAGCAAATCCTAAAGATGTTAAAGCCATCACTCTGAGGAGTGGGAAGACACTTGGTGTTGTCCAATAACCCACACCACAAGGAGAAAAAGAAGCTGAAACTAAAGCTAAAAAAGTACCTAAAGACGCACCAGAAGAGAGGCCAAAACCTCAGGAGCTAGTGGAGAAGCTGAGGTCAAATCTGTTCCCTGACAATCTTCCACCATACAAGCCGCCTCTTCCTTTTCCAAAATAGATTCAAAAAGCAGAAGTTGGACAGACAATTTGCAAAGTTTCTTGAGGTATTTAAAAAATTACATATTAACATTCCTTTTGCAGAAGCTTTGGAACAGATGCCCAGCTATGTGAAGTTCATGAAGGACATCCTGTCCAATAAAATAAAGCTACAAGATTATGAAACAGTTGCACTTACTGAGGAATGCAGTGTTATACTCTAAAAGAAACTACTACAGAAGCTTGAAGACCGAGGGAGTTTCATCATTCCATGAATTATAGGCCAAGAGTACTTCAGCAAGGCATTATGTGATCTTGGAGCAAGCATAAATCTCATGCCACTTTCAATCTACAAGAAGCTGAACATTGGAGAAGCCAAGCCTACTACTGTATCTTTACAACTAGCTGATATATCCATCAAATATCTAAGAGGTATAATAGAGGATGGTTTAGTTAAAGTTGATAAATTCATCTTCCCTGCAGATTTCATAGTACTAGATATGGAAGAAGATCAGGAGATCCCTATCATTCTAAGAAGACCATTCTTAGCAACTGGGAGAGCCCTGATAGATGTACAAAAAGGGAATCTGACCCTTAGAGTACAAGAAAAGTAAGTGACCTTTGACATTCTCAAAGCACTAAAACATCTAGCTGATGAAGAATCATGTTATAGAGTAGAACTCGTAGATCAATGCATCCAAGAGGTGGAACAAATCTAAAAATTTTCAGAACCTCTTGAAGCTTGCTTAGCTGGATTGACACTAGAAGAAGATCCTGACATTGAAGAATGCATTCAACAACTTGAGGCAACCCACCAGTATTCATCAAGAACCCTACTGAAGAATTAGGAAAGCCAAGAGACAAAACCAAATCTTCACTAGATGATGGAAACATGGCCACCAATGCTGCCAATGGAGGCATTGCTGCCAGCACTGCCAATGGGAACGTTGCTACTGCCAATGAAGACGTTGCTTCCAGCATTGCACATGGGAATGTTGCTGCCAAGTGGAGTAGAGACCCACTTGAAGTGCCACTTAGTCCCATGACAAGAGCTAGGGCAAAGAGGTTTAAGGAAGCCCTAAATGGGATGGTGCAAGAAGCATTGGAACAAGCTAATTCATGGAGGCCCATGGTCAAGCTAGCCAACAAATTGATTGTATTTGATTAGGAAATTACAGAGCTGATTGTATTAGGATTAGTTACTTTATTTAGTTTCCTAATTTTAGAAGTAATATGATTTGATTAGATTACATTAGATTACTTTTATTTATTTCCTTTTCTATTTAAACAAGATTTCCTATTCTTGTAAAGCCTTTAAATAGGCCTCTTTGATTCAATAATATTTAGAATATGCGTTTAAACCAAATTGTGAGTTTTTCATATTCTCTCTAGTTCTTTGTGAGCTATTCGACTTATCAATCAAGCATCCATCCTTGATTGTGGCATCTTCACTATACCAAGGTTCACACCTCAATATAGGTGCTAGGTTGCAGTTTGTCCATCCAAGCCTGAAGTAGAAACGATCCTTAAACAATTTCGTTACGGGTTTCGTCATAATGTTGGCGGGGTTCTCCTTGCAAACACGAGTGATATTAGAGTGTCAATCCTTCAGAGGAAACATGTGAGTTGTGTGAAGTGAGGAATTTTTTTTACTAACATTTTCTTCTTGCAGCAAGCATGTCTCATGAAAGTGCTTCGATAGGTGCAAGGGTGGTGTAGATCCACAACCGATGATGGAGGCAGTGACAAGAGAGGTGAGGAGAATGATGAGAACGGAGTTGGAAGCCTTACATAACAGAATAAACTGCAGAGAAAATGCCAAAGGGAGCCACCTCGCGTGCCTAGAGGAGGACGAGCTCTACCAAGGAGAGCAAGAGCTGAACCCGAGGAGTATGAAGGGGAAGGCTTTGATGATGAAGATGATCTGGGTTCAACCATTGACCCTAGGAGGTATGGTGGACAGTTCAGAGGATTTAGAGAACCCATTCATGAAGATGCCCTACCCATTAGGCAGCTTGAGGGAGTTGGTCGTGAGAGGCGACCTAAATATTTCCAAACTAGATGCCATGTGAACGAAAAAGTATGTAGCTTGATCATTGATGGTGAGAAGAATGCTAACTTTGCTAGTACTTATATGGTTGAGAAGCTAAGTTTACCCACCTTAAAGCACCCTAAACCTTATAGGTTAAAGTGGCTGGAAGGCAGTGGAGACATATGGGTAACAAAGCAAGTGTTAGTTGCATTCTCAATTGGCAAATATAAGGATGAAGTGCTTTGTGATGTGGCACCAATATATGATTGTCACTTACTCTTAGGGCATCCTTGGGAGGTTGGAAGAGAGGTTACTTATGATAAAAAGAATAGATGCATTCTTTCTATGAATAACAGAAAAATTAAGTTAGTTTCTCTCAAACTAGAAAAGGCACTTGAAGATCAAAAGAGAATTCAAAGGCAAAATTCTGAAAGAATAGTGAATGAGTGCAAAAGAAAATGAGGTAGCTTTTGAAAAAGAAAATAGTGCTAAAAATGAAAGTGAGAGTCCAGAAGAAAAGAATAGAGTGATTGAGTGTGAGAGTGGTGAGAAAAGTGAGGAGAAAAAGAATGAGGAGGAAAAAGAAATAGAGAGAAAATTTGAGAGAAAAGAAACTATATATGAGTCTGAAAAAGAAGTAAGTGTAATTAAGAAAAATAAGAGTGAAGAAGGTGGACAGCAATGCAAAAATGAGAGAGTACTTGAGATAAAAGAAAAATTCCTGCATGAGTGCACAAGAAAAAGTGAGGATAAGAGTGTGAGTTTTTCTCATGATTTCATAATTATATCTCTTAACTCTTGTTCTAGTGATTTTTCTTTCTTGCAGAATTTTCATAGAGATTTTTCAAAGGAACTGCCTAGTGGATCATCATGTGTTATAAAGGAGAAAACTCCAATGGATCCTAGAGGTAAATCTAAATTGATTGAGAAATTTGAATATTTGTTTGAGTATGATCCTAATATTATCATTACGATTGATGTGTGTGGTGGATTAGCTCATAAAAATTTCTATATAGGTGATTTTATTCTACTCTCTAGTAGTAGAGCAAAATCTTTAGGACTTGAGCATGCTAATACATTGTATGAGGATCATGTTACTTGTTCTAACATGTTGAATGCAATTGGAACTACTGAACATAAATCTGTCAATAGGGATGTTAATTCCTTGATTGGGGAGCTTGAAACTCATATGCATGAAGGTCACATATGTAAATCCTATTGTCATGATCCTACTGTCGTGAAAAGGAGTGATGAATTTTTCTTGACTTGTGCTATTGATTCCTTGCTGCACTTTAAGGATAATATGGTTCTTAATTCTTCATGTCAAAGGAAAGTATCAATCCTTAATGCAAATAAGTTGGGATTTGACTACTATGCTTCTATGTCTTTCTTGCATGATTTTAAAAGTTGTTTCATTCTTGATTCAGTATCACCAAGGAATATACTTGTCTTTGCACTTGATTTGAATCCATTGGAATTGGATTTCGTTAAAGCTTCAAGTACTGCTGCCAATGAAGACGTTGCTTCCAGCATTGCACATGGGAATGTTGCTGCCAAGTGGAGTAGAGACCCACTTGAAGTGCCACTTAGTCCCATGACAAGAGCTAGGGCAAAGAGGTTCAAGGAAGCCCTAAATAGGATGGTGCAAGAAGCATTGGAACAAGCTAATTCGTGGAGGCCCATGGTCAAGCTGGCCAACAAATTGATTGTATTTGATTAGGAAATTACAGAGCTGATTGTATTAGGATTAGTTACTTTATTTAGTTTCCTAATTTTAGAAATAATATGATTTGATTAGATTATATTAGATTACTTTTATTTATTTCCTTTTCTGTTTAAACAAGATTTCCTATTCTTGTAAAGCCTTTAAATAGGCCTATTTGATTCAATAATATTTAGAATATGCGTTTAAACCAAATTGTGAGTTTTTCATATTCTCTCTAGTTCTTTGTGAGCTATTCGACTTATCAATCAAGCATCCATCCTTGATTGTGGCGTCTTCACTATACCAAGGTTCACACCTCAATATAGGTGCTGGGTTGCGGTTTGTCCATCCAAGCCTGAAGTAGAAACGATCCTTAAACAATTTCGTTACGGGTTTCGTCATAATGTTGGCGGGGTTCGTATCAGTTGGTATTAGAGCCTGGGTTTCATCATAATGTTGGCGGGCTTCGCAGCATTGGTGGCCATGTTTCCATCACTAGAGCAAGCACCCAAATTGGAGCTAAAACTATTACCTGATCACTTGAAGTACAGCTACCTAGGAGATTCAAAGACACTACCGTTAATTCTTTCTGCTTCCTTAACCAAAGAACAGGAAGAAAAACTACTAAAAGTGCTAAGAGCAAACAAGAATGCACTAGGGTGAACTATTACTGACATCAAGGGCATAAGTCCCACCCTATGCATGCATAAGATCTATATGGAGGAAAATTTCAAGCCTTTAGTAGAGCATCAAAGAAGACTGAACCCCCAAATGAAAGAAGTGGTCAAAAAATAAGTGCAAAAATGGCTAGATGCAGGTATAATTTATCCTATTTCTGACAACCCTTAGGTGAGTCCTATGCAAGTAGTGCCAAAGAAAGGAGGAATCACTATGGTAGAGAATGACAAGAATGAGTTAATTCCACTAGAACTGTGACTGGATGGAGAGTGTGCATTGATTACAGGAAGCTGAATAAAGCAACCAGAAAAGATCACTTTCCACTTCCATTGATTGATCAAATGCTAGACAGGTTAGCAGGATATCCCTTCTATTGTTTTCTGGATGGATATTTTGGCTATAATCAGATTTCCATAGCCCCTGAAAACCAAGAAAAGATAACATTTACATGCCCCTATGGTGCCTTCACATTTAGGAGGATGACATTTGGGTTATGTAATGCACCTGCTACATTTTAGAGGCTCATGATGGCATTATTTTTTGATGTAGTGGAGAATTTCATAGAAATTTTTATGGATGATTTCTCAGTATTTAGGAACTCATTTGACTCTTGCCTCCACAACTTGTCATTAGCCCTTAAAAGGTGCCAAGAAATAAATTTGGTGCTAAATTGGAAAAATGCCACTTTATGGTGACATAAGGCATTGTTTTGGGCCACAAGATATCATTAAAAGGCATACAAGTAGACAGAGCCAAGGTGGAGTTGATTAAGAGACTTCCTCCTCCTTCTACTGTCAAAGGAGTGAGGAGTTTTCTAGGGCATGCAGGATTTTACAGGCGATTCATCAAGGATTTCTCTAAGATGACAAAGTCACTGTGCAACCTTTTCTTGAAGGAAGCAGAATTTTCTTTCACAAAAAAATGCAAAATTGCATTCGAAACCTTGAAGAAAGCCCTCATCACTACTCCCATCATGATCACGCCAAAGTGGGGAGAACCATTTGAGATAATGTGTGATGCAAGTGACTATGTGATGTGTGAATTGTGAGTGAATTAATAGGGTGAAAAAGGATGTGAAATAGAGATGGAATGAAGTGCAAACGTACACTATCAATGTAGCCAGCAAGTATTCCGGGGTTGTTATACCCAAGGGATTGTGATTGATTACTAGAGTATATTAACTCCAATAATGCTCAAGCGGTCGAAAGAGGATGATAACAACAATATAAACTAAATTATAAAACAGCATAACAGTAAGAGAAATATGAGTAGAAGAAATAAGGAATAAAGGTCTAGGGATTCAGATTTCACCACAAGTTCTTGATATAGACTTTCATGATTCAGTTATGACTTTCCACAATTATTAATTGCTAGCCAGGATTCCCAAATCTAATCAACCTACCTTGGCATGAGGTCGGAGTGATCCTAATTACAATTACCAACCCTGCTACGGGCCAGTGCGAGTTGTAATAACCATAATTGCATTAAGTTCCATGGAAATCCCTTTCGGGTATTCTAGGGGATCTCCCTAGCTCCCTTGTAACTACATAGAATTCTGGGTATAGACAGCCTCAAAACCCTATGGATTTAACCCCCATGGTCTAGGTTAACTAATCATCTTCCCAGTCATAGAGAACCCATAGATTTCTCCAACTAATTGGCCAGAAAAGTTAAGAATGAAGTGTAGAAAATTAAATCAATTAAATAAAAGCTAGAATTATCATAACATCATCAATCATGTCTATACAAATACTTGGGCTACATCTTAGCCCCTAGAAAAAAAGTTAGTTACACATAGTATAACTTAAACATATAACATAAAAGAAAGAAAACATGGAAATAAAATGAGTAGAAGAAAAGTGTCTTGGATCCTTGCTCCTTGCGCCTTCCTCGCTGCTCTTCTTGCTAAGTTGCCAATTCTTATTTATAATGTAACCAATCCTAATTTTACTCACACTAGAACTCTTGATATTCTCCCTAAGTTTACTCAAACTATGATTTTATTTAGAACAATCATTTTCTTAGTCCTACTTGAATTATAACTCTTAGATAAATTACAACTTTAATTACAAAGTCATTCCTAATCATACTCTATTTAGGACATTAATCATTCTAGTAGGACTTAACAACTTCAATCCCACTCAAACTAGGATTCTTAAGAATTTAATTTCTATGGCTACATATCTCTTTTAGTTCCACTCCAACTAGGATTCCAAGTAGAGTTTTACTTGAATTAGGACTCTTAGTTGTATTATAACTCTAGCCACAAAAATCATTCCTAATCATGCTTGAATTAGGATTCCAAATAGCTACATACTTTCAAGACTTCAATCCCACTTGAACAATGTTCTGGAGAGTCTTCTAAGTCTTGGAGTCTTAATTATTGTAGGAGAAGAATTCCCGGAAGTCCAATTGGTTTATAACTCTTCAAAACAGCTCCAAAAATCCTCCAGCTCGCCACGGCAAGCTATGGCAGAATGGACATTGTGCTCTCGGGTTCACCTCGCCACGGCGAGGAAGGGAGCTCACCACTGCAAGCCTTGGCAAATTGGAGAATTGTTCCTTTTTGCTTCCAACTTTCACCTGAACCTGCACCAAAAGGAAATTGCATCAAAAGCAACATGTTTTACCGTAATTGTGGACATAAATGCAAGGGAATTAAATCATAAAAGTCTATATAAAATGTGATTATCACTATGTAGTAGAGTTGTTCTGGGGCAGACAAGAGATAAGACTTTCAGAGCTATCTACTACACAAGCAAGACTCTTGATCCTGCTCAAGTCAACTATGCCACAACAGAAAAGGAGTTGTTAGCTGTGGTCTTTGCCTTTGACAAATTCAGACCATATCTCATTGGCAATAAAACCATAGTCTACACTGACCATGTTGTATTAAAGTACTTGATGAACAAGAAAGATGCCAAGCCAAGACTAATAATATGGGTATTACTACTTCAAGAATTCCATTTGGAGATAAAAGACAAGAGAGGAGCAGACAACCTCATAGCAGATCACCTATCCAGACTAGAAAAACATGCTAAGGACAACTTGCTAGTAGCAGACTCCTTCCCTGATGAAGAAGTTTTCTCCATTAACACAATTGCAAAGACAAGATGGTACAAAAGAAGAATTAGTGAACCATGGTATGCTGACTATGTCAACTACCTAGCAAGCCATGAACTCTCACCTGAAGCAATGTATCAACAAAGGAAGAAATTTCTATCTGAGGTAAAATACTATTTTTATGATAACCCTTTTCCTTATTGTAGATGCAGTGATCATATGATTAGAAGGTGTGTCCCAGAAGAAGAATACTCTTCCATCCTAGAGAGTTGCCATTCAAGTAGCTATGCAGGACATTATGCAGCTCACAAAATAGCAAACAGAGTGCTACAAAGTGGGTTCTATTGGCCGACACTCTTCAAAGATGCACAAACTTTTGTTAAAAGTTGTGATAAATGCCAAAGAGCTGGGAATTTGTCCAGGAAGCATGAAATGCCTCAAAACCCAATCTTAGAGTTAAATTGTTTGATGTTTGGGGCATTGACTTCATGGGAACATTTCCATCATCATATGGCAACCTATACATCTTAGTTGCAGTGGACTATGTGTCTAAATGGGTAGAAGCTACAGCCTCTCCAACAAATGATTCCAAAGTGGTACAAAAAATTTCTTAGAAAAAACATATTTACCTACTTTGGAGTCCTTAGAACACTGATAAGTGATGGAGGCACACACTTCTGCAACAAACCACTCAGAACTCTCTTGGAGAAATATGGAGTAAAGCATAAAATTACCACCCCTTATCACCCACAAACCAGTGGACAAGTAGAGGTGTCTAATAGAGAACTAAAGAGGATATTAGAGAAAATAGTCCACAACAAAATATTAGACTGGTCCTTGAAGCTTAACGATGCACTCTGAGCATATAGAACAGCATTCAAGACTCCCTTAGGCATGTCACCATTCAACATAGTCTTTGGGAAAGAATGCCACCTACCAGTCAAGATGGAGCATAAAGCATATTGGGCTATGAAGTTGCTGAATTTTGAACCACATGCAGCTGGGCAAAATAGGTTGTTACAACTGAATGCTCTAGATGAATTTAGAAGGGAGGCATATGAAAACGCCCGAATTTATAAAGAAAGAATCAAAGCTTGGCATGACAAGAAGATCACAAGCAAGAACTTCTATCCTGGACAACAAGTGCTGCTATTCAAATCCAGACTCAGACTCCATCCAGGTAAGCTAAAATCAAGGTGGTCAGGACCCTACACAATCACTAATGTGACTTCATTCGGAGCCATAGAACTACAAGGAAACAAGCACAATTTTAAGGTAAATGGACATAGACTAAATCTGGAACACCTTATTTTAACTATTATATTTATGAAAACACCTTTCATTTAACTCTATTTCATAAGGCAATTACCAATTAGAAGTTTAAGTCTCAATTGGACAGCTTACTGTTTTAGACAGCTTGCTGCCCTGTTCTTGTAAAGTATGAAAACGTGACATATAAATATCAGAAAATCATGAAAAGCTCCAGATTACAAGTTTAATGTGTCTAGAATATGTGGTAAAAATTTCATACAAAATCTCGTTGGTTTGGTGGGTTAATTAAGCAAAGTTTTTACACTGCCCTGTGTACTACGAGAATACTATTTTAGCTATTTTGGAAAATTATTTGGGCATGGATTTGTGCTCCAATTGCCACGAAAATTTGTAGGGATGAAGGTAAATATACCAAATACTTTCTATAAAATTTTCAAGTTAAAACTCAGGGTTTAAGACATCTTACTTGATTTATCCTCTTAACTGCTAGAAAATCGGTTTTAGGGTTATGGTACATGCTTGAGTAAAATTCTATTAATTTACCTCTTCCATCCATTCAGTCCATTTCTCATTTATGAGCAATACAATGCATCCTTATACATCAAGTATTCAACAAAAATAAATAATTACACATTAATCATGGATTTTACAAATTAAATCACAACCACACTCTATTTGAAGCTTTCCAGCCACCCTTGGTGTTTCTCCACCTGGAAATCATTGGTATTTCCACAAAAATGGATATGAGACTTCAAGTCTCAGTAGCTAATGAGCCAATTAATAAATATACAAGGTTGGTACGAGTTAATAATCTCAATAAACAACATATGAATGCAAAGGAAACACCATGATGCACATAATAACACATACTCACTTAGAACCACTTCTTTGGCAGCTCTAAGCACTATAGAATGATATTCCTCTTAAATATCATTTAAACACAGCAAGGAAGATGTATATAATAGCATACCACAAGCACTCAGCCATGGGCAAATATATAGATTGCAAGAAGAGGTTAAGGGAGTCATTAGCTACCTCAACTCCTAGTTTTGGTTCTCTTCTTTCTTTCTTTCTTTCTTCCTTCCTTCCTTCCTTTGCTGCAGCTCCTACATTCTTTCCAGCAAGATGCCGACCTCCTCCCCTCACTTTCTCCTTTTATTTATTTTCCTTTTTGTCTAATTTATTTTCTATATTTATTTCCTTGTATTAATTAATTAATATCATGGGTCATCAAGGGTGTGGTCAAATATGGCTGCTATGGCCATGTGTGGCTGCTGGGATTGGTTGTCTCATTGACTCACCAATTCCCCTTAACCGACCTTCCCTTCTTCAGCTGCACAAGCCTTCTAATTCCCCTTAATTATCTCTATTATTTATCTCACAAAATATCACCAAAATATCATACAAAATTTCATGAATGCCATTATCATACTATGGCATTTTGTCAAGCTATGATTGGTGGGAGTGTCCTCTTTACTTGCACAATTTCTAGAGGCCATAGGCATGCAACGTGGCGTGGGTCCTTGGGGGAGGTAGCTGCTGCCTTCATTTGGTCCAATTAGGACCAATTTAGTCACATTCTAACCATCTCCCAATTAGTAGTTTACTTAGATGGCCATTTAATCCAATTGCACTAATTATACCACACCTCTAACTCTTTAATTCCTTAATAAATTATTCAAAGTTCATTCCTCTTAATTCACTTCATTTTTATGATAGTGAGAATCACAATTACATAAGCACATACAATAGAAAGCAACTAAGAGTTCACCATTCACTTTCAATCATATTTCATCAAGTAAGATAGAAATTAAATTTCATAGTCCTTTAACATGTTATAAAATCACATTACCATTTATATATGGCTATCATGAATAAAATAAAAGGATGTTATACTAGTTCTCATCCAACTAGTTTCCTTGCTATTGAACTAGGTAATATTACAACTAGTCCAATTTAAACTAGATAACTATATAGCTTCTCATCTCTTTTGGTTTCCAACTAAATGACATCATTTAGTTCCTTTTATAATGCCTTCTATATATATATTCTTATTAGATTTGGGCTAATATACAACCATATAAATACATAACATCAATTCCCTAGCTATATGTGCATGTACACATATATATCATCCTTATACATATCCTTAGTATTCTCACACTTCACATTTGCATTTAGCAAACATACCACTAATTAAATTATTCTAATGTAGATTTATATTCTTCTCTTAGAAAATTCGGGATGTTACAAAAGTCATACCTAACTAGTCCAGAGACACAAGTGCATGTTGTCAACCTTCAAGATCCTCCATGAAAGCAGACAAAGTTAGGCTGAGGACTATAAACCAAGCACTTATGGGAGGCAACCCATAGGTTCTTATCTCTTTCATAATTTTTGTGTGTTTCAATTTTTGTTTTTCTCTCACTTTTCTACTACTCAACACTTTTAAATTCAATTATGGAAGCCATGCAGATGTTAGAAATCAAACAAGAGCAGATTTGATCGAGTTCGGGACAAAAACAAGGCAAAATCGAAGTGCAGCTCACTATGGCGAAGTCCAAAGTCGCCACGGCGAGCTCTACTATTCACAATCCAAATTTCAAAAAAAAAAAAAAAACACTCACCACCAAACTGAGTAACTTTATAGACTATAGCTATCAGTGGTACGACACGTCTATACAATGGCACAACATAGCTGAGCAATATTTGGAAGCGAGTGCAGTGGGACATACTGGCTTGCCACCATTCCCAGCCTGGCCTCGTCCACCACACTATGCACCACCACCACAGGAAGAGCAAGCAGAATTTGAAGGAAGCTCCAAAGAGACTAACTAGGTTGTCATATCAAGTTGGCCCTTTCTTTACCTAGTCTAATTGTTCATGCATTGAGGACAATGCAATATTTAAGTGTGGGGGAGAGACATATTTTAAATAGCCTAGTAGTTGAAATAAATTTTTAATTTGAGTAGTAGAATAGCTTAATTTGCATGATTGTGTGAATTTTTCTTAATTTTCTTTGTTTTTGCATGACTGTATGATTGTTTGTTTTGACTGAAAACCATGGCTCATGATGAAAATGGTGCCTAACTAAGAATATGGGATGAGGAATCTTCAATTATTATGGAAATAATACATGATTGTTCAATTTATCTATTCCATTTATGATTGAAAAGCCTCTGGGAATTCTGAGCCTACCCTGTCAATGTGTGATACGACAATTATTCCCATTATATGCATATTAGTGAGATATTGGAGTAATGTGAGGATGAATTTTCCCCTAGTGAGCTTTTGAGCCATTAAGCTGCATTAATAAAGCTCATCATTTGTTTGTGAGTGAACAGGGCATTCTTAATTTTTCTAGAACTTTCTCTTTTATACATTTTGAGACCACATTGAAATCACAGAGACTAGGATGATTAGGGCACCTAGGATTACACCCTCTAACCTAGTCTCACCCTTTTGTAGCCAATCTGTCCAAGCCTGTTTCTGATAGTATGGTGGATCATGGTAGATTTGATTAGTAATCAATTAATTACCATGAAACCCCACCGCATAACTTGTAAACACAGAACATCTAGTCTAGGGATGGTATGTGTTGATATCCTATACATCTAAACCTTGACAGTTAAGCTACCCCTCAGTTAACCCTTTTCAGCTTAGCTTTTCCCTTCTTTTAACCCTATCTCTATCATGATTTCATTCCTCAGTTTCTCCTCCAAATGGACACCAACACTTTGAAGGAATGTGTGAATTCAGGGCAGGAAAGATTACATAGAGGAAGATAAGAATTAGAACCCCAAAGGATAAATGGGACTCCCTTGAAAAAGAATAGAAAAAAGCGCAATGAGCAAGAAAAGAAGAAAAGAGTAAAATGCTCTGAAAAATTAGAAAAAGAAAGGAAAGGAAAAGATAGGAAAGGAAAGAAAAGAAAAAGGTCAAAAGACTCAGAAGCCAAAGATAAAGGGAGTAAAAGATGAAGTATTTGGGCTTGTAATTGGAGAGTATGTGAAATAAAGGGTAGTTCTGAATTCACATAATTCATTCTTAATGTGTCGTAAGCCTTTATCACCTTCACATAGCCCCATTATAACCCTTTGATTAGTGTCGTGATTTGTTGAAGTGGTGGAGATTTGATATAAGAGCAAGCCTATGGAAAAACCATGGGGTGATCCCTGAAATGAGTGAAAATCCAAGCCTCCAAACACTTGTGAGATGAGTGCATACCATACCCATGAGAGAGCAAATTCATCCCTCACAACTCACACTCCCTAAAGCCTGAGTGGCTTTTATGCATGTATTCACTTGATTAAATACCTTACATCTTCATTATGGCTTTTCATGATATTATCATCTTATTTTGCCCTATTACATAGAAACTTTCTTTCTACTATCTCATTAAGTGAGAATTAAGCCTATACCATTCCTTATTGAGAGTTACCTTGGGACATTGGGATTATTCCATATTGTTGTGAATGAGATTGCATTATGACATGATGGTTGAATTCCAAAACATCCAATGAGAAAATTCTGATGCCAGATATGGTTAGTAAGTCAGTTATGTGTGAAAGCCTTGCTATCTTGTATGTATGCTTGTGTTTGTTTTACTCGGGACGAGTAAAAAGATAAGTGTGGGGGAGTTTGATAATTACATTTTATATAGACTTTTATGGTTTATTTCCCTTGTATTTAGATTCCCAATTACGGTAAAACATGTTACTTTTGATGTAAATTACTTATTTTGCAGGTTCAGGCATCAACTGGAAGCAGAAAGGTGAAAAAATAGCATTCTGCCAGAGCTTGCCAGGGTGAGGTGTACCCGAGAGCAACAGAGGAAATTCTGCCTTAGCTGGCCGTGGCGAGCTACCCGCGTCACCGTGGAGACTTGGAAGAGTTTTGAAGTGTTCTGAACAAAGTGAACTTCCGGGAATCCTTCTTCTACAAGAATCAAGACTCCAAAACATGGATAGAAGACTCTCCAGAATTATTATTTAAGTAGAATTGAAGTTGTGTAATTGTAATACAATTAGAATCCTAATTAAAGTATGATTAGGATTACATTATAGCCAAGAATTATAACTCAACTTAGAGTCCTAGAATGAGTCTAATTAGGAATGGAGGAATTATAAATAGGAAGGAGGACGGAGGACATGAACACCAAGCATCACAGAGACCACAAAGCAAGCAAGCAAGGTGTTACTATTCTACATCCTTTATGTTCTTTTATTTCAGCATTATGTTTTCTTCCACTGTTATGTCTAGCTAATTGCTTCTCTAGGGGCTAAGATGTAGCCCAAGTACTTGTATAGATATGATTGATGATGTTACGACAATTCTAACTTTTATTTAATTGAGGTTTAATTTTCTGCACTTCACTCTTAACTGATCTGGCCAATTAGTTGGGGGAAACTTGTGGGTATTCTATGACTCAGAAGATAATTAGTTAACTTAGACCACGAGGGTTAAATCCATAGGGTTATGCGGTAGTCTATACCCAAAATCCTGTGTAGTCATAAGGGTTCTAGGGAGATCCCCTAGAATACCCGAAAGGGATGTCCATGGAACTTAATGCAATTATGGTTACTACAACTTGCACAGGCCCGTAGCAGGGTTGGTAATTGTAATTAGATTCAATCTGACCTCACGCCAAGGCTGGTTGATGAGATTAGGGAATCCTGATTAGCAATTAATGATTGTGGAAGTCATAACTGAATCATGAAAGTCTATACCAAGGACTTGTGGTGAAATCTGAATCCCTAGACCTTTATATCTTAATTCTTCTACTCATATTCCTACTTTACTTTTCTTGACTATTATGCTATTTTTTGTTATTGCTATTATCACCATAATTCGACCGCTTGAGCATTATTAGCGTTCTTATACTCTAGTAATCAATCACAATCCCTTGGGTATGACAACCCCTAGAGTACTTGCCAGCTGCACTGATAGTGTACACTTGCACTTTATTCCATCCATCATTCACATCCATTCTACACCTATTTCTACACTCACAAATATCACATCACCTACTATCATGCAAGCACATGAGCATGAATGTATCTAAGCCTAGTCTAGTTATAGGTTTGGCCACTACTTGCACACATCCTATGTGCATGAAGTTGTATTTTTCTATTGTTTTTGAAAATTATTTTCCGAATAAGAGAATAAATTCTTCTTGATTTGAATTGACATTAATGTAGTTGTCTACCTTCTTAAGGTTATAAGACATTTTTGTAAAGAAACTCCTATCATAAAGTTTATTTTCTAGAACTTCAAGTAAAGTCCAATTGTCCAAATCTTTGTTGATGTTTTCAAAATCCATTTCTTCTTTGAAAATATATTTAGAGTTATCTTTGAATTTAATTTTTGAAGATCTAGAAGATCCAGTTGACAATTAAAATCTAAAAAAAAGAAAGTGATGCATTTTAAAACTTAAAAACTTTGTAAACAATATTTTGAAAATACAATATCACAACTTTTAGGTTCCATAAAGATGTAAACTATGAATCAGATCAATAAATTAAAGTTATATAATGACCAAAATATCTAACTATCAGTATAAACAAAATTCTAGGTTTCCTAGCCACAGTCATACTAATGGATATGAGAGCATAGATGATAGAGGTGCCTTAGAACGTCATCCCTTGGCTTGGACAGGACTTACCCTCTTGATGAACTCATATTAACCATGCTGTTGTCGGTCTCCCCTGAATGTATTCATACTTGTAAGTAAATATAAAGTTCAAACATAACTATTAATTTATCACATCAATATATAGCTTTCATCTCTACTTTAGTGGCTGCAATATATATGTGTGTTTGTGCGCACGCACACGCTTGCATATAATTTAAGATGTCAGTCCATAGATTCTCCCAATAATCTTCTCATCCTTGGTCACATTGTGCTGCAAAGGAAATTTATTCACAAGCTTTATGACAAGGAACAAAATCTACTTCAAATTAGGTTTTAAAAGTAAATTTAATGGGCCTAAAATGGATAGGTATTGATTTGATCAGAGTAAAAAATTTGAGTCAAACATCACTAAAGCCCTACAGCTTTATGAAACTGGGCAAGCAGATTTAATCATTTGGGCTGAAAGTTACTTAAGCCCAATATCCTCATGAACCTAGACAAACCAAACCAGTAAATTAGGCCGAAATTGGTTGACCCACTAGACAAGCCCATGTGCACCAATGAAATGCACGTTTCACGCCTCTGAAATCCACTCCAAAACTTTTCATCTTCCTCGAGTACCAATGTTGTATCTGCATTACCTATGCCTAACAAAGTCACTTCAGCGAGCTACCTCCGACCTTGATCTGAGAAGCTTTTGTTCTGGTCCTTATTCCTCTGGTCATTTCCCATTTGTGGTCTTACATAAACCATTTCACTCACCACTTCTACCACATCACTCACCGAAAAATTTCCTAAGCAAATCCCTAGTTTCAATGGCAGAAAACCAATCCTCCGTTCACACTTTTGTCGCTGATCTAACCGTCGTGTCCTCAGCCACCGTCTCCAACCCAAACCTACCCACACTAGCCATACCATCCTCTTTAGGTCCCTCTTCACCAATGTTGGAGCTTCCTTCGACAATGGCAGAAATGTCTCCATATACAGCCTCTCATTGTAGTCCTTTTAAAGCCTTTATAAGAAACCATAACAATATAATTGATAGCAAATCTCCTAAAATTAAGAAAGTGAAAATAAGATTGATAGGAAATTTCCTAAAAGCATAAATTCGGAATCACGCTCATTTAGGCTAGGACTTGGGCTTGACACATGCATCTGCGTAATTCCCCTCCACTTGAAAGAAACTTGGCCTTGAGTGTTGTATTTAAATTAGGTTTAAATCCAAAGCACAATAATAGTCCCATAACATCAAACAATTTACTAGGATAATGACATAATTCTGAAATATGAGCCAAATTCTAACTTCCTGCTTATTATTCCACATTCTTAATTTTAGAAGATCCGTTATCAATTATGTTATCATAAAGTCCTTTTAGTTTTCTAAATTTCCTTTTTAAAACTTATTCTGTTTCTATTATTGGGGAATTAAGATGTGTTAAAGGAATCATCTATAGCCCTTTTTTAAACTAAATATGTGTTAAAAGGACTACAATGAAAGGATATACATAAAGAAGCCTTCCTTAGCCCAGAAGATTCTCAATGAAGTCTTGGCCCTAAAGTAATCCTATAAAATGGAAAATTACATAATCTTTCTCTAATAATAGATTATAGAATAAACTTAAAAGGAAATTCAAAAAAATTAATAAGAAACCATAACAACATAATTGATAGCAAATCTCCTAAAGTTAAGAAAGTGGAAATAATATTGATAGGAAATTTCTAAAACTATAAATTTGGAATTACACTCATTTAGGCTTAGCCTTAGCCTTGAGCTTGACGCATCTGCATCATTTCCCTCCACTTTAAAGACACTCGACCTCAAGTGTTGCATGTAAATGAGGTGTAAATCCATATGATATTTATAGTTGTAGAACATCCAAGAATTTACTAGGATATTGAGCAAATTTCAAAATATAAGCCAAATTTCTGCTTATTATTCCTCATTCTTAATTTTAGTAGATTTGTTATCTATTATGCTATCATAATTTCCTTTTACTTTTCTAAATTTCATTCTTAAAACTTATTAAGTTCGTATTATTATGGAAACATGATGTAATTTCCTTTTTCATAGGATTACTTTAGGGCCAAGAATTTATTTGTAATCTTCAAGGCTAAGGAAGGCTCCCATTGTTAGTCCTTTTCATTCATTTAGAAATAAAATCAGTACTTTCAAGTCTTTGTTTTGTTTTTTAGTTTCTTTTAGAAACTTGTTCTTTCATGCTTTCTTGTTGCGTCAATTTGGTATAAGAGCATGTTTGCATGAGCTCGATGTTAAGTGATGTTCTGGTGGTGGTGGTGGTACTCATGACAAAGATCGGAGGACTGAGATCCTAGGTCCACACAAACCTAAGATGGTGTTGATTGCCCTAGAGCAAAGAGTTGGCCACGTAAAGAGGTATCTTCAGAAGTGTTTCAAGGAGATTAAATGCCAATTCGAAGCCATGGTCATGGGTGCCAGCAGAAATAGGACAAACAAGGGGTTTTGCTCTACAAATGAGTTAGCTCACAAGCAACCCATCGTTCAGCCTATTCCTAATTTTTACAAGTGCAAGAAACAAACCGACATGAAGGAGGAGTATGACTATTTTGAAAAACTTGTGGGCATTCCTTATATTAGATGAGATCTCGATTTTGAAGAATTTCTTGATTGGTTGGTTACTTGTGAACAATGCTTTGAAGACATGCTGATTCCAAAAGAAAAGCAAGTGAAGTAGGTGGCTTGTAGATTGAAGAGATTAACCTTTGGTTGGTGAAGCAATTTGCAAACCTCAATTATTGACTTAGGTGTTGGCCAATCTTTAAGTGCCTTTACTTTGTCCTCATTAACACGTATTCCTTCAGAACTAACAACAAAACCAAGGAAAATAATCTTTTGCATGCAGAAATTACACTTCTTTAACTTCACAAATAATTTCTCTTTTCACAAAACTTCAAATACACTCTTCACATGCTCAACATGCTCATCAAATTCTTACTATAAATCAAGATATCATCAAAATATACAACAAATTTTCCAATGAATCCAAACCGCACAACATACTCTTCACTCTCTCTTGCATAGAAACTCTCCTCTTTTCTCTCTTCTCTATAGTTTTCCTCTCATGTGAACCCTCTCTCTTTTTTCTTTTTTTTTTCCTACTCATGAAAATTCTCTTTTTCATCTTTTTGCTCACTTTCTTTTTTCTTCTCTCATTTTTATTTTCACTCTCTTTGCAATTTCAATTGGTCTTCATACAATTATCTTGGAGTCATGAGAGCAAGTGTAATTGGCCTACCATCCTTTTCAAAAGAGTGCCTATATTTATATCCATCATGTTTCATATTTCTATCAAATCATGGCCTTCCTAAAAGAATATGACTTGCTTGCATTGGCACCACATCACATAAAACTTCATCAAAATATTTACCAATTGAAAATGCCACCAAGACTTGCTTAATTACCCAAATTTCTCTACAATCACTAAGCCATTGAAGTATGTAAGGCCTTGGATGTTTTGTCATACACAAATTCAGCTTTTCAACCAAGGTATTGTCGGCCACATTAGTACAACTTCCTCCATCAATTATCAAGCTGCACACTTTGTTCTTAACATGATATCTACTGTGAAAGATGTTCTCCCTTTGCTGATCAAGCTCTTCTTTAAATTGAACATTAAACATTAAACTCCTCATTATCACATGTAACTCACCGTCAGTTGCATATTCAGCATTACTATCATCTTCAAGTGAAGGCATGGATTCGTCACTATCACTTCCAATCACCACTTCACTGTCACGCATTATCATAACTCTCTTGTTAGGGCATTGTGATGCTATATGACCTATTCCCAAACATTTAATATCTCTATTTATAGAGGGTTGAGAAATAGACTTACCTTTGCCTTTCAAAGCTTCATCTTTGCCATTGGGAGCTTCTTGTTGCATAGCCTGTTCTTCCCTCTTCCAATTTGATTTGAAAGAAGAACCAGAACCCACATTATACTTTATTGCCTTTCTTATACTTCAACTGTCTTTCCACCTTTAAGGCCATGTGCACTGTGTCTTATAACTCCACATAATTCTGCAATGCACAATTTGTGCTACTTCTCTATTTAGCCCATTTAGAAACCTTGCCATTGTGGCTTCCCTATCTTCATTCACATTAGCCCTTATAATAGCCATCTCCATTTCTTTCCTCTACACTTTTAGATCCTTGAGTAAGACCTCGCAAATTTTTATAGAGGTTCTTATAGTAATGCCCCGAAACAAACCTCTTCCTCATTAGAGCCTTCATTTCCCTCCAAGAGTCTACAAATCTTGTGCCATTTCTCCACCTATTCAAAACCAATTTATCCCACCAAACAATTGCATAATCCGTAAACTCAATTGGAGCTAGCCCCACCTTCTTTGTTTTTGAATAATTATGACAATCAAAGATTAATTCCATCTCTTTCTCTCATTCTAAATAAACTAAAGGATCATTTCTACCTTGGAAACAAGGAATTTTCATTTTAATGTCACCAAGGTTCCCATCGGCCCAGTTTCTATTTCTAGGAGCATCCTTTCTATCACCCCTCTCATTCCTACCTCTTCTTTGCCTATTTCTACCCATTTCAATTTCAAATTCAACGTCCTCCTCAAACTCAAACTCAATCCCAATTTCATCTTCAAACTCAAAATCAGCCCTATCCCTTTGATTCCTCCTATCATGCCTTCTGTCATCCCTTTAATTTCTATTTGGTTTGCCCCCTTACTAGTTTGCAATGAAATTTTCAGACCTATCCATCCTATCTCTCATTTCCCATGAACCAAGTTCATACATTCAAATTGTTGTTGCATAGCCTTTAAGGTGAATTCTATATTTTGTAGATTTTCACCACTTGATGTTTCTTCTCTGTTTGCCATTATAAGACCTCCAAGAAAAATTTTATTAGAGGAAAAAAATTCCTCACACACTCTCACATATTTACCCTCAAAAGATGATACTCAACACTCGTGTATCACTCTTATATAGGCTTTTTCTTGATAATGATCTCACGTACTAGCCTTTTTCCCATTCCTAGTTTCCTCATGTAGTTCTTTAGAGAAACTAATCAAACTCAATCAAAGTTATCACAAACCTTGAAGAATTCAAATTCAATGCTTTAGGCATAACAAGAAAAGATATGAAAATGGATGTTTAAAAGTGAACCAAAAGAGTTCAAGAAATTGAAACAAGATTTGTAGATTCTAGAACACTTAGGAACAAAGTTAAAAAGAAAATTTGATATGCTAAAAACCCAAGATATAAGAACTTGCGGTGGAATTTGTAGAGTTCTTTCTCCAAATCGCAAGAAATCAGTTCAAACAACTCTTTCTCTTTTTTCTTTTTTTCAATTTCAATTTTTTTCCACAATTCAGAACCATAGTGACACTTCTTTTCCAACAACAATCTTTCTTATTTTTTTGAATTTTTTTATTTTTGGTTTTGACATCCACACAATAGATATATGACTTCCAGCAACATTTTTTTCTTCTTTTATAGACAAATTTTTTTTTTCAAACAGCAAGATAAGAACTCTAGAATAAAAACAACATCAAACTATATTTAGAGGTGGAGAAGATGAAGAGATGAACACATTTAAAACAAGAACAACATAATAACAAATGAAAAGATAACACAACGGATAAGCAAACCTATATAGACCTAAGTTCTAAATACCAAAATGATAAAAACCCATGAGAAACAAGATCTTAAAAACCCAACAACAATATTTGAATGTCCCCCGTTAAAGCTATGACAGATTCGAAAGAAGATCCCAACCCAGACCCGTCGGCTATATTGAGCCAAGAACCTAAGGTATAAATAACACTTGAACCGATTGTCTATAAGGAGACAAGAACCCAAGCGATAAGAACACCAAAAGGATTTGAGAAGTCCTTGGTAAGTTCAATGAAGAACCTATGTAAAAACACTCTCAAATCTAGAATTTTCGGAAAACTCAATTTCATTCAACATAAACTGATTACAAATGTTAGGAAATGTGGTATTTATAAACCACTTAATAGAAAATGTTAAACCTAGAAACTTGACTAGTTTTTCTTGAAAATAAAAACTTAAGAGACTCAAAATAAACTTAAATAGCCTAGGTAAAAAAACATGACATTTTGGAACACAACAATACCTAATGAATCTAGGAAAATGAAAGGACATATTTGACTGAGTTTAAAATATGTGCAAATTATTCAAAAAATTAGAAAACACTTATTTTAGACCAAAATAGCGTAATTGAGTCCAAAAATGGATTGTCCATGTATAAACTATGGCCCAAGGTCCTTGATTTGATGTGTTTCAACCTAAAACACCATACACAACTCCATCTTTAGCCCAAATAACATTGAGGACAAGATTGGTGCCCAGTTCTAGTTGGAGAGAATTTTTTTTTCGCCAAAATGTCTTAAACAAGCACATTTAATGCTTCTTTGATCTTCCTTGCCGCTTGCTCTTGTAATGGCTCCATTTCGAGTTTGCAGTGGATCCATTGAACTACTTGAATTTGTTTGCTCTAGCCCTTGAGTCACATCATAATGATTTTGACAAAACAAGCATTCATCTTAAGCTCCAATTATGTTAGAGAGTTGCAGAAGGAAAGCTTGCAATCAACGAGAAAAACTTTTAAAGAACAGTAAGTATGAAGTTTTTAGATTCTGCCTGTTAAAATAGAAGAGATATACATTGACATGCTTTGGGTTACTTGTTTGAAATGGAAAGTGAAACTTTGAAGGTCTGCACTTTTAAGAGATGATGGACTCTTTCATTGAAAAACTTAAACAGTAATATTTTATTTCCTGCTTTGAATAGAACAATTTACTAGACAAAATTACTCAGAAAACACAAAAATTTTAACTATTCACCAAAATATCACAAGTTGAAAATTGTTTCTCAATCTACTACCCTTTTCTATCAACCTATAAAACACCAAATTAGATGGCAATTTAATAGAAATATGTACACATAAAATGCCAATCATGATGGCATTTTGTTCACCATCCTTTCAATGGCGTGGATCTTTTGTGCCCAGCCCACTTGACAACTTCTGCCTCCAAATTCTACTACTTATCACGCCATGACTTGGAATTTCTTGCACCATTGCCTGAACTCTTTTCATTTGGCTAGACAAACTTTGTTTTTACTGGCCACAGTTTTCACCTTGCTTCAATCCTTCCAAATGAGCACTTTAATCACTTTCTCACAACTTGTCCATAAAATTAAACTTCTAGTGCATTGTGATCATTTTAAGGACAAATTGTGAGAAAGTGATAAAAGTACTCATTTGGAAGGATTGAAGCTAGAGGATTGAAACAAGGTCAAAACTATGGGTAGTGAAAACAATGTTTTCCAAGCCAAATGAAGAGAGTTCAAGCCATGGCACGATGAGTAGTAGAATTTGGAGGCAAAAGTTGTCAAGGGGGCCATAGCGCAAAGGATCCACGTCATGGCGTGAGTAGTGAAGAAAACACCATTACCATTGATGTTTTATGTGTACTTAATTCTATCAAAAAGCCATTCAATTTGGCATTTTATAAGCTAATAAGAAAGAGTGGTTGATTGAAAATTAGTTTTCAACTTGTGGCATGTTAGAAACTAGTTAATATTTTTCTATTTTTTGGTAATTTTTACATTTATTCTCATCAATTATCAAAACAATCAGAAAAGTCCAAAAGTAGTGATTCCAAGCTTTGGATAATAAATTAGAGGAGTAAATTGCATCAACTTTGGGAAAAAAATGAGAAAATTGATGATAAATTATCCTGTACATACTACCTTATCATTCAAAAGGTTAATCATTAGTTTTGGACTTTTCTCCCGTTTTTCAAGATTGATGATAAATTGTTGTATTCAAAGAGAGTAAGAAAATATTACTTCGTTAAGTTTAGGAATGGAATAGTCCAACAACTCAAAAGCTCAAAGTTTTAAAGTTCCACTTTGTCTCTTTCAAACAAGTATAACCCAAAGCATGTCAATGCATGGATCTCTTCTATCATAACAAGCAATCCAAAAACTTCATATCTACTGTTCTTCAAAAGATTTTCTCTTCTCTTGCAATTTTTTCCTATAGATCTTCAGTGGAATTGTAGCTTAAGATGAATGCTTGTTCCTTCAGAGTAAATCCCTTTGTTTCCCTTCCGAATCTCCAAGCACTTAAAGATTTTGGATTAAATTTATGTGGTTTTGAAGTTAGAAGGCTATGCACACTACTTAAAATTACAGGTAAGGAGAAGAAGATTACTTAAAAAAGAAGAGAGTAAACTAAAGGGAAAAAGCCAAAGCATATCAAAGTTCAAATAAGTTTTTAAGGCAATCAAACAAGTAATGCTCAAAACAACGAGCATGAGGTTTAGATTAATATGTAACAATTCAAATTTTCTCTTTCCATTCCTTATTCTCCATCATCTTTGAAGAATGAGTGGAATACTTGCCATCTTGACTGTTCTGCTTGCAAATCCTAAATTAAAAGAACAAATTGCTTCTAAGGCTCACAAAAAACTTTGGACCATTTTTTGGAATTTTTAAATATTTCAAAAGGCCAGCAAATTGACCCTAAAGCTGGCTGAATTGTCTAAAATGAAAATAGAAGTCCATAAACAATAAAAAGAGAAACCCTTTATAACTCCTCTAATAGATTATTAAAAGGACTTGAGTTAATTACTATTCAAGGTTCAACCCTGCACATTAAAGTGGATGTAATGGATGCAATGAAATATTCACTAGAATTTATTGTGCATATAAAAAAGGAATTTAAATTTTGTGATTAAAAGAAAAATTGCTTAGGCACCATGCATTTCACTTGAATGAATTTTTTTTTTTTTTTTTTTTTTTTGTTTTTATTCAATACAAGGCTAAATGCCACAAAGAAGACAAAAGACTGCAGACATAAGCCTCTGAGGATGGCTACATATGCAATGTCATTTAAATTATAGCAACTATGTAAGAAATCCTAGATCATGTTCCTATGCTTTAAATCTCTCCTACTTGGGCATCCTATAAGTTTAATTTTCGTAACTTGATGAGGCATACCTTCTTATAAGTCTCTTCAAAGTCCCACTCTTTGCTTGAACAAAAGCATCATAATAAACGAGAAAATGAAAGGTTAAATTAGAAGATCCTCAAATTTATTTCTTTGTTCCTCAATGATAAAAGACCAGCAAACATGTCGTCTGATTCAATTAATAAAACAAAAGACCATAGCATTTAATTGTAGAAGATTCTGGATCAAACTCCAAAAGGGCTTTAGAATTCTTACCCGGGTAAGAAAGTGAAATTGTTGTGTCACTAGGCTTCCTTGAACATTCCTTCTAGATCTAATAAACAATGCCTCCTAATTCCTCATTGACAGCTTCTTCTGCATTGGTGCTTCCTTTCTCCTACTTTATACATAAACAAAAGCACTCGGTGTAACGCTATATTTTGCCTAGATTTTTTTATTTTTCATTTTTTTACTCTATTTATTTAACTATTTATTTACTTGTTTTTCTTCTTCATTTTTATTTTATTTTATTACATTTTTTTATATGTTTTTAAAGAAAAGAAAAAAGAAAGAAAAGAAAAGGAAACAGTGAGAAAAAAAGAGAAAGAAGAAAAATAAAAAAGAAAGAAGAAAAAAGAAAAGAAATAAGAAAAAGAAAAAAGAAAAGAAAAGAAGAAAAAGGAAACAGAGAACGGGAAGCAGAAGGAACAAAGAAGAAAAGAAAGAAAAGAAGAAAAGGGAAAAAGAGAAGAAAGAAGCAGAGGCGGAAAATAAAAAGGAAAAAAGAAGAATCGAGAGGCAGAGAGGAGGGAAGTTAGTTGAAGGCAAGTGGAAGCAAAGCGGAATTACGGGGAGCTGTTGAGAGCGGAGAAGGAGGGAGAATTGAGAACAAGAAAGAGAAAACAAGAACTAAAATTTGTACCTCATTTGGTGGAAAGGAATTAAAAATTGATGGTATTACAAAACATTGGTAATTTAAAATTTGATCTCAGGAAAATGGGAGACAAACAAGAGGGTTTGCATAGAAAAATCTGCAATTAACCTTGAAGCTTCACAACAAGAACATAAATAGCATAGAAATCGTAGTATTTTCAAATCTTATTAAATTAATCACCAAATTATCTAATAGTTGATGAAAATTAAACCTGTTCTATAGATAACTACTTTGAAAGAAAAACTACATGATAAACTTTAGCTTAATATCATACTAATATTATAATTTGTTAGTTTTATAACAGAGTTCTCTTATACACACTACAACATTTTGAGGATTAAGCAACACTCACCATACAATACTTGTAAAATTGTTGCAAAAGCTGGAATAGGCAAAGTTGATACAGCAGTTTAGTGTTGTATCGAGTGGGTAGATTTCAAGATAATTGTAATAACACTATAATGTAATGGTTATAAAAGTGTTTTAAAAACCTTGGTATGTCAAACTTTTGTAATACTTTTTTAGATGTAGCAGTTTTTCTTTAAAAAATTTAGAAATTAAATAATGTTTAATATAAATAAATTATTAAAGTAAATAAAATATTTAATAATAATTCCTAACTACTTAAAAAAATATTTTTATGCCAAATTAAAAAGAAAAGAGAAAAATCTCTTTTTACTCTCTCATATTATTATTAATTTTAAAAAAATTATAACGTTTTAAATTAAACAAAATGGACTCTTATATTTTAAGTTAAGAACAAATATGTACCTCATTTTTTGTCTGTACGAAGGTTCACTTTTGTTGTAGATTTAAAATGTGAGAGTTTATTTTATCAAAATTAAGATATGAAGTTTTTTTTAAAAAAAAAATGGTGATAATGGGGGAAAAAAAAAGAGTTTTCCCAAAAGAAAAATTTGCAAATATTGAAAGAGGAACCGCAATTGCGAAAACAAGATTTGAAAGTTCCTTCAACCTAAGGAGCTTGGGGGAGCCGACACCCGAATTTTGCTCTCTCTCTTCTCTCTGCTCGATCTGCTTGGTAAGCAAATGCGGTTATTGAAATTTGTTCTTACCTTGAAAAGGTTATGATTGTTTTAGGTTTTCTCTTTGTTGTAGGTTTTGGATTCTGCTCTTTGTGCTTTCTTAGTTTCTTATAGTTTGAGCTTTTTGTTATCAAACAAATTTTCTTTCTATTTTCTCAAACGCTTATGGCGCTTTTTTCTATCTTTCCTTACGGAGACAACTAAACTTCAGATTATCAGATTATGTTTGAGCCTTTTGTATGTTCCTGTTTCATGATTTATGATTTATTAGATTGAATTCTTCAGTTGTGGTGTTGGTTTGGATTTCTGTCTCACCCATTCACTGTATTTGCCTTTTACATATAGCCTCTTCGTCATTACTATGATGGAATGACTCTATTCTCTAGTTAACTGGGGAGCCTCTGTCACAGTTGTTATGGGATTTGAAAGCTATAATTGTTTAATTATTTCTAGCATTTCAACTTTACTTGCACGAAGAGATAAAAGACAGTAAAGTCTTCACTAGAATTGTTTCTCTATTCGTAATATGAAGCATTCTTTAACAACTGCATGCCTCCATTTCCAAGTATCGGATTAAGTTGCTCCAGTCCACACAGCATCATCATATATATACTTTTCAATAAAATACTGTCTATGTCTTTCTGAGTGAAGAGCGGCAGAACTGTAATGGGGTCACTATTTGGAGGCATCAAAGCCCAAACATAATATTCCTTTTCTTGTTAACAAGTATTTAGGCAATGCAAGCTATATATAAGAAAAACGTTGCATATAAGTGTTGCAAAACACAGAAAACCGTTGCCTATAACTATTGCTAATAATGTTGCAAAACGAAAAAGACCATTGGCGTTGCAATTTCCTTTTAAAATCGTTACATAAAGTCTATTGTCACGGAACATTATGCAACGCCTAAAAAGTGTTGCCAAAACTTTATGGAGCATTTTTCACATAATATGCAATGGTTTTGAAGAGTTGCCTATAATCATAAATGTTGTAGTGAGAATAATAGTCATACGTTAATCCATAGTTAACAGAAAAATTTACTATTTATACAGTTAGGGAAAAATTATTCCTTTTTTTTTTTCAAATATGTATGGAACACTGGTTGTATCTTGTAGGTAGTATTTATCTAATAGTATTTTTAACAAAATAAAAGAATGCAGTGGATAATAACCCTAAAAAATACAATTAGCTTAAAAAAGAGTATCACCCATTTATAAAAAAACATCAATTTTGCTAAGTTACAATACTTTTCACTTTTAAATGTGAGCTACAAGTATTAGATACAAGCATTGGAATGGAAATTGGAAAATTTGTTAAATATTGTTGATTTTGGAAGACGTGAACTGTGAAGCCTTGGGAATACAATAGCCAGCCAGCCAACCTGATTTCCAAAGGAGCTCATCTTCTAGGTCCTTAGACCATCTCTATTTGGTCGGTAACTGAGTGATGCACGGCATTATGGAACGAACAAACTTGCAATTTCATGACCATGACTAAAGTGTGCATTGTTGGTGTTTCGTTGGCTGAGAGATAGAAGATGCCACAACAAGCAAGAAGACGGATGCACAAGAAAAATAAGAATCTCAAATTGTACTTAAAGTAGGGAAAAACTGAAAAATTACATAAAAAATTTGAAGCCAAATTCCTCTCTCTTTCATAACAAATAACCAATAAACAAAAATTGAAGGCAAAGGCCAACATGAAATAATAAAAAAAAAAAAAAGTCAATCTAGCCGAATAGATGAAACTAGAGATCAAGAAATTTTGTGTCTGTCTCAATGATGAAGTAAAATCAAACATGCGGACAGAAATCAAACTCAAGCCAGATAGATAGAAACTAGAAAACATGTCAAAATCAAACTAGAAGAAGAGAAATCATAAAAAAAAATCTAGCCAAATAGATTAAACCAGAGATAAGAAATTTTGTGAAATCAAACCAAAAGAAAAAGAGAAATCAGAAAAAACAAAAAAAAAAAAAAATCTAGCCAAATAAATGGAACCAAAAAATGGGAAACGAACAAAATCCAAGAAACATCAAACTAGAAATTGAACCAAAAATCAAAGAGAAATCAAACCAGTAGAAGAGAAACCAAACCACATCTATCAAGCTTTCCCGATCACATGAGAGCAAAAAATGGAGAGATGGGAGCCTCACCTTGCAGTTGGAAGGTGTTCGTTGCTAGGACAAGTTCAAATTAGACTAAAGGGAGGAGGAATGCAATACTCCGATCTTATTGGGGATTCATCACTGGCTAGGGCTTTCGAATCAAAGCATAGGCATCTGCAACTACGAGGGAGCAGTAGATCGTCGATTGAAGAGCCAAGTTACTAAACTTCTATTGATTATTGATTCAACTAGTGAAACTCGGTAGAGAGACAGGCATGGCCACGCATGGAAGTAGATGAAATTTGGGAACCTTCCAAAAAATGGGCCTTTGACCCAAAAGAAAATGAGCCGTTAATCAGTGGGAGATGAAGAACAGTCAATAATTAAAAAAATTCATTGTTAGCTCATAAAATCTGGAAAGAGCCGTTTGAATAATTTATTGTTAACCGGTGAAAATAGCCGTTTGGATCATTTATAAAATCTGGCCGTTTGGAAGAAATTAACTCACTAAATTATCAATCTTTTATTTTTTATTTTTTCTCTCATATTTTTATTTTATCCCCATAAATTTCACTCACTTTAATTTAAATTTTCATCCAAATTATATACAAAATTTTTTATTTTCTACTAATCAAAATTTTTCACTTTGTCAAATTACATACAAAATTTTTTATCTCTTAACTACCAAAATTCTCAAAATTCTTTTTATTTTTCAAATTACATTGAAAAATTGTCCATTTGTACCTTATCAAAATCTTTTATATTAATATCCAATCAATCCCCCACCAAGTAACAATTCACATCAATATGGTATGAGCTTTGCCAAATTTGGTACTTTTTAAAAATGCATATATAAAATAAGCCAAGTTATTCTAAACAGTTACCACAGTAAAGATGTGATAGTATGGCATGAGCTTTGCCAACTTTGGTACTTTTTTTAGACATATTTTTGCATAGCAAAATCTATTTAAACAAATGTAATCACGCATCATATCAAAAAGCATAATTAGAAAGAAATCAGAAATTAAATCCATTTAAATAAACATAAATATCTTTTAATGCAGTATTCCCTTATTTTAACCAATTTCATTTAAAGAGACGAAAGAACTGCATGTTAAATAATTATTAAATCTTTTAACAGCTCTGAATATAATTGGAAATAAATCCTTTAAATCCTTTTCAGTTTTTCCCTGCTTTTTTTTTTATTTATTTCATGTTGGCCTTTGCCTTCAATTTTTGTTTATTGGTTATTTGTTATGAAAGAGAGAGAAATTTGGCTTCAAATTTTTTATGTAATTTTTCAGTTTTTCCCTACTTTAAATAACATTTAATATATTTGACATCATATTTAATTGCATTAATCGAGAGAAAATCATGGTTGAATATACAAACAACCAGAATTATCTAGATTAAATACAAAGCCATCTGTTTATTTATTCTTGATAATTTATAAATCAGTTATCCAGAGTGAGTAGGATATTTCAGACCGTTTACTACAGAAATGATTTTCTTAACATATCTAGACACACATTATAAACAAAAGACTCAGTAACTGAATTAAAACAACATGGCATTGATTGACTGCCTCCATTTCTCTATCAAGCCTAATGGATTAATTGAACTTTCATTGGACCTGTCCATTCTCTTCATCCTACGCTTTAACCAAAATATACATACAAACTTAACCCATATGGTCAAGAAAACTTTCAAATTACAAGAAATCTACAAACTTCAACAGCCACCGGGGCAATCCATACTCACATGGCCATTTGGGTTTCTTTAAACTTTCAAACAAAACAACTGTACTGTACAGAAAATCAACAGATCTTGTGAAGGTCAGAATCTTTTCTATTTTGAAAAAAAAAAAAAAAGTATTGTACGATAGGTAAAGATTTCTATTCAATTTCAGAAAATTCATACTCTGAAGTATATATATATATATATATATATATAGAGAGAGAGAGAGAGAGAGATACCTGGAAATCATAAAATTCAAATTATTCAATGAAGGAGAAACCTAAAAACAAAACAATGGGTTTAGTTGCAGTAGCACCAAACAGAATTAATAAATAATGATGACCATTATATTCAGAATTAGTTGCGGTGAACCTATGGAAACTAAAATAGCATAACAAAATGCAGATAGAACTTCTTGTATAAAAGAAATTTCTCATACAATGGAATGTAATGGAAGGAGTACATAACAGCAAAAGTTCCACTACGCAACACAAAGAGCATAGTGGAATAAAGAACAACTACTAATTACTAAAACTATGAGAAAAGGGAGATTAACTATGAATAATTAAAAAAATATGTTAAAAGGACCACGTAAAACCCATCTTTAAACAACTTCATATTTGTCACCATATCTATAAAAGTCCCAAAGCTGCAGAATATGTGCATTCATCTTCCACAGTGATCTCTAAGGCATTTGGAGCTATCCTCACACAAACAACTCTAGATTCACTAATAAATCCCTTAATTGATTTTGATGAGAAAAATATTTCTTAGATTTGTTAAATATGTCAAAAAGTTTCTATTGCAAAATATATGCTTTATAATTGGATTCTAAATGTTTTGGTTACTCTAACCAAACCAATAAGTATTTTAGCTACTCTCTTTTGCATTTACAAAGTCAACTTGGCATGGGAAAAGAAAAATTGCAGAGCTGCAGTGTGCAGTCTGCTTCACGTGTTGTAGAAGCAAGCCAAGTGCAAATCTAGCATATCTTCAGTGCTTGATTATGCAACAGTAGCAGAACCTATTCCTTCTCACTTTACAAAGTCAACTTGGCAAGGGAAAAGTAAAATTGTAGAGTTGTAGTTTGTAGTCTGCTTCACGTGCTGCAGAAGTAAGCCGGGTTCATTAAATGAGCCAACAGTACACTGTGTCAGAAATCAAGCATAAACAATAAAGCCAGTTGGTCCACATCTATACTGTCAACAGTACACTGTGTCAGAGACCAAGCATAAACAGTAAAATGTGTTGCAGAAGCAAGCCAGGTTCATTAAATGAGCCAACAGTAGACTGTGTCAGAAATCAAACATAAATAGTAAAGCCAGTTGGTCAACTTTTGTAAGATATTCCCAACTTCAAAAATTGATATGATAACATTTCCAACAGCTATATTTGGAATGATGATGCCTCCAACAATCATATTTTGAAGTCTATATAAGAGAAGAGAGGAGCCTCAAAGAAAAACAAGAAGAGAGATTTAAAGAGTTCATTTGCTCATACTCAAAAGGCATTCAAATATTTATCTTGTTCTCCTCTCCTTCATGCACAACACCTTCAGTTGATATTACCTCTGGTGCACTTAAAGCTTACTAGAATACCTATTGAATCAAGCAACAGATCCTATGCTATATTTCTTCATCTCTTACATTTTCTGTGAGAAGGTTGTAGAGCCTTTCTTCTTGCTTTGTAACCTTGTATTGGGATAGACATAGTCTGTAAAGACATAGTCTAAGTTGTAGAAGGTTTTTGGTGCTCCTAGAAAAACCAAGCTTTGGCATTAGTGCCTGATTACTACAAAACTGTAAAAGGTAGCTGGAAGCCAATAAACCAGTTTAGATAGTGGAGCTAACTCTCTCAAGGGTATTTGCGAGAAGTGGACGTAGGTCTTTGTGAGGTCGAACCACTATAATCAGCTGAGCAATTTTCTCATCCCTACTCTCTTTACTTTCAGTATATTCTTACTTCTAATATCATAATCAAGCTTACATTTTTACTCTGCATTATCACGCCAAAAAAATTGTGTTTTCGAAATCAAGCTCATACTATTTAAAACCCAGCTTATAAATCTGTGCTTGATTCTGGAAACAAGTAGTTTATTCGCAAAAATTTTTATTGTCCTATTCACCCCCTCTAGGACAAATTTACTTGCACTTTCAAGTTGCAGTGAACCTATGGAAACTAAAATAGCATAACAAAATGCAGATAGAACTTCTTATATAAAAGAAATTTCTCATACAATGGAATGTAATGGAAGGAGCATATAACAGCAAAAGTTTCACTGCGCAACACAGAGCATAGTGGAATAAAGAACAACTACTAATTACTAAAACTATGAGAAAAGGGAGATTAACTATGAATAATTAAAAAAAGATGTAAAAAGGACCACCTAAAACCCATCTTTAAACAACTTCATATTTGTCACCATATCTATAAAAGTCCCAAAGCTGCGGAATATGTGCATTCATCTTCCACAGTGATCTCTAAGGCATTTGGAGCTATCCTCACACAAACAACTCTAGATTCACTAATAAAATAATATTTAAAAATTCAACTAAAATCTCAAGCTAAAGGCATTTTACATTGTACCGGTTAGACCCATGCAAAATAAATGTAAGGAAAGAATACTAAAAAATTCAGCAAAGCAATGAACAAAATGCAACTAAGCAAAGAACAAACATAGCAACGCAAATGAAAAAACAAAGCAAAAGATACATTTGCCAAAAGAAGACAGCAAATGGCAACTCAAAGTAGAAGAGTAGAAAAACAAGCGACGTTAAAAAAAAAAAAAGGCAGTCAGATGCAACATCAAAGTAAAACAAAATTACTGCACCAATGAAACACAACAGACAAAAAGCCACCTATTTATAATAAAAAAAAATGATAATAAATAGCATTAGGGCATAACCATAACTGTTCAAAGAAAAAATAACAAAGGACCAAAGAGAAAATTAATGGAAAATCGATGAGACCATAATGACAAAAATCGGACTAAAAGAAGAAGAGAGGTCGCCGGAGATAGTAACGGTATAAAACACAACAATTAAAGCAAAACAAAAGTCCAGCCAACCATCCCGTGTATAATGGTAGTAAATACAACAATTAAAGAAAATAAAAACCCTAATAAACGTAACATTAAAGAGGAATAAGGGTCCAATAAAAGGCTCCGAGTAAGGCCGAAAATAATAAAAAAAAAAAAAATTACGTTAAAAAAGACAGCACGCCAACTGTCCAATTTTAGTGAAAATGGAAGTATAGGGAATAAATGATAATAAAAAGAAATAAGAATAAACGCCTCAATCATAGGAGGCGAATGGCACGTAAAAAACATTAAAAAAAATAACAAAAAAAAGGCAAAAAATATATAAAGCAATACAATGAATACCTCAATTTATAGGGTGAATAACGCCCCAAATTTATTGAGATTGGCGTATATTGACGTAATAGAAATCAAAAGATAGAATAAAATAACCAAAATTAAACAACTGAAGTAACAGTCAAACCATCTATTAAACACTACACATAATAAACGTAAAAAGAGGGAACATTGATGGGAATTATATGACAATAAACCACCATGAACACCCTGAATTAAGGGATGAATAATACTCAGAAATGTTAGCTCAAGGGAATTTTAATCAATCCCTTAATTGATTTTGATGAGAAAAATATTTCTTAGATTTGTTAAATATGTTAAAAATTTCTATTGCAAAATATATGTTTTATAATTTTTTATTGGATTTTAAATGTTTTGGTTACTCTAACTAAAACCAATGAGTAATTTAGTTACTCTAAATTTTTTAATGGGAAAAAGTGTTACAAAGTCAACCATTATTTTAAATAAATAATATTTTATCCCTTGCATTGGGAAAGAAAACTGCAGTAGTGCAGATTTGCAAATCTGGTATAACTTCATGTGCATCATTAAGCAACAATAGCAGAACCTACTCTTTTCACTTTACAAAGTCAACTTGGCATGGGAAAAGCATAAACAGTAAAACGTGTTGCAGAAGCAAACCAGGTTCATTAAATGAGCCAACAGTACACTGTGTCAGATACCAAGCATAAACAATAAAGCCAATTGGCCCACATCTGTAAGATATTCCCAACTTTAAAAATTGATATGATGATATTTCCAACAGCTATATTTGGAATGATGATGCCTCAAACAGTCATATTTTTTAAGCGTATTTAAGAGAGGAAGAGCCTCAAAGCAAATGACAAGAAGAGAGATTACAAAGGTTCATTTGCATACACTTTCAAAAGCTCTCAAGTTCTCATCTTCCTCTCTTCATTTTCGTGCACTATATTTTCACTTGGGATACATTTCTGGTGCACTAAAGCATACTGGGAAATCTATTGTATAAGCAACATATTTTGTACTACATTTCTTCATAACTCTGTGTAAAGGCTATAGTGCCTTGTTCTCTGTATTATAACTCTAAGAAAGGGATAGACATAGTCTAAGCTGTAGAAGGTTTTTGGTGCTCTTGGGAAACCAAGCACAAGTAGTATTGTTGTATTACTGTAAAACTGTAAAAGGGTAGCTGGAATCCTGTAAACCAATTCAGATAGTGGAGATAACTCTCTCAAAAGAGTTTGAAAGAAGTGGACATAGGTCTAAGTTGAGACCGAGCTACTATAAATAGCTAAGCATTTTCTCTTCCCTACTCTCTTTATTTTCAGCATATTTCTACTTCCAGCATCATATTCTAGTATATAGTTTTATTCTGCTTTGTCACGCTCAAAACTGTGAAGTTTTTGAAATCAAACTTATACTGTTTAAAACCAAGCTTATTACATTGTGCTTGATTCTGGAAACTAACAGTTTATTCCGCAAAATTTTTTAATTATCCTATTTACCCCCTTCTAGGACATATTTACTTGCACTTTCATTTGGTATCAGAGCCTTGGGCTATGTTATTTAGACTAGCATCCTTGAGTTTGAGATCTTAGGTGGTGCAAGATAATGGAAGATTTCAAAGTTGGAAACTCATGCAACAAACCGCCATACTTTGATGGATCATTCTACAGCCATTGGAGAAATCGTATGAAAATGTTTTTGAGTTCAAAGCATTTTGAACTCTTGAGCATTGTAAGGAATGGCTATATGGAACCAAAAAAAGAGGCAGATGGAGTAAGAGTCCCAAAGGAGCATGATGACTACACGGAAGATGAAAAGAAACATGCTTCATTGCATTTGAAAGCTAAATACATGCTTTCTAATGTTGTTTGTTCAAAGGAATATGAAGTTATTTCAGCATGTAACACAACAAAAGAAATGTGGGACCGATTGCAAAGCATATATGAAGGAATGCCCTTGGTCAAAGAATCAAGGATGGATGTATATGCTGGTGAATATGAATTATTTCACATGGAAGATAGAGAGTCTATAGAAAAATATTTTACAAGATTCCTCCATATAGT
Organism: Bauhinia variegata; assembly: GCA_022379115.2. Taxonomy (NCBI): domain Eukaryota; kingdom Viridiplantae; phylum Streptophyta; class Magnoliopsida; order Fabales; family Fabaceae; genus Bauhinia; species Bauhinia variegata. The sequence continues at coordinate 12,542,061 of CM039429.1, read as the reverse complement.
AAACTAGCTCAAGCTACTTGGTAGAAGCATTACTCAAAAGGAACAAGTCAAGAAACTTCCCAAGAGTCGCTAGGATAAGTGGGAGACAAAAGGATATATACTCAAGCAAACAACTAAAGCTTCAAATCTGACTGTTGATGAACTTTGAGGATAACTAGAAGCTGAAGAAATCACTATGAAGAAGATAGAGGTAAGAGCGGTTGATAGGAAGAAAAAAGAGAAAGATATTGCCCTTGCTGCCATGTCCTCATCCTCAGAGGATGACAGTAATTGTGATGTTGCTTTGCTATCCAGAAAAGTCGCCAAGTTGTTGCAGAAAAAGAAATTTCGAAAACAAGCTTTATCTAGTAAGCCTGGTAGTACAACAAAGATGACAGTAAGCAAAAGCCCAAAAAGGATGGAAACAAAGATGATATAACCTGCTACACTGTGGAAAACCTGGACACAAAGCACTTGATTTTCCAAAGAAGAAAAAGAAGAACTTCAAGAAGAACACCAAAAAGGCATATGCTGAATGGAGTGATGAATATCCTCATTAAGTGATGATGAAGAAGAGATCTATCTCATGGCCATGTCAGATGAGAGTGACTCTGAAAATGAGGTAAATGATCAACCCTTATCTTATGATAATTTATCTAATGCATATGATGAGCTTGCTGAAACTGTTGAAAACTTCTTTCCAAACTTTTTTCTAGAAAAGAAAAAAATCAAGGTTCTTAAAAAGGAACTTAAGGAAATTTGGTGAATTTCTGAAAAAGATAAAGTACTTATTGAGGATTTACAACAAAGAGAAAGGGTTTCTGAAAAATTGCTTTTAGAAAATGAAGCTTTAAAAGTTAAGCTTTATAAGCTTTCAAATGATTTAGCTAGTTTTGTAAAAGGCAAACAAAATCTCGATAAGTTAGTAGGCATGCAAAAGCATAACTTATATAGAACTCTCTGGAAAGATGGTTTGGGATATAAAAATCCATTTTTGAAAACTAGGGTTTCACAAACTACTTGTAATTACTGCAATAAGGCTGGTCATCATGCCTATCAATGTAATTACAAGAAGAATGTGAAAAGATACAAACAGATTTGGGTTCCAAAGAATATCTTTGCCACTAACCCTCAAGGACCCAAGCAAGCATGGGTACCTAAGCTTGATTATTCGAATGACAGAAACAACATAAGTAGGAAAGGAAGCTAGTATCTTAACAGTGGTTGTTCACACCATATGACTTGGGACAAAGAAAAGTTTGTAGAACTCCAAGAACAAGACATGGGAAGTGTGCGATTTGGAGATGATAGCAAAAGAAGAATATTTGGTATAGGAAAGATCCAACTCACTCCTAATCTTGTTGTGAAAGATGTCTACTATGTGAAGAGCTTGAAGCATAACCTAATGAGTATAAGTCAACTTTGTGATCTCGGTTATAAGGCATGCTTTGAGTGCTCCAAATGCACTATCTATGACCTAAATGGAAGGGATACTCTCTTTGAAGGTCATAGAAGCTCAAATATTTACGTGTCCAACAATGATTTTTCTTTCAAAAATGAGACTTGTCTAGTTTCCTAAGTTGAAAATGTTTCTTTATGGCATAGACGACTTGGTCATGCCCATATGTAGCTTATTTCAAAACTATCCAAAAATAAGCTTGTTTCTGGACTGCATGAGCTTCATTTTGAAAAAGACACTATTTGTGCTGCATGTCAAATGGGAAAACAAACAAAGTCCTCTTTTAAAAACAAGGAGCTTTCTACCAAAAGGTCACTTGACCTCCTTCATATGGATTTGTTTGGACCTATGTAAACTTTGAGCATAGGAGGAAAAAGATATGGTTTTGTTATTATTGATGATTATTCTAGATTTACATGGGTATACTTCTTGGCTCATAAGGAAGAAACTTTTAGTGTTTTCAAAAAGTTTTCAAAAAGAGTTGAAAACGAAACCAATTTGAAAATTTATTCTATTAGGAGTGATCATGGTGGAGAATTTGAAAATCAAGTAAAGATTTCTATGAAAATCATGGAATCCACCACAATTTCTCCTCTCCTAGAACACCTCAATAAAATAGGGTTGTTGAAAGGAAAAATAGAACCTTGGTTGAAATGGCAAGGACTATGCTTTGTGAAAACAATGTTGTGAAACACTTTTTGGCTAAAGCTGTAAATACAACCTGTTACATCCTTAACATATGATTGATTAGGCCTATTTTAAAAGAAAACTCCATATGAGTTGTGGAAGGGAAGAAAACCTAATGTAAGTTATTTTCATGCTTTTGGTTATGTATGTTTCATTCATAACAATGGTAAAAATGTTTTGGGCAAGTTTGATGCCAAATCCGATGAAGGTATATTTTTAGGCTACTCCGTGACTCGTAAAGCTTGTTTACAATAAGCGAACTAGATCAATGGAGGAAAGTATGCATGTTGTATTTGATGAATCTAACAGTGTTCCCATAAGCAAAGTTACTTTTGAGGAAAATCAAGATTTTCAAGAACCAAGCTTATCTAATAAGAATCAAGCTTCAAATGATATACCTGATTCAAATCAGAACACCGAAGCTGATTAAGTCTTCGTGCAACCTGAAGAACCATTAAACAGAGACAATGTTTCATACAAACAACAAGTACAACGTGACCATAGACTTGAAGATGTGATTGGAGATGTAAATGAAGGGATGAAAACTAGAGCTTCAATTAGAAATCAAGGCACAGACTCTTGCTTTATTTCACTAGCTGAACCCAAGAAGGTTGATGAAGCTCTTGAAGATGAATCATGGATCATGGCTATGCAAGAGGAGCTCAACCAATTTGAAAGAAATGAAGTTTGGAAGCTTTTTCCACCACCCAAGCATCAAGATGTCATTGGAACAAAATGGGTATTCCGAAACAAGCTTGATGAGCAAGGTAAAGTGGTAAGAAACAAAGCAAGACTGGTAGCTCAAGGGTATTGTCAACAAGAAGGTATTGATTTTAATGAAACCTTTGCTCCAGTAGCTAGACTTGAAGCTATTCGCATTATGCTTGCTTTTGCATGTTACAAAAGTTTCAAAGTTTTTCAAATGGATGTGAAAAGTGCTTTCTTGAATGGTTTTATAAATGAGGAAGTCTATGTTAGACAACCTCTGGGCTTTGAAAATAAAGATTTTCCAAACCATGTTTACAAATTGAAAAAAACACTTTATGGCCTTAAATAAGCTCCAAGAGCTTGGTATGATAGGCTAAGCACATTTCTCTTGAAAAATGGCTTTTCAAAAGAGAAAGTTAACACCACTCTTTTCACTAAATCTTTTGATAATGATATTTTAGTGGTGCAAATTTATGTTGATGATATTATTTTTGGTGTTACTAATGAGTTTTTATGCAAGGATTTTGAAAGCTTAATGAGAAGTGAGTTTGAAATGAGCATGATGGGAGAATTAACATTCTTCCTTGGGCTTCAAATCAAGCAACTCTCAAATGGTATTTTCATTCATCAATCAAAGTACACCAAAGAGCCTATCAAAAAGTATGGAATGGAAAAGGCAAAAGGAATGCCAACACCTATGGCAACCACAACCAAGCTTACATCAGAAGATGCAGCAAAAGCTATTGATCAAAAGCTATAAAGAGGCATGATAGGGTCCCCGCTTTATCTTACTGCAAGCAGACCAGATATTTTATACAGCATATGTTGTTGTGCTAGATTTCAAGTGAAGCCTAAAGAACCTCATTTGCAAGTTGTCAAAAGAATAATCATATACTTATCTAAAACTAAAGATGTCGGACTATGGTATCCAAGGAACAACTATTTCAAGTTGGTAGGATACACAGATTCAGATCATGCGAGGTGCTTGGTTGATAGAAAGAGCACAAGCGGTGGATGCCAGTTTCTAGGTAACTCCTTAGTGAGTTGGCAATGTCAAAAACATCTATTGCTGAATCTGAGTACATTGCAACTGGACAATGTTGTGCACAAATTCTATGGATGAAACAACAATTGAGAGACTACAGAATCATCCATGAATGTACTCCAATTCTATGCGATAATACAAGTGTTATCAACATTGCCAAGAATCTAGTACAGCATGCCAGAACCAAGCATATCGACATTAAGTATCACTTTTTAAAAGATCATGTACTAAAGAAGGATATAGAGCTTCACTTCAACAATACTGAAGAGAAAATTACAGACATCTTCACCAAACCATTGGCTGAAGAGAGATTCTGCATCTTAAGAAGTGAGCTAAGTATTATTTCTTTACCTTCAAGTACTTAAATATTTTATGCTTGATTACTGTTGTGACAATTCTGGATTAGTTGGATGTTCCCCTATTTTTGCTATGAAAAAGGGGGAGAAGTCTTGAGATTTGCCATATTGGTTTATTATGATGATTCTGGATATATGGCATATTAATCTATGCTTGATCGACTACATATGTTGGATTATCTGGAATATGCTTAATTGACTACTACTGCTACTTGTTTTCGAAAACCAAATATCATTAGTTTAAGGGGGAGCTTTTGAAAAGTTTTTACCATGTTTTTACACCTATATATATACTAAGCTTTTCTTGAATTTTTTTTTTTTTAGAGAAGCATGATTTTAGGGGAAGAAATTTTTTTTGCAAATCTCAATATTTGTCATCATCAAAAAGGGGGAGAATGTTAGCTCAAGGGAATTTTAATCAATCCCTTAATTTATTTTGATGAGAAAAATATTTCTTAGATTTGTTAAATATGTTAAAAATTTCTATTGCAAAATATATATTTTATAAGTTTTTATTGGATTCTAAATGTTTTGGTTACTCTAACCAAACCAATGAGTATTTTAGTTACTCTAAATTTTTTAATGGGAAAAAGTGTTACAAAGTCAACTATTATTTTAAATAAATAATATTTTATCCCTTGCATTGGGAAAGAAAATTGCAATAGTGCAAATTTGCAAATCTAGTATACCTTCATGTGCTTCATTAAGCAACAGTAGCAGAACCTACTCTTTTCACTTTACAAAGTCAACTTGGCATGGGAAAAGTATAAACAGTAAAATGTGTTTCAAAAGCAAGCTAGGTTCATTAAATGAGCCAATAGTACATTGTGTCAGAAATCAAGCATAAATAGTAAAACGAGTTACAGAAGCAAACCAGGTTCATTAAATGAGCCAACAGTACACTGTGTCAGAAACCAAGCACAAATAGTAAAACGTGTTGCAGAAGCAAGCCAAGTTCATTAAATGAGCCAATAGTACACTGTGTCAGAAACCATGCATAAACAGTAAAGCCAGTTGACCCACATCTGTAAGATATTCCCAACTTCAAAAATTGATATGGTGATATTTCCAATAGCTATATTTGGAATGATGATGCCTCCAATAGTCATATTTCTAAAGCCTATATGAGAGAGGAGGAGCCTCAAAGCAAATGACAAGAAGAGAGATTACAAAGGTTCATTTGCATACACTTTCAAAAGCTTTCAAGTTCTCATCTTCCTCTCTTCATTTTCGTGCACTATATTTTCACTTGGGATACATTTCTGGTGCACTAAAGCATACTGGGAAATCTGTTGTACAAGTAACATATTTTGTACTACATTTCTTCATAACTCTGTGTAAAGGCTATAGTGCCTTGTTCTCTGTATTATAACTCTGAGAAAGGGATAGACATAGTCTAAGCTGTAGAAGGTTTTTGGTGCTCCTGGGGAACCAAGCACAAGTAGTATTGTTGTATTACTGCAAAGCTGTAAAAGGGTAGCTGGAATCCTGTAAACCAATTCAAATAGTGGAGATAACTCTCTCAGAGGAGTTTGAGAGGAGTAGACGTAGGTCTAAGTTGAGACCGAACCACTATAAATAGTTGAGCATTTTCTCTACCCTACTCTCTTTATTTTCAGCATATTTCTACTTCCAGCATCATATTCTAGTATATAGTTTTATTCTGCTTTGTCACGCTCAAAACTGTGAAGTTTATAAATTAAGCTTATATTGTTTAGAATCAAGCTTATTACATTGTGCTTGATTCTGGAAACTAACAATTTATTCTGTAAAATTTTTAAATTGTCCTATTCACCCCCTTCTAGGACATATTTACTTGCACTTTCAAGAAAAAACAATCCAAAATTATCAAAAAATTAAACCTCAAAGAAACCTTGACATGCCAAGTGTCCTTTGAGGAATTTTTGGTGAAACTCTCTTACTGTATTACTCCCTCTAGTCCTTATTATAAGGCATATTTAACTGAATCATATATATCAATAAAAGTTGGTTGGTTTTATCAGTTTTTTAAAAAAATTTACAATATTCAAATTTCAATGAACAAGCAATAACAAAGATAATCTAAACATTTATTAGGGGTAAATCTTAAAAAGTAAAAATAAATGCTATATTGGAATTACAAAATGTCTTATAATATGGACCATTAAAACTTTTTAAAAGGTTTCTTAGGGACAAAGGGAGTGTATAAATGACAAGATTTTCTCACTATTGATTCTTTTACATATTATTTGATTTTGTGAGGATTAAAGGCATTGTCTCAAATTGATTTACATATAATATAATTTGATTTGATTTTCATAAATTGACGAGAAACTTAATTAAATTCCACGTGTCGTTCAATTAGAATGGCAAGTATCAACATTTCGTGAGTGTACTCTATTTTATAATATACTAGTTTGAAGCCCCATGCCAATGCGCAGGAGCGGGATGGGTTAGTGTAAATTTGGTTTATTACGTTGAAATGAATTGTCAGATTGTGTCAAATTAGTTTAAATTGTAGTTAACTAAAATATGAATACTACATGTTCAACTACTCAAACTATTTGTAAGCAAACATCTAATATATTCAAAAATCACATCAATATACATAATATGCATACGAGTATAACTAATAAAAAAAAATTCACTATACATTGAATAAACAAAATTAGAAAAAGTGTCCGCGTTTCAACAATATATATATTTACTACACTAATATTTGTTACTTCCATATCACTCTCTCATCTCATCCAATGTTTAACTTGTTTGAATTGAAACATGCGAATTATGATGAGTTACACATGTGTCTTTATTATAATACGATATTTCAAAACATAGTAAAGTAAGATACCTAGGTGCATTATTTTATGAAACACTTCCTTGAATACATTTGTGGTCATGTTACTTCTCTTGCCATTCGGTCTTTTTATAAAGACCTTTAGCCCATTGCGGCTTTTAACCATAGAGAAAGTTGACCGTGACTAAAAACAGGACATGAAAGGTATAGACCAATATGCGATAGTGATTGACTCTGGCTTTTATTAATTGTCATAGCAAAACAAACTTGGATTGGAAATTGTCTTTGCTTTAATCTAAATGGCATTCTTTGATCTGAAGACATTAAATTCATCTGTGGTAAGTGATAGAGATCCTGTTTAGTTTAAATATTTCAAATATCAGTATATATCCTTACTTAGGATTTTACTATTTAAGTTCAAGTATCATATTTATCTTCTTAGGATTTAGTTTGTTAAATTTAAATTGTTTAGGATTATGATAAGTATCTGTAAACTATATATATCATTCATCATTCAATAAAAGTTAATGCCATATTTTTCTAATCTCGTTATTCTCTATATGGTATCAGAGAGGTCTGTCCTCCCTCCCTCCCAACCCTAATTCAATCACTTCCTTCAAACAGCCACCACGCCGCTACACCTCAACCGCACTTCCCGTTGTGTCATCCTCTACTCAGACTCCAAATCCAACTTCTTATTTACTCATGGCCAACGACAATCATCATGTCACCATTCCCAATGCCAACGAACCCACAAAACCACTCGTGGTAATTCATGCTTAAGGTACCAACACAATTAAGCTTACCTCCACTAACTATCTCTCCTGGAAGTTGCAAATTGAAGCTCTACTCATCGGCTATGATCTTCAGCAGTTCATTGATGGCTCTCATCCAAGCCCAGCCCCTACAGTTACCGTAAACAATGATCACATCCCAAACCTAGAATACAACACATGGCTCTGTCAAGACAAACTAATTTTTAGTGCCCTCGTCGATTCGCTCACAACATCTATTGTACCGCTCATCCAACAAGCACACACCTCTCATGAAGCATGGCAGATTCTCGCTACTACTTATGCCTGCCCTTCTCATGGTCATATCAAACAAACAAAAGATTGACTAAAGAACACCACAAAAGGCTCTCAAATCATTTCTGAATACATGTAACACATCAAGGCTTGTGCTAATGAACTTGCCACACTCAATAAACCTTTGGACCACGAAGATCTCATTGAGAAAATTCATGATGGTCTTGACGATGACTACCAGCCCATTGTTGATGCCATCAATGGTCGTGACACGCCTATCTCGTTCGATGAATTACACGAAAAGTTGATCAACAAAGAGCTCTCATTATGGCCATTATCCACGGCTGCATTTCCGCATCCCACATCGGCAAACCCCACCAACACTCGCTTCTCCAACAGGGCCACCTATCCTCAATGGTCTTGGTCGCCTCATCGCCACTCGACTCCTCACCAATCAGCTATCAACTATCCTCCCATCAACCGGGCCCGTTCTCAACCGCGACCATACCTTGGTTGGTGTCAAGGTTGCCGTCAACAAGGCCACACCATTCTTCAATGTTCACTATTTCGAGTACTCCCGTCGACACCACTCTCTACTCCGGGTCTTCGTCCTCCTCAACATGGCAATCTCGTCCACCGCCACATTTGCAACCCTGGGCTTATATTGCTACAGCGACTGTGTCTGAGACTCTTGCCTGGCTCCTTGATATTGGTGCCTCGCACCATGTCACCACCGATTTGAACAATCTCTCCATTCACAATCCGTATGATGGCTCTGATGACATTATGATCGGCGATGGCTCAGCTCTCCCAATTACCCTCACTGGTTCTACCACTCTTTCCACTCCCTCATATGATTTCTCTTTACATAATGTTTTATTTGTTCCCACCATGAAAAAGAATCTTATTTCTATCTCTTAATTTTGTACAACCAATCATACCTCTATTGAATTCTTACCCACTTCATTTCATGTGAAGGATCTTCGCACGGGGAAAATCCTTTTACAGGGACGGACTAAAGATGGTGTGTATGAATGACCAGTCTCATCTCCTAAGTCTTCTTCATTAGTTGCATTTTCCAATATCAAGACCATGTCTTCCCAGTGGCATCATAGATTAGGACACCCTTCCTCTGCTATTCTTAGGCATATTACTTCAAATTTTCACTTAGAATTATCCAGGTCTTTCCCATTTAATTGTAATGCTTGCCAATGCAATAAAAGTCATAAGTTACCATTCTCTCAATCTTCCATTGTCTCTTCTTCACCTCTCCAAATTTTTTTCTCTGATGTCTGGACTTCCCCAATTCACTCTGTTGATGGTTTCAAATATTATGTCATTTTTGTTGATCACTACACTAAATACATATGGCTTTACCCTCTCAAACAAAAATCTCATGTGTTGAACATCTTTACTCGATTCAAAGAGCTTGTTGAAAATCATTTTGATCGAAAAATTAAAACACTTTATTCGGATAATGGGGGTGAATATTGTGCTCTATCCTCCTTTCTTGCTAATCATGGCATTTCTCATCTCACTTCCCCTCCTCACACACCAGAACATAATGGCTATGCCGAACGTCATCATCGCCACATCGTGGAAACTGGTATGTCTCTACTCTCTCATGCCTTTCTCCCCATTACTTATTGGTCCTATGCATTCTCCACTATTGTCTACTTAATCAATCGCTTACCTACTCCCACTCTTCGTCTGTCGTCTCCCTATTTTACGCTTTTTCAAGCCTATCCCAATTACTCCAAATTACGTGTCTTTGGGTGTCTCTGCTATCCTTGGTTACGTCCATACTCGACTCATAAACTCTCTCCCTACTCCCATCCATGTATTTTCCTTGGTTATTCTCTTACCCAAAGTGCCTACTTGTGTCTTGATATTGTGTCTTCCAGGTTGTACACTTCACGTCATGTTAAACTCGTAGAGTCCATCTTTCTGTTCTCTTCTCTTCAATTACACCTTCCATGTCCTCAAGAAGATACACTCTCCCTTTGGGTCCCTCCTCTGCAACTCCCGATCACTATCACACCATCTGCCATGCAGTCCGGCCCCTCTTCCTCGTGCTCTGACCCCCTACTTGCTGCTCAACTCTTGCCACCCTCGACCCCAAGTCCACTACGTCTTACCTCACTCGGCCCTATTTCCTAGCCTACCCTACCGTCTCATCCCACTCCTGGTCTTTCCCCCACACTACAAAGCCCACCCTGACCGAACCACAGTCTCTTCAAAACCCACCAACACTCGAACCTACAACCCGTGTTATTGTTACCCGCTCCAAGAATAACATCCATAAGCCGATCCAAAAATTAAATCTCACTGCCCAACTCTCCCCATCTGACCTTGAACCCACTACTATAACCCAAGCTATCAAAGATCATAAGTGGCGTCAAGCTATGTCATAAGAGTTTGATGCTCTTGTTCCAAATGGCACATGGGAACTTGTTTCCCCAGCTTCCTCTAAAAGTTTGGTTGGTTGTAAGTGGATTTTTCGCATTAAACGCTTACCTGATGGTTCTGTTGACAAGTACAAGGCCCGATTAGTGGCAAAAGGCTTCCACCAATGCCCTGGTGTTGACTATCATGATACCTTCAGTCCCGTCGTCAAGCTGACCACTGTTCGTCTCGTTCTTAGTCTAGCCGTAAGTTGTGGTTGGACCCTTCGGCAACTTGATGTCAACAATGCATTTCTCCAAGGTAGCCTTACTGAGGATGTCCTTATGGCTCAACCACCCGGGTTCATTGACAAAGATCATCCTCAACATGTATGCAAACTTCGCAAAGCCATCTATGGTCTCAAGCAGGCTCCCCACGCATGGTATCATGAGTTGCGCCAGTTTCTTGTCACCTCTGGCTATACTAACTCACTTGCAGACTCTTTGCTCTTTATCTTCAACACAGGTGGTGTCTACGTTGATGATATTATTATTACAGGTGACAATGATGGGGCTATGCATAAATTCATTCAACTCCTAGCCAAGCGGTTTTCCCTCAAGGATCTTGGCACTCTCACATACTTGCTTGGAGTTGAGGTCATTCCCCATCCTCATGGTTTACTTCTGTCCCAACGCCACTACATTACAAATCTTCTTGCTCGTATGAGCATGACAGAAGCCAACACAGTCACTACACCAATTGCCACTACTCCTACACTTACCTTACACTCTGGTACAGCACTCTCCGATCCCACTGAGTATAGGGCTACTGTTGGCAGCCTACAATATCTGTCACTTACACGACAGGAGATAGCTTATACAGTGAACAGATTGTCTTAGTTTATGCATCGCCCAACCAATGACCATTGGAATGCTGTCAAGCGACTACTCCGCTATCTCTGTGGGACTCTAGATCATGGTGTAGTTCTTTATCGACATTCCTCTCTTTCACTCCATGCTTTCTCAGATGCGGATTGGGCAGGTAATAAAGATGACTTCATGTCCACTAGTGCTTATATAATTTATCTTGGCCGCAATCCTATTTCCTGGAGTTCGAAGAAACAACGTACTGTTGCTCTCTCCTCTACTGAAGCTGAGTATAGATCTGTGGCCAGCACTGTTGTGGAACTCAGCTGGCTTTGTTCTCTACTCACTGAACTTGGCGTCCTACTCCCTCAAGCTCCGGTAATTACTGTGACAATGTTGGTGCTACCAATCTGTGTGCTAATCCAGTATTTCACTCTCGCATGAAGCATGTTGCTTTAGATTATCACTTCATTCGTCAACAAGTTCAGAGTGGTACTCTTCATGTTACCCATGTCTCCTTTGAAGACCAGCTGGCTGATGCTCTTACCAAGCCTCTTCCGCGTGCACACTTTCTGAAACTCAAGGACAAGATTGGACTTTCCTCTCGAAGCTCCATCTTGCGGGGGCATGATAGAGATCCTGTTTAGTTTAAATATTTCAAATAGCAGTATATATCCTTACTTAGGATTTTGCTATTTAAATTCAAGTATCATATTTATCTTCTTAGGATTTAGTTTGTTAAATTTAAATTGTTTAGGATTATGATAAGTATGTGTAAACTATATATATCAGTCATCATTCAATAAAAATCAATGCCATATTTTTCCAATCTCATTCTTCTGTATAGTAAGAACACCTTCTCGCCAACTTTATTACCTGATATAATTTTACCTTTCGAAACATAATTTCCAAGTTGCATAACCATTAACCTTGTCCCATTACATAGTCCATTCCTTTGATCTATGTTCCTTAGCAACATTAGTGGATCACTAACTTTCAATATTAGCTTATGACTTGGAAGACCAGATTGTGTTATTCCATTAAGGAATTCAAGCGTATGTATATCCCGTAGCAACTAACAACTCAATGAAGTGACTTCCTGGTTTGATATTGCAATATGTGTCTTCATCTACATTAAGAGGTATGCAAAATCTTGAATGCGCAATCGTACCTCCAAGAAGTAAAAGAGAGACAATCCCGCTTGACGCTACAGCAAGCGCTATATCTCCCATAGACCGCAATGCAGCACATGATGTCCTGAATATGAATGCCTTACCAGTATCACCATAACCATATAGAAAGAAAAGACCGCCATTGTCATCCATAAGTGCTGTCATAATTTTCTCGTACACCTTTTTTTGCTCATCCGTGAGGCTTGACAATAATCGGGCATGCTCACGAGCTAAACTCTCCTTATCATAACATAATTCTTCATGGATAAGTTTATTATGTAAATTAAAGGTACTTTAATTTTCTGCCAATGGCATGGGTGGGTAATCGCTTAATTTTTCCCATGTTCATTCAATAACTTATCCAATTCCTCTAATGTTAGGTCCTTCAAATCATTGTCAGTCATCACGTATCCTGTGGATGAAAAATAACTATGTAAGGAAACACTTGAACAAATTCATGAGTAATAAACATGTTAACCATCATTCTCTCTCTCACACATTTTTTTGGAAAGAATTAAGTATCATTTTAATCCTTTACACTTCAAACTGTAATCAATTTATTCTCTTAAGTTTTAGGTGTATCAAATTGGTCATTCACTTTATAAAGTCTCCATAAATTTTCTCCCTCACATTTCAAAATATTCACTTTGCTGTCAGGTGTATTAGGACTCCTCTTGTTTCCTAATCCTAGCAACCATTTTAATATATATAGTTATTTCATATTTCATTAGAATTTCATTACCTAGTACGTATCTCCCTTATTTGTTGATCTTCCTAAGAATTTTGTAATTGATATATTTAGTAGATTTTTTGTTTTACTTTTTCAGATTTTACAAATATTTCTATTCCTTAGAGTTTTCAGATTTTACTGATTTTGTCGTAGCTACACAAGTTTATATTAACGGTGAAATCAATTATTTTATAATTTAAAAGAAAGTTTTACCTTAGCAGGGTGTGATTTGACTAATTAGTTTCTCTTATATACAGAAATTCAAGTGACAAAAACAAAAAGGTGGTGGAAAGGAGTATTGTCAAGTAATCTATGTGCTTCATCCAAGTGGATTTATATATATATATATATTCATGGTGAAAACTTTGTTTTGCTTACCCAATGTATATTTATGTATGTAGTTATTTTTTATTACTTTGAGTTAAGATATTACATAATGTAAACTCATATTAATATTTATTTACTAAAAGACATTTTGGACTATACAATAGGCCATCAAGGTTTCGTCCAGGCATGTATGAGTATACATTTTCTTGCCTAGGGACGATAAGTGGAAATGGCGTACCAACTCATCTTTTTATAATTTTGGTGCCAATTAATTGTATCCACAGAACTTCCTTTATCTAAAAAAGGGTTTTGGCTAGAGTGGCAACATCTACTAATCAAGAAGTCACGGATAGATTCAAAATTTTATTGAGATGGTCCACCTAATGAACCGAGACCTACAACTGTAAACTGGTAATATGAGCAGACTTGATCCTCAATTGACATGGCTGTTTGGCTATAGGTTGGGGTCAACTGTTGTGTAATTGACTCGTCTCTTGAAGAATCTCTGAAAATAACATAAATATATAGATTTAATGAAAATCACAAATAATGACAAAGTATCACATGATCAATAATAACATGTCAAAGATATTAGCAAAAATTAAGCAAGAGAGCAAAACCTCTTTAGTAAGCTAGCAATCTCTAGAACTCCCTCTGCATTAAACATGAGCTTCGAAGCCCAAAATGTATTTGAAACATTGATATTATCTAAACATAAAAAAATCATAATATATTTATAGTCAAAGACATCATAAAGTGTATCAAGGTTATAGCACTTTTATAATGGTTAAGAACATTAGTCACTTACTTTTATCAATCTTTGAATAATCAAAACAATTGGGCTGAAACCATTGAGTTTAGTGAATGCAATAAGCTCATCAGCAAAAGTTTTCGTAAAGAGTAACCATCAACATCCTATCATTGCAATCCATTATTGCAAAAAAAAAAAATTAAAAAAAAAAACATTGAGCATTATAAAAATACTAATAATGAATCCCATGAATGTAAATTGCTGGGTTTGATAAAAAGGAAAAGTATCTCATATCTTCAAGTGTCAATTGGATGAATCTATTTGGCTTCTCATTTTTCATCATTTCTTCTATCTCACCTCTTGACTATAAAAGTCCAACAACATCAAACCAATAAGGATATTGACCCATAGTTTCTCATTGTGCCTCTATCTTCTCAAATCCTATGAAATTAAATCCATACATTGAAAGTTCAGGATCATCTACCTCCTTGACTCTTGTTTTAAACGTGAAAATAAGCTTGAAACTATGAGGGACGACCCTATAATCACCTTCATTCTTATCCAACCATAACCTTGCAACTCTAACACTTATTCTCCAACCCCGCACATCTGTGGTTAAGTCTTCTATATTAATTGATTTTGCAGCCATGTATGTAAACCTGTTGGTTTTTTATCTAGAGAGATTAAAGGAAAAAGTACATGTTGAAATACTACCAAACAGATTGTTTTTTAAAAATAAATAAATAAATAAGTACAAATATAAGCAGCCAATTTCTTCTCCGGGTTAGGAGAGATATAATTGAACAATTGATAAGAGAGTTTAGCTAACATACTTATCACCTAATCTACATGATCATTATACAATTTTGTAGCCTCAATATTTAATATAGGAAAGTAAATTTTTATACAATTTGGTGAACTATAATAATCACCCAAAACATGCATTCAGAAAATTAAAGTGGTTAAATACTCTCCAGTTAAATAGGCAACATTCTGTTAAACACTGTCCGGTTAAAAACATGCAGCATTCTCTTAAATACTCTCAAGTTAAAGCCTAATTCCTATTAGATGTTCATAAGAAATAGAAGTTACCTTGTTGTAGAAATATATAAACAGCCTTTGTTAAATACTCTCCAGTTAAAAACAAAGTAAAATAAAGGGATGCTGTTAAAAGTACAAAAATTAACTTTGTCACTGTTAAAAGTATTGTCTCAAATTTAATTATTTACATATAAGTAATTTGATTTTCAAATTCCATCAACTGTAACAATCAATTACATCTAATTACATTTGTTATAGGAATCAATTTTAATTATAATTTCTTATTACGAATTTATATCTTAATTCATCGCATTTTTTGGAGATTTGTTTAAAATAGAATATTTTCATACATATAAAACAATTATAGATAATTTTAAATAATTATTCCAAAATTTAATTCAGTGTCACGTGTCCTTCACAGAATAAGTCAAGTGTCGGCATTTCATAAAGCATATTCTACTTTTATAATATATTTGATTAGATATTAGATTTATTTATATATGATTTAAAAAAAAATCTCAGATAAAAATAAAAAATTCAATGCTTGCTACAAAACAGTTACCTATTTTATGTAAAAAATTCAAAGGAATTGCTCTTCTTTTTTATGTAGGATTTTGCATTTATTTATATATGGCAAGATTTCCTCACGAATTGATTCATTTACATATTATTTGATTTTTTGAGCATTAAAGGGATTGTCCCAAATTGATTTAAATATAATTTGATTTGATTTTCATAAATTAATGAGAAATTTAATTAGACTTCACTTGTCACTCAATTAAAATGACAAGTGTCAATATTTCATGTGTATTCTACTTTTATAATAGATTAGATAGATGCTAGACCGACACAGCAAGAAAGTGTGGAAGAAAGAAACAAGTTTCTAAAGAAATTTGAGAGAAGAAACTAGAATACCAGAAAATATTTATTTCTGAATGTGTATTAACGACTAAAATGGGAAGTTTTATATAGAGGAGTTTTTCTTAGAATTACCTTAATAAAAAGAGAAATTACTTTGTATTTCCCTAATAATAAAAGACAGAATAAGTAAAAAAGGGAAATTCAAAAATTAAAACTATCATGACGACATAATTTAATAAGAAATCTTCTAAAATTATGAAAATGGAATAATAATTAAAAATTCAGATTTCAGCTCAAGTTAGATTTGGGCTTAGGTTTGATGCATCCACATCATTATCTTGAATCAATAAAAGTTGAACGTGGCCTCTCTTATATGAAAATGGGCAAGTCAAGAAAGATATTATCTTCAACCACGTGGGACTGAAAAACGAGAACTCTAACTCCAAATCTTCAAGTTTAAACCATTTAACCTCCAACTTCTATTACAGTAAATTATCATTTTCTTTCATAAAATAAATTGAGTTTATCTATGATAATACTTATTTAAAATAATATCTTTCCTTCTTTTATATTTAGTAGAATGCTATAAAATTATTAAAAATGTGCCAAGGACTAAATCATCCAAGCAAATGGTGTGGTTAGTAAGTAATGAACACTATGCATAGCATTTTGCTAAGAATTGATTCTCTTATTTATAATAAATAATTATAAAATTAAAAACATAAAATTTAAGAAATTTATGTTTTTTCCTATATGCTTATTTTATTTATTTTAATTTTACTATAAAAATAAAATAAATAATACAATGTACTTTTTAAAAAATTTAAAATATATTTTTAATTTTTCAATTGAACTAGTGACTCAGCAATTGAACCTTCGAACCATTAAATTAGTGGCCTCTTAAGATCTATGTCCAATACAATACCTCCAGTTTTTAAAACATTGGTTGCAAGGGTGATTGATCATCCTCAAGTTTCTCTGTGTCTTGAAAGAGCATCTTATAGAAAATGGTTGCATTATTATCAAATTGATTTACAGCATGATGTTGTTACATGATTTAGGTGGGCAAGCATCCCGCAGATAGAAAAGTTCATAATCTGGGGGTAAGAATTGATCCTCCGAATTGGAGCTTTTCCTTCAAGGATCCTTTCAGCCTACAAGTTGTGCCACCAAGCAGAGGCTCCTCCTCTCAACCGGCTAGTGACTAGCTTCATCATCTTGACTTCTGACAATCTTGTGTGTTTAAAGAATCCATCACACTCTACCAACCAGTGAATGAAGTCCTCAATCTCCTCTAAAACTAAGGAATCTTCATTGGTTCATCAAAATATTCATCTTCCTCCTCCATGTAGGATTGTTGCCTACACTTATGGAAATCAGGAACATGTTGAACAATGGGTTGCCTAAGAGCGAACTCATATCTAGAGCAAAACCCATTGGCATCCATGGTCATGGCTTCAAACCGACCTTTAATCTCCTTGAAACGCCTCTCAATGCGATACACTTTCTACTCTAGGGTTGTCAACACTATCCTAGGTTTCTGTAGCCCTAGAATCTCATCCTTCCAATCACCGTCATGAGGACAGCCGCCTATTGGACTGCTGCTTGACATCGAGTTGTCATGCAAACATGCTCTTATACCAAAATGATGCTACAAAATAACGTGGGAGAAAGAAAACAAGTTTCTAAAAAAACTTGAGATGAAACTTTAATACTATAAAACTGTTTATTTCTGAATGTGTGTAAAAGACTATAATGAGAGACTTTATAGAGAGCATCCTTCCCTTAGTAATTCTTATAAAAAAGGAAATTACATCAAATTACGTTAAAAAATTTAAAGAAAAATTATGACAACATAATTTGATAAGAAATCTCTTAAAGTTAAAAAAACATAATAATAACTAAAAATTTGAAATTTGACACATTTTAAGCTTGGGTTTAGACTTAATGCATTCGTAGAAAAAAAGATAAATAAATAAACATGTTATTTCATATCTTTAAAATAACACCCTGTGCAAAGCACGAGACATGATCTTGATGTCAAAAAGGAGGTTCCATTAAATATGGTACAAATGAGCCTCACAAGTAACAGAGGCAATGATCCCTTTGACTGTTCCTGAAAGAGTTGGGGGTAAATTAAGAACAAAATTTTTGTTTGCTAACATTGCAAAGTATGCGAGTTGTTGGATGCAATGGGAATTTTTTTCTCTCGTCTATCAGACATTGCTCTAGGCTTTGCTTTCAATGATAAGTGTCAAAAGTGGGACATATAGTTTGTGGGATCTAAATTCTCTTAATTTGTGGTTAGAAAAATCATTAACTTGAGTCAATTTAGCTTATTAATTTTAAATTTAATAATTTAAATTTTACTATATATATTTAAGATAATTTTAATATATATAAATTTAGTAAAATATAAACCATTAAATTTCAAATCTAATTATCTAAATTTAGTCAAACTCAATAACTTTTCCTCCTATGAAGTTATTAAGCCCAATTCCGTAGTTTCTTATGATATGAAAATCATGGGCATGTGGAACTTTTATTTGAGAGATAAATTGAGTGTGCCTATATTACTCGAGTGGGATGATATGTCTGAAAGATTTTTAATCCATTGAAGAATAAGCTTACTAATATTTATAACATTTTGAATCTCATCTAAGTGTGGATGATATTCGTTCGCTAAGAATTCTTAACCCTACTTGAGATGAAAATTTTTTAAAGGATGTTTCTAACCTATGCACCAAGTGCACAGGATAAGCAATAAATAAGTGCATTAAATAAAGAAGAGAGAAAACCCTCTTTTACCCCCCTGACACTAACCTCGTAGACAATTATCCTCTAACCTTTAAGTTTCCCAATTTAAACCATGAGACTTCAAACGTTGACCAAATCGAACCCTCCGTCCACCTCCATCACCGCCCACTAACGGTTTTCACCTACATGGCACGTTAAGTGCTGACATGGCCGTTAATGGGTGATGTGGCAGACAGTGAGTGGGTGATGTGGCAGAGCTGCTCCAATCCAAGCCGCAATGTCTCATTGCATTGGGTTTCCTAGCTCGATCTTCATGAATGGATCCCTCACTACTCTTCCACGCCACAAGATGAAAACTTGGGCAGCCATTTCCATTCCCGATAAGTTCCTTTGTCTTTGTCTCTACTTCAACTCGGTTTCCTTCATAGCTTCTCTTTCAGAACCTGTTACGATGGACCCAGAGGCAGCTAATCTCTCCTCCAGCTCTTCTCCATTTTAACACAACCTAATTAGTAGAAGCACCCTTCCCTCAAGGATTTGATCCATTCTATAACCCCTTTTCATGTTTCTTCCATTTTCAACCGCAATCTCAATCCCCAAACTGCCTTAGGTTTCTTCAATTGGATTGCCAAGAAATGAACCTCTGCACAACGTCATATATCTTCGCCCAGTAGGAACGATGGCGTTTTTGTTGTATGCCCTAATGTGAAAGAACACCCATGGCTGCATTTGGAGCAGCTCTGCCACATCACCCGCTCACTGTCTACCACATCACCCATTAACAGCTACATCAGCGCTTAACGTGCCACGTAGGCAAAAATCGTTATTAGGGGGTGACAGAGGTGGACGGAGGGTTCAATATGGTAAACGTTTGAAGTTTCAAGGTTTAAATTGGGAAACTTAAAGTGTCATGGCGGTAATTATCTACGAGGTTAGTGTCAGGGGGTAAAAAGAGATTTTCTCTAAAGAAGATGAACAAAAATCTTATTATTTATTCAATGTTTCTCTCACATCTTAAAAGTTCTTTATCTCTTTTTTTAATAGAATTAATTATACACTTTAAACCCTAAAAATAGTAAATTCTAAACTCTAAATCCTAAAACCATAAACCTTAAATTGTAAACCCTAAGTTCTAAAAGTATGAAAGGTATTTTGAGAATCGAACCGAACTGGCTAGCTTGACTGGTCAGACTGTGAACTAGTCCTCAGATCAGTTCAGTTAAATGTTAAAAATTAATAAATAAATAAATGAGACACGTTCTTACCCAAGTGAACCCCAAGAATTAACTTACTTAATTTTTTTTCATACGAAAAAGAAATTAATTCCATTATATGAGAATTAATTGAAAATATTAAGATTTTTAATTAAAGAAACTTCAATCTTCAAAAGCATTTTTTATGATTTTATTATATAGGTTTGTGTTTCTATGTTTAATTTGATGATGATCAATTTTCTTATAGCCTTAACCTCAATCCAAATCATTTTTGTATGTATATATTTATTCATTCAATTGAAGAGTGAATAGCTTATGATTTTTAAATATATTTTTTATTTTATTAAGAATTGACTTTCTCTTGAGTTTGTGACAAATAATGTAAGAAATAGCTTTCTTTAGGTGTATTTTTTTTTTTAATGTGAAAGTTTTCAAACATAAATTAATTATTGTTTCATGTATCTCATTGTTAGATGGGATAAATAAGTACACAATTTTTTACTGCTAATAATTAAGTATGGAAATAATAGTTAATGAAAGCTCTATAAAACACATGATCAACTATTGTATAGTAACGTTAATGTTCCATTAAATTATACATGTAATAAACCATGCTTAAACAATTAAACATGCTTATCAAAACAAGAAAAAAAAACTGTTAAACATGCTAATCTATAATTTTTAGAAAATAAACTTTATATTAATGCATTCCATCAAACTAAAATTTTGTGCTATTATATTAAATTATTAATTATAATATATAAATAACATATTTATTTCACGTTCTCAAACTCTGTAAATAATAAAGGATATATAATATAATATTATAATATAAAAGCTAAGATGATGACATCTTGGCCCATTAGCCAAAGGTCTAAAGACTGTGGATTGCACATATAGCTACATTAATGAAGGTAGTTGAGAAGAGAGAGCGATTAAAATGTAATAGAGTTTTAAGAAATATGGCTAATTTATAATTAATAAAAACTTAATAAGTGGGCGTTAGTCTACTGGTCAAGTCTCAAGGAGTATTAAAACCCCTCCATTTTCTGAAGTAAAAGCGAAATTCTTAAAAAAATGAAACTCAGTTTAGCGGTTACTATTTTCCCTAACAACGTTTTTGCTATTTTTTTAATTGAAGATTAAATTGTCTAAGACAAATTCTTATTCTCTTAATATTTAGACCAAAAAAAAAGAAAATTCCCTTTATATTTTTGTCCAATGAACAAAATTGTCTGATGATGGACAAGACTTAAGCATTTTGTTAATACTTTAAATAACTTTTTGTTCATAGTTTAAATAATTTACAAAATCAAATAAGTGATAATTTTTTTTTTTTTTTTTTTTTTGGATTGTGTTGTTTGAATAAGAGAATCAAAGAGGCCCTAACACTTGTTGATGAGTATGCTGGCTTAGGTGAAAAAGATGGAGAAAGATGAAACTTATGGTGTGCAAACCAAACTAAACTAAAGGTGAAAAAAGCTATTTTTTACCTTAGAGAATGCATTGGAATGCATATCAGAATTAGAAAGAAGTTTCTAATCCACAAGTATACAACTTCTTTTAAGTTATTGATACTTCTTGTGATGCAAGAGGATGGGAATGATGAAGAACGCAAGGGCAAAAACATGGTTTACAAAGAATTATATTGTTGGTTTAATGACTAGAACAATGGCCAAACTTGAAAAGGATATTTTAAAAAAAAATAATGAAAAATTAAACCCAAAATTCGAACAAAATTTTTTTGTTGGAAATTTTCACTCTCCGAGCAAAAATTCTAATGAATTATTTTTCTTTTTATTATAATTATTTTCTCTCTCCAAAATTGAATTTCAATAGATGTTGGTTCAATAGAACCTGTCTCTATTGTGGCAAGGGATAATAATAATACAATATCTGCAGCTACCCAGGGGTAACGCTACTTGATCGGTTTTGAAAAGACACATATACTAACATTAGTGTTTTTTTAAAAAAAAAAAAATTATGGAGATATTAATTTATTCGTTACACTTTCGACTTCGGTAATACGCTTGAACATATATCTTCCAATGAAATCCGTAATAACTAAAGTCACGTATTGTTTCCACCTTCATTATCTTGAGATAAGCTACTACTAAAACTTGCTAGTAAACTCCTTTTTCAAAGGAACAAAATACTCTTGTTACACTCAATGTGCCAATCCATATGACATAACATTAAAATTCGTAAAAAAATTCGTTAAATAATAAAGCAAGTTAGATTAATTATTTTTTAATTATCTCAAAATTATGACACAAAATGAAATACACAAAATATAATAAAAGAATTTGTCCCTCTTTCAACATGTTAAAGTTAAAATGAGAAAGTAATTTGTTGCAATGATGCAATTCCTAAAAATAAAATTCTTGACAACTTCATATTCATATTCCGATATCAAACTCAATCCCTCTCCAATCACTGAAAAGACTAGTGTACAGATAGAAAAAAAAAAATAATGTTCTAATCAATCCAATGACTCTACAAGATGCTTCCCTTCGTTACTTGTTTTCTCATAAATCATCCCAATGCAACTGACAACACAAAAGCCAGGTCGATTCTAAATGGGGTACCATAGATTCTAGAACCATAATACTCCATTTTTGTAAAACCAAGCGATATGCATTGCTGATAGACAAAGCCAAAACTTAATTCATTGAATCTCGTTTGTTATCAGACATTCCCACAAAAACAAAACCAATAAACAGAAATCTGGGCCAACTCCAAAGTTTCAAGTGTCAAACAACAATATCTAATACTATCAACTATAGAAGCTTGGCAACCAAAATCTCTGCTACAATCCAGGGATCAATGTTCACCAGGCATGCTCTTGATGATATCAGAATCGCCTATAAACAGAAATATCAAACAATAAGGGACACAAAAGCATAAAGCTAAATTTTACTCATGAAGTATTATTAGAAAGCAAAGATACCTGGATCAATGATGCTTAGACAGCACACTCGGAAATATTTTCCACATGCAGTGCCCAAGTCCACATTGTCTGAAATAAATACACACTCTTTTAAATCGGTCAACTAGGAACATAAATAATCAGGAAATACAAGAATTTTATGTGTATATCCATCAATGTGTGTACTTGACATCACAACCTACAGCGTCAAAAGCAAAGAACATAAAAACAGTATAGAAAAGGAGAGGTATAAAAAGCTGCTACCATTCTCGTGAAGTTTACAATCATATCACAACCAATATTGTCAATCAAACAGAGATTAAACATCAAAGGCACTTCAAAGTAATTTTAATAGGAACGTGTTTACAAGACCAATAGCAGGAACTTTGGACTGATGTACAAAAGCATAATTCAAGGTTCAAACATTTGTCATATAGCTAAACCTACCCAAAATGCTGAACAATCAAATTATAAGGCCCAAGTGCATCACCAATGCTACTGAGGCACAATGCTGCAATCTCCTCAAAAGACAAATACATGAACCAGCAAATTTTCTAATAAACAATCAAAGATGAAGGCTATAAGTTTTACAAATTTGATAGATAAAACGAAAAAGAATAACTACATGCATAACATAATGCATTTAAAGCTAACGCATCCGAGGAAGGAAAGGGCTCAGCAAAAGGATGCAGTATTGTTCATATCAGAAACATTCTGTGTGAAATCTGTGAAGCCACTGTCTAGAAAGAAAGTGAAAATATCATACCACGCAAGTAAAGGCATTCAGTACTATCATTTGATGACAAATGGCATCCAATTATATTTTTAAATCAAGACTAAAAGGACAATATGTTTTATCCAATGACACATGCATAGCCAGGGTCTGCTGGATTAGGAACTCACTCCCATTATAGTGGTGAACTCCAACTTTTGAAAGCATTGCATAATACTCAATTTCAGATTTTCTCAAGGGAGGACAGTTGTTAGCAATTATCACAAGCTTCCCTGGAAAAAAACAAAAGAATAAATCAGCAACAAATCCCTAAATGTCATAAACAAAATCCAACATTAGAACACCAGCATAACACTAAGAAACCTATTTAATTCTAATTTGATTGATTTTCATAGGTTATCAACGGAATTAGTACCACATGTACTAAAGAAAGTTTCTATATTGTTAAAGCAAACCGCTGCTAACTTTTGCAATTTGACTGTACATATTGCCTCATAGGCGACAAAGATTTGGAACATCATCTTGAAACAACAGCATATTTACTCATTCGTGACAGAAATTATACTTCAGAAACCTATTAACTTCTAATCTGATTGATTTCCATGGGCACCAAAGGAATTAATACAAAATGAAAAAAAAAATACATATAACTCATTCAAACAGAGACTACAGCATCGGCAATTTGAGTAGGCATGCTAAATTTTACAAAATGTTAAAGCAATACCACATCTCACATTTCTCACTTGTCTTTATAAAAAAACTTTTGGACATTATCTTAGAATAATGGCACATTTGCCCATTGGAGACACAAAATGGAGCCGTAAATATATTTATAATCGAAAATTTCACCGAAAATGAAATTAGAACTAATACCTTTGGAGTTTCTGAGCGATTTGAGCACAGTCTTGTAACCCAAGGTATACTTTCCGCTCTTCATCACAAGAGCGAGCCTATTATTGATTGACTCATGGGTCTTCTTCTGGAGAAAACGTAATGAAGAATCTATTAATTCTAAGGATAAGGAAAATTCTGAATCAGAACCGAAATGCGAAACCACCAAAGAACGCTTACGGTTTTCTTCGCGGCAACCATTGTTGGACTCTCTTCGAGAGAGCGTAATCGTCTGTTGTGCCTGAAGAAACCCTAGCCGCGGCCTTAGACGGTGGGTGACAGGTAACGATATACCGTATTGGCAAGCAGGGTTTTGCCTCATATATATACCTTTTAGCTTGATTTGTAATTGTGATGGGCTCGGGCTTTTGAGCAGTAAAGTTGGGTTTCAACCCAAATCGAGCTAACAAATCCAGGAAGATTCCTTTTTAACGCCACCGATATTTCTATTCTCACCGTTAAATACCATTCAAATATATTTTTTTAAAAAATCATCCATGCCCTATCCAACACAATTATTTTATTTTATTTTTTATCTTTGACCACCGGTACAAATTTATTTTATTAATTTTTTTAATTTATAATTAATTCCACTCTAATTAACTAAAGAATTTAACTCAAATTTAAATAAACATACTCATGGACGGAACTAAAATTAAAAAAGAGGGGTCAAGATTAAAAGGTATATAAATATAAAAAAAAAAAAAAATCACCTAGTCGAACTAATGATTCCAACCATGGCAAATTGACTACTAATTTTATTTTTTTTTTCACCTCTGCTTATAGCTCTTGAATTTGAACATGATCCATACCATTGATCATAACTCATTGATGAATATTATTCAACTAACCAAAACCTTAAGTTTTTAGATGTATGGTTTTAACTTACGCAAGCCTTTGATTTTACCTTAAGTCTTTGGATCCCTTGTGAAGGTTGAATGTACCAATGAAGCAACAAAATTTACGTGTGTTTCTCGTCTCGCTTTTCTTTCTTCATCAAGGTAACTTTACTTGTATTGCCTGTCTTATTGTGGGGAGACTAATTGGAAAAAAAATATCCTCATCTACAATTGGGTGCAAATATTAATTCTAGTGGTGCAAAAATAAGTTTACGTAGAGAAAAAAAGGTGCAAAAATTAATCCCCTCCAAAATATCGTTGGCATCCCAAGTAGAAATAAGATGGAAGGCACCTATATAGGCCCAATACAGCATACTCCATGAGGCCCATTATTGTCCACCCAAATATTATGATTCTGTGGGATTTCTTTTCTCACTCCCTTTTTCTTCTTTTCACACCTCACTGCTTGGTAAAATGTTTAAAACAGCAAAACAAAAGGCGATGCGTGTGAAAAGAAATCACCCCTCTAATGGCAGACTCCTTTGGCGAGTATCTTCTTTGATTCATATTGGAGCCTGTTCAGACATGGCCCATAGTTCATGTTTGCTGGTTTGGAGATCTCAGATGTTGGTCAGAAAACAAGTTTATAAAAGAACTTGTAATAAAGACAATATACCAATATGCAATTATTCTATGGCATGTATATAATTTAAAATAATAAAGTTACCTAGAACAAGCAATGTAGAATGAGAGAAATAACTATTCGTGTAGAGAAGTTCTTATCTTATGCTAAAAACTGATGGTATTATTAAATGGATAATAATATTTATATTTATGAAAAATATCAAAAGTTCTTGCCCTAATACAAATAGATTATTGAGTTAATTTACTCATAACAACATAGTCCAATCAGTCAAATAAATTAAAATGAATCACATACAAACTTAGACTATACAATATTTTTATAATTAATTTAATATTAAATTTGGGTTTTATAATAAAATATGATTTATGTTATTTTTACAATTAAATATTCTAACATCTTCATCTCATATTGTGCAAAAATAATACACATGTCACAAAAATGTATATCCAAGTTGATTCCTAAGAAAGCAAGTGAGCAAAGCTTGTTCGTTAATCTAAAATACAAATTGATTCTCGAATTGACAGAACAACAAATGTATGAATGGAATATTCAATTTGGATAATTTGTTTTTCAAAACCGAAGTTATTTGGTAGAAAGGTCTCTCTCAAGTCTCAATATTCAACATCATTGTCATTTGAGAGACGGTAAAAGATCATGTTATGCGCATATGTCACACAGTGTAAACAAAATGAGTATCTTTGGATGATACCTAACAAAATATGGTACGATTTGTCTCTTTGCCAAGAATCTTGGCTTTTGACTACGATGGCTTATTCAACTAATAGTTTTATGAAGTAGCTCGTGATTTTGATTTAAGATCAAGTAGTGTTTTTTATTTAAAAAAAAAAATTCTTATCCAACTAAGCGATACTAAATAGTTTGTTGAGTTATTGTTAAACGCATAAAACAATTAGCAAAAGTTGTTATAACTTAATCAAAAATTTTAAATTTTAATTTTGTGAATATAATTGTGCAAAAATTTAATAAATTTTTTTTGCTACACTTGTGATTTTATATGGAGCTAAACAAATTAATTAGTCAATGCTCAATGTGTTCTCAAATATTAGAAAGTATAGTTTGTTGAGTTAAAT
Organism: Bauhinia variegata; assembly: GCA_022379115.2. Classification (NCBI taxonomy): domain Eukaryota; kingdom Viridiplantae; phylum Streptophyta; class Magnoliopsida; order Fabales; family Fabaceae; genus Bauhinia; species Bauhinia variegata. The sequence goes on along the minus strand of CM039429.1, from coordinate 12,514,790 downwards.
ACTTTTTCATTTTTGAATCATTTTTAAAATGTCATTTAATCTTCAATTTAATATGGTGTTACTTTAATCCTTGAATAATAATTTTTTCCTACTAAAATTAGTCCTTTTAAGTGATTTTATATGATTATATGAGGATTAAAGTAACACCAACAATAAATCTTGGGCAAAAATAATATATAACTTTAGTTTGCTTCCTTGTAGTTGATGATGAAACCATATATATTTATAAAGAAAAATTTTAAAAACACTTCTAAACTGTGTTATGTGTATTTTATTTTAAAATTTTTAAACTATGCACTTAACTCTTTTAAATTTTTAAAATGTATACATTATGTTTAAACTCTCACTTCTATTAAAAATTTAACAAAAAAAATCCACATCACATTATTTTTTATTAATTACTTATTTACGATATACAAATAAAAATGATAAGTGAAAATAAAAGAATTAATAAGATACAAATAATTTTTTAATTAAATTTTTAACAGAAATTAAAAATCAAAAGTAATGTTCTCGTCTAAAAAATTTGATAAAATTAAATATATGTTTTGAAAATTTTAAGAACAAAATATACATGAGATAAAATTTATGAGATGTTTTTTAAAGTTTTCTTGTTTATTATTTACTCATCAAGGAGGAGTAAGATGTCAAAACCTGCAAGCCCATTCTCATATCATGACCAAGTTCCTCGCATTGCATTTATTAAAGGAACGAGGGGCAAATTCTTGGGATAGAGCACTGAGCCAATCAAATTGTTTGCAGGTGTGCGTTTTCCACTTAACCTAGGCTATTTGAATTAAAAAACTCAAGGATTAAAGTTACACCATTTTCAAGGATTAAACCTGTTTTATATATTTTATTTATAATTTTATAAATATAAAAACTCACAAATTAAGAAGTGCACCAATAATTATACACCTAACATTTTCAATTTGGCTGGGTGATTCAGTATGGAGGTTTGCAACTTTGAGTCCTCTAAAAACTAATAGTTCTATCTGTATCAATGGAGTTTTATATCCCTTAAAATGTATGTCAAAGAAAGAAAAGTACATTGAACTTTGTGTTGCTTTTGTGTAATATGTGGAGTTTTGTCTTTCTTTCTTTATTGTGTGCTTGTTGCGGGTACTCATCCCCCTTGCACTAAATTATTTCTTTTTATCGGAATGAATTTTTAATTTATGTTAAAGATAAAAGTTGGTCATAAACTCTAATTAATTGAATAAAAGTTTTGACCTGGTTTTTGAAAAGATTCATTAAAAAAAACTCATATCCCAAGAAATGTATTAATTAATTAAGTTTGAGAATTAATTTTCTATTAAAATATTATTTTTATTGATTTAAATGATCAAATCATCATTTTATGAGAATTACTAAAAACACTCCTCAATCACAGGAAGTGTTTATTTTAAAATAAGCATTGATGGGAGAGTGAATAAAAAAAGTAGAAAGTGTCTTAGGCACTCTTCTCATTTTATTTTTCAAATTAAAATTTCAGAAACCTAACTGATAAAAATATTTTACGGGCAGATATAATGCTTACAGCATTTTGTGGGACAAAAGTCAAAATAGATCTGTTCTCTCGTATGAAAAAACAGAGATGGGTTAGATATTTATTTATTTATTTATTTATTTATTCACATATATTTTTATACTTTTTATTTTTTATTTATAAATTTATCTTTGTAGTATAATAAAAAAAATAGGTGAACTACTTGGGTATAAAAATTGAGTATTTATATAAATTTTCCTTATAAAAAGAATTGCTTTTTTAATCATTTAAATTTTTAAAATAAACAGTTTAAAAAGAATCCGATCTGAGTCCTAGAGATTTGCAATTTGTCTGTCATAAAAAACCAATGTCCTCCAACGTGAAACTATGGTCGATTTGGTTGTAAATCCCAAAATCTATGCATTAAAAGTGATAACCACTCAACAATTAGGTTAGTTTAATGTTCCAATAATCTAATTTTCATAATTATTTAACTACGAATTCCGATAACGAATACTGTACCTTCATTTGGTGCTAAAGTCAAAGGTGGGATTGTAGGGTTACGATATCTTCATTTGAATTAATGATATTCATTAGAAAAAATTGACAGTATCTCCAATCAAATTGTGAGTTCAAGTGATGATTTCAAGTGTCATGAAAAGGAAGTTACCATCAATGCTGGCACTGTCTAAAAAATTGTTACAAAATTTTCTTGTCAAACACTATCTTATAAGGTTATAATTAATTAAAACAATAATTTAACATAATAACACAACACTTAAAGATTCTTATTCCTCCATATTAAATCTGATTTTTTCTCTAAATATTTGAATTAATATTAAAAAAATTTATATTCTTTTAAAAAATATTACAACTTATATATTTAACTAACCACAAATTTATAAAACAAAGTTTAGTATATCAAATAAAATAGAAAATTTTGTCCAATAAAAACTCCTATGATCCCAATGTCTATTCAACAAAAACCCTATTTTGATAATTTTATAATTTTATGAAGTGACTCAAAGTTGTCATTTAAGATTACAGTTAGAGAATCTAGTTTTTTTTTTTTGGCATTTCTTCCAGAAATATATAATTTTTTACGTGATACAATGCAGAAATATTAGTATAATTAGTGTCTCAGTATATAATATATTGCCATTTTGCTTCCCCGATGAGTAATGACCAAGCAGTATCAGTTTGCGTGCACGTGTACGTTTTGGCCCTTAGCCTCCGTCTTGGTGAACAAAATAAAAGAGTATTCAACATCATTGTCATTCGAGAGAAACTTAATGATCATGTGACTGGCTAATGTTGTAGTTCAAAAGAAATGTGTATTTCTTTTTTCAATGATTTTGATAACTTACAAAAATATGATTAACTAAAATTCCAAGTACAAGTATAAAGAATATATTTATATTAAATTTTATATGAAAATTTTTGTTTCACTTATTGTTCTTCCCGATCAAATCTAAATTATTAGGTATCCAATCTAATACTGAATATTAAATGAATGTTTACTTGGCGCAATAAACTTTGGATGGCATTTGACATTGTTTTCAGGTTCGGGGTTCATTATTTGCAAAGGACTAAAGATGCTTTGGAGGTGATTTATGATATGATGCACATGGGCAAATTTAATGTCTCATTCATCATAATTAATCTAAATAAGTAGAACTATTTATTAGATAATATTATTTTATAATATTTAAGTTTAGATTTAATTTTAAGATACGAAAGTACTAAAATTTTATTTTTAAAAATTGTGTTACTTCACCAAACTATTTTTTTAGATAAGAATGCAGCTTGCAGGGTATTGTAGAGATGTAATTAATGTTTAACTTATATGTTAGGTTAGATTTATGCAAGACACATATTAATCGTTCATATAAAATACTTAAAAGTAATATCATCTAATATATATATATATATATATATATATATATATATATATATATATATATATATATATATATATATATATATATATATATATATATATATAAATTAATCTAAAATATTTATTTACTGTTTAATAAAAGAATAATAAAGAGAGCCTAACAAAGCAATCTTACTCTACACTTAAGTATGTATAATGAATAGTGCATAATTATAATTATAATGTATCATTTGAAATTTCTTGATCTTGCGTGGTAAGAGAGATAATGGAAGAATAGAAATGTCTCCTCTTCATTCCATTCCATCTGCTCCACCTCAATTTGAAGGGAATCTTGAAAGGGAAAAAATAGAAATGTTTCTATTCCATTTGAATAATTTCCACTGTTAAAAAATATTTCCAAAGATGAAAGATTAATTTCTTTTATTCTAGCCTATTATATTATAATATTTTCCGTTCATTTCCATCCATTCAAATATACTCTAATTAAAATGGTATTTTTATTTTTATTGTTGGCGATTTGTCCATGTGTCTAGATATCATAAAAAGTAATATTTGATAAAAGAAAATATTGATTTGCATAAATAATTTTGAATTCAACCCATTTTAATTAATAAATAATTTTATAAAAGGACCCATACCCCGTTGGTCATAGAATCTATGAAGGTTTACTAAAATGTCAAAATTCAAGTATCTTTTTTCTATCACGCGTGAATTTTAATATAATCTGCTTGTCTCCTAATGTCACCGCAAACATTACCTACTTGTTTAGACCAAGTCCACTAAGGTATGCACAAACTGATTGGGACAAAGAGGATGGAAGTGATATTTTGTGATGAATTTTTTTTATAAGAGAATTAGTTGTATTAGAAGGATATAATTTTTTCGTTATATAAATATAAATACGTTAAAATTTAATAAAAAGAGTTTTATCGTTCTTATTATCTTACTCAGTTTAAATCAAATTAGTTATGAATTGATAAATTTAATGATAAACCTATGTCCCATAAATATGAGCAGCCAATACCAAAAAAATATATATAATATTTGACTGGTCAGGACAATCCAAACAAAACCATATAGAGAGTAAAAAAATGTTACATGTAAACTTATTATTTTTACTCTTTATATATATTAAGTAGTTATTTATACAAGTAAAATCATAATGAAATGAATAAAAAGTGTAAGAAATATGGGATAAAAATTATGTATAAAAATGTGAACGTAGACAAACAAGTTTAGATATAGAGAAGTATTTAATATATTCTCTTATTTTTCTTATATATTTCTCTATCATGTGTTATTTTAAAATACGCACGGAGTTTCTTTTGTAACACCCTTAAATATATAAAGCATATCATGAAAGGTCATTTGTATATTTTCTTTTATGGGAAGTCATTATATTATTATCTTATTGTTTGGTACATTAGCTGCAGAGTAGAAAGTAAAATATTTACTTAAAAGATTAAAATTTTATGAATTTATTTATAAATAAATTCAATTTTGGATATTAATATTCTTAAATTTATTATATATATCCTCATTCAATATTTTTTATATTCTGAATTATATTTTCTAAAAAATCATAAAAATATAAAATAAACGGTTATCATTATTAATTTTAAATATGAATTCTAATTTCTTCATCTTTTACGGTGTTTCATGAAAGTTAATCATAAATAGACTATTTATTTACTAGTACTACTATGCGAGAATAAACTATTTAATACTAGCAAAATATATTATGTAAACATTAATTTTTATTTCAAATATGAAAAACATCTTTTTATCTTTAACCTTTTTGCCGTTATATGACGCTTCAAAATTATTATTAAATATATTCTTATATCATTTTTGTCACTAACTATTAGTAGAAGTTGTTAATTTGTATTGTTTGTTATTTATGTAATTATTATATTATTGACTCAATTACAATGATTTAAAGAAAACATAAATAATAATGATTTTATTTTATTAATGTCTTAAAAATAAGATTAAATCATTATTTTTTATTTTTTAAGTAATTCAATAAGATATTAGTGATAATTAATAAATAATAATTACATTAAAAATAAATGGTACAAATTAAAAACTTCTGTTAAGGGTTGATGATGAATATTTGATAATAATTTTTAAATGTAAAATATTATTTTAATAAATTTAAAGTATAAAAATATATTTGATAATAAAATGTAAAGAATTAAAATAAAGTTTTTGTCACTTCAAATATATACAAATCAAGTTATTTATATTTCATGAGAGCATTAGCTCAAATATAAAATTTTAATATCCTGATATCTCGTGATGAAACACAATTATCTTTTTATATGTTTAAATTAATATTTAGAAGTATATATCTCATTTTATTTATAAAAAAAGTTAGGTAATGATAATATTGAAAAAACAAATTCTTCTTGTAATATCAAGATTTGTTAATAAGTGTTTTTCTAAATCTTGAAATATGTGGTTTAAACTTTAAAACATTCTTCTAATTCTAATGAGCATTTATGACTCAACCCATAACCCATAACCCATATCCCATATCCCATATGAACTTTTTACTTATCAATCAAATCTCATGACCAAATGAATCCGCTTAATGAATGTCCTCACTAATTAATTCTAAAAATTATTGCAACTCTATGACCACCAATTATTATTATTATTATTATTATTATTATTATTATTATTATTATTATTATGTATTTCAAATTATCCATTGAATAAGATGACAGTGGATATAATGACTGGCACAAAAGCAAGTCAAAAACGACAGGGAACTAGAAATGGAAGATTAGATATCAGAACTGAAGTGAATCCCCAAAAAGATATTCTGCATTCAATTTCCAGCAAAAGAAAGAAGATAAGGCCATAGAGCCATACCAGCGTCGGGGACCAAAAACATGCCCAATATCTATTTTACTCAAATTCGCTCTATTTTTTTAATATTTTTTTATATTATGTTATTATTTTTATTTTAAATAAATAAATTTTTTTAAAATAATTGTATAAAATCTTGATTGGTTATAGGCAGATAAGATTGCCCATACTGGATGTTGTCTAGCTAACTAGTCATAACTTTCCTTTTACTAGGTATAGCTACAGGTCTACGTATACTACTGCACCCGTCTGACAAATAATGATAACTCAAACAAGTTGTATGAGCATGATTTGACTGCAGTTGCAAAACTTCTACAATTATGCACTTAGCCTAATTTTTAAGGGTTTTATTTATTTTTTACTATTACGAGCTTACATGTAATATTATTTAAGATTTTTCTATTGCATAGATGAATTTTTACGGTAGACTTATTCGGATAAAGGAACACTTATTTTTATAGCATGAATCAATACTAAACTCGTTCTTCTTGTGATTTTGAGACAGAGTTTAAGGAGCATTTATTTTTTGAATGTTAGTTTTTCACCCAATTAATTATTGTATTACATTATCACTTAGATAGATTGATTTTGGTTTACGTTCTAATCAATTTTTTTTTGGCAGCATATTTTTTGTGCAATTAGACAGAATTAGACAGCATCAGAGGCTAATTTTTAAGCTCTAAACTTTGACTTTTTATTTTATAATAATTTCATTTAATATATTAAGAACATATTAATTTTTGATAAAGTAATTATAAATAATAGAGATTATATAACAGAAATTATTCGTGACTTCAAATTAGATGAAACTATTTGAGCTTTTATAAAAGTAAAAAAAAAAGAAATTAATCATAAAAAAAATAATTTATTAAACTAATATGCCCATTGAAAGTTGTATTTTATTATTATGTTAATACAAGTTTATCTTTTTCAAAAAAATTATTTACAAAAACAAATTTTTTATAGATTATTATTTTTTGAAATTATGATACATCAAATGTCAAAATACATGCACAAATGGCTAAATATATAGAGTTTTGGTCAAAAATAACAAATTGATAAGTCAGATTATGTTTAGTTTATGGAATAATCTAATGTAAGAATAAGAAGAGGAATAAAAAGAAAAATAAAAAGTTATATTACTATATTTAGTATGCAAGAGGAATGGATGAACATATGTTTGGTATGCAGGGAATAAAATGAAATTCTTAACAAAATGATGAAAATAACTTTCATAATCTTTTAATAAATAAATTTCACTAAATCTAATAAAACCATTCACCCAATGAGTTTTTTGACTAAATATTGAAATCAAAAAATTTAAAAGGACTAGAATAATATATAAGCTAAGCATTTCTGGAGCAACAACATCACATAATTTGAGGAATAGCGTGTATTTTTGGTAATAGATGTATTTTCTATGTGAGGAATGGTCCATTACCACCTATTTTGATTGTGTTTGTCTAACTGTCATTTTCCATGCGTTTATATAAAGGAGAGAGAGTCATACATTTTAACAAGAAGAAATAAATCATATTGCATATTTTCTAAAAACTTTTCAAAGTTTCATTTTTTCTCCTCTTCATCTTCATACACCAACACTTCTACTTGAGATATTATTTCTGGTGTATTGGGCAAACTAGAAAATCTGTTGATTTAACAACAACCATTTATGTTTGATTTTTACATCTCTAAATCATTTCTTTGTAAAGGCTGTTAGCCTTCATACATGTGATTGTAACCCTTGTGAGTGTAGCTTTAGTCTGTGAGAGATTTAGTAAGTGTTGTGAAGGTTTTTGGTGTATTCTAGAAAACTAAACTCAGACAAAATTGTTGAGAAGCTATAAAAGGTTGCTGAAAGCCTGCTAACCAGTAGAGGTAGTGAAAAAATGCTCTCAAAGGTGTTTGAGATGAGTAGATGTAGGTTATCATTGTGACCAACCATTATAAATTACTGTTTATTTCTATTCCCTAACTCTTTTATTTTTAATATCTACTTATTTCTAGCTCACTATTTATGTTTAAGTATCATTCTGTTATATCACGTTTTATAATTTCAAGATTTTCAAAATCAAGCATAAATTATTTTAAACTAAGCTTAACACTTTATGCTTGACCTGCATCATACAAATTTTATTTTGCAAAAATTTTCTTAGTGTCCCTATTCATCCCCTCTAAGACACATATATGCACTTTTATTTGCTATTAGAGCCTTGGGCTCTATAAATTTGGACTAACATCTTTTGAGTGAAGATCTTAGTTTGTGCAAAAAATTATGGAAGACTTCAAGGTGGGCAACTCATGCAACAAGCCTTCATTCTTTGATGGAAGGAAAGTTCCCAAAAATGAAGCTGAATATACTGAAGAAGAAAAGAAACGAGCTTCATTTTACATGAAGGCAAAATATATGCTTGCTAATGCAGTATGTTCAAAAGAATATGAGATTATATCAACTTGTGGCACAACAAAAGAAATGTGAGATCAACTACAAAGCACACATGAAAGAACAAATGAAATCAAAGAAAAGGATAGACATTTATGTTGGAGAGTATGAATTGTTTCATACAAAAGAAGGAGAATCCATAAAAAAATACTTTATCATATTTGTCCACATAGTAAACCAGCTTAAAATACTTGGGAGAAATCTGACACAAAAGGAGCAACTAAAGAAGCTCCTTAAATGTCTCTCCAATGAGTGGGATACAAAAGGATACATACTCAAGCATTATGCTAAATCATCAAACATGATAGTTGATGAGCTTCATGGTGAACTAGAAGTTAAAGAAATAATGACAAGAAAGAAGGACAAAAGAGCCACCGAAAGGAAGAAGGAGAAAGACCTTGCTCTTGCTACCACATCCTTATCCTTGGATGATGATAGTGATGATGATATAGCACTTCTCTCCAAGAAGGTCACCAAGTTGCTAAAGGAAAAAAAACTTCAAAAGCATGCTTCATACAACAAAGCTAGCTATAAACCAAAATACAGCAACAATTACAACAAGAACAAATTCAAGAAGGAAGGAGACAAAGATGAAATAATCTACTATAAATATGGAAAACCTGGACATAAAGCACCTAAATGTCCAAAGAAGAAGAAGAAGTTCCCAAAGAAGCACAACAAAAAGGCATATGCAGCTTGGAGGGATGAAGACACATTATCAAATGATGATGATGGAGCTAAAATCTGTCTCATGGCCATGTCTGATGATAGTGACTTAGAAAATGTGGTAGATGATAAACCTTTTATCTTATAAAGATTTATCTAATGCATATGATGAGCTTGTTGATAGTGTAAAAAAGCTTTTTTCCAAACTTTCTTCTAGAAAACAAAAATCAAGGTTCTTGAAAAAGAACTTGATGAGATTCGCATTATTTTTGAGAAGGATAAAATGCTTATTGAAGATTTACAACAAAAGAAAAATATTTCTAAAAAATTACTTTTAGAAAATGAAACTTTGAAAACAAGCTTACTAAACTTTCAAATGATTTAGCTAGTTTTGTTAAAGGAAAGCAAAATCTTGATAAGCTTGTAGGTATGAAAAAGCATGATCTACAAAGATCCTTCTAGAATGATGACTTAGGATATAGAAATCCTAATGTGAAAACTAGAGTTTCACAAACTCCTTATAACTGTTGAAATAGGGCTAGTCATCATGCTTATCAATGCAATTAAAAAAAAAAAAAGTGAAAAAGTATAAGTTGATTTGGGTTCCAAAGAATATTTCTGCCACTAACCACCAAGGACCCAAACAAGCATTAACATCTAAGCTTGATTGTTTACTTGACAAAAGCAACTTAAGTTAAAGAAAGGAAGCTAGTATCTTGACAATGACTGCTCTTGCCACATGACTTGGGACAAAATAAAGTTTGTAGAGCTCCATGACCAAGACATGGGAAATGTGTGGTTTGGAGATCATAGTAAAAGAAGAATTCTTGTTATCTAGGATGTCTACTATGTGAAATGTTTGAAACATAACTTGATTAGTATAAGCCAACTTTGTGATATAGATCACAAGGTACAATCCTCTAAATGCATTGTTTATGACCTAAATGAATGGGATACTTTTGAAGGACATAGACATTCAAATGCTTACAAAATGTCCAACAAGGATTTTTCTTTCAAAAATGAAATTTGTTTGATTTTTCAAGTTGAAAATGTTTCTTTATGGTATAGACGGCTTGGTCATGCCCATATACAATTGATTTCAAAATTGTCAAAAAAGGAAGCTTGTTTCTAGACTTCCTAAGCTTCATTTTGAAAATGATACTATCTGTGCTGCATGCCAAAAAGGAAAATAAACAAAATCTTCTTTTAAAAATAATAAAGAGCTCTCTACGAAGAGATTACTTGAACTCCTTCATATGGACTTACTTGGACCTATGTCAACTTTGAGCGTAGGAGGAAAGAGATATGACTTTGTTATTGTTGATGATTATTTTAGATTTACAAACTATACTTCTTGGCTCATAAGGAAGGAACTTTTGATGTTTTCAAAAAGAGTTGAAAATGAAACAAATTTGGAAATCCGTTCTAGTAGGAGTGATCATTGTGGTGAATTTGAAAATCAAGCTTTTAAATATTTCTGTGAAAACCATTGAATCAAAATCGGGTTGTAATGAGGTTCTTGAAAGGAAAAATAGAACATTGGTTGAAATGGCAAGAATCATACTTTGTGAAAACAATGTTGCCAAACATTTTTGGGCTGAAGCTATAAATACAACTTGCTACATTTTAAATCGCCACTTGATTAAACTTATTTTAAAGAAAACACCATATGAGCTATGGAAGGAAAGAAAGCCTAATATAAGTTATTTTCGTGCCTTTTGTTGTGTTTGTTATATTCATAATAATGGTAAAAAATGTCTTGAGCAAATTTGATGCTAAATCCGATGAAGGTGTATTTTTACACTACTTCTTGACTAGTCAAGCTTATAGAGTTTACAATAAAAGAACTAAATCAGTGGAGAAAAGCATGCATATAGTATTTGATGAATCTAACCATCCCTTAAGCAAAGGTTTTTTTTTTCTTTTTTGTGAAAAATTAAGATTTGCAGAAACCAAGCTTACCTGACCATAATCAAGCTTCAAATGACATACCTTATACAAATCAAAACAATGAAGTCGATCAAATACAACTTAAAGAACCATAAAACAAAGACGATGTTTCATGCAAACAACAAAATAAGCTTGATGATGTGATTGGAGATGCACATTAAGGAATGAAGACTAGAGCTTCAATAAGAAATAATGTCACAAATTCTTGCTTCATTTCTCTAGTTGAACTTAAGAAGATTGATGAAGCCCTTGAAGATGAATCATGGATTGTGGCTATGCAAGAAGAGCTTAATCAATTTGAAGGAAATGAAGTCTAGAAGCTTGTTCCTCCACCTAAGCATCGAGATGTGATTGGAACAAATGGGTGTTTAGAAATAAGCTGGATGAACATGGAAAAGTAGTAAGAAATAAGGCTAAACTGGTAGCTCAAGGGTATAATCAATAAGAAAGAACTGATTTTGATGAAACCTTTGCTCTAGTTGCTAGGCTTGAAGCTATTGGCATGCTAGTTGGTTTTGCTTGTTACATAAATTGTAAAGTTTTTCAAATATATGTCAAAAGTGCTTTCTTAAATAGTTTCATAAATGAGGAAGTCTATGTTAGACAATCTCCAGGCTTTGAAAATGAGGATTTTCACAATCATATTTACAAATTGTCTAAAGCACTTTATGGTCTTAAACAAGCTCCAAGAGCTTGGTATAAAAGGTTGAGTACATTCTTGTTGAAAAATAGTTTTTCAAAAGGAAAAGTTTGTATTACTCTTTTCACTAGAACTTCTGATGATGATATCCTTGTTGTGCAAATTTATGTTTATGATATTATATTTGGTGCATCTAATGAGCTTTTGTGCAAGGATTTTGAGAAGTTAATAAGAGGTGAATTTGAGGGTAGATTTAGTCTATGAGGGATTTCTCAAGTGTTATAAGTTTTTGGTGTATCTTAAAAAACCAAGCCTAGACAGAGTTGTTGAGAAGCAGTTAGAGGTTGCTAGAAGCCAACAAACTAATGGAGATAATCAAGAAACTCTCTCAAAGTTGTTTGAGTGGAGTATATGTGTAGGTTATCATTATTGTGAGAGAATCACTATAAATCATTGTGTCATTTCTCTCCCTAACACTTTTATTTTCAATATTTACTTATTTCTAACTCACTATTTGTGTTTCAACATCACTCTGTTATATCATGTTTTACTACTTTAAGGTTTTCAAAATCAAACTTAAATTTTTTTAAACTAAGCTTAACATTGCTTGATTCTACGTTATATAAATTTTATTTTGCAAAAATTTTCTAAGCGTCTTATTCACCCCTTCTAAGACACATTATTTATACTTTCAGATAAATGTCAAGTATAGAACTAGAGGGAAAATATTTATGCTTTAGCATAGTAGCCACCAACGAATCAAGAGATTGAAGTATCTACCACACTTGTTTGGCTATGAGGGTTGTATTAAACATTTGCAAGTCTTGGAATCCTAGTCCTCCCCAAGCCTTAGGACGAACCATCTTGTCCCAGCTAGCGTAGTGAATTTACTTGTCTTCATTCACATGGCCACACCAAAATCTAGCCATCATTTGGTTCATTTCATGGCAAAATGACTTAGATAGATTAAAGCAAATCTTGGAATAAGTTAGAATTGACAAAGCCACTGCATTTATTAAGACCTCCTTCCCTGCTTTAGATAAGATTTTCTCTCTCCATCCTGGTAATCTCTCCCACACTCTTTCTTTGATAGATTGAAAAGAATTGTTGTTCTTGTTATGCCCCATCATGGTTGGAAGCCCCAAGTACTTCTCATTGAAAGCCACCATTGTTATACCCAAAGTATGCATAATAATTTCCCTGTCCCTAGTCCTACTGTTAAGAGTAAACAAAATTAAGGATTTTTCTAGTTTACTTTCTGCCCCGAGCAAGCTTCATAGTTCACCAAAATCTTTTTAAGTTCAAAACCTGCAAGCACTGTGGCATGTGAAAAAAATTAAACTATCATTAGCAAAAAATAAGTGTGATATAGCATGAGCATTTATACAAACTCTAACATCCTGTATACAACCAGCCTCTTCCACTTCTCTTAGCATATTACTCAACTCCTCCGTAACAATAAGGAATAAATAGGGGAAAGAGGGTCTCCCTGCCTAAGACCTCTCTCTGAATAATTGGTCCCTTAGGAAACCCATTAATCACCACTGAGTATGAGACTGATGTAACAAGCCATAATTAGAGAAATTGACCCATCATCAAAGCCCATTTTCTCCATCATCACTTTAAGAAAACCCCATTACACCCTATCATAGGTTTTGCTCATATCTAGCTTTAAGGGAAGGAATCCTTCCTGACTAGAACGCTTTGACTTTAGAGCATGCAAAAGCATGTAAGCAATCAACATGTTATTAGTAATTTGGCAATTCAAAACAAAAGCACTTTGGTTATGTGATATGATAGATGGCAAAATTTCCTTAAGCCAATTAGCTAGAACCTTTGCAATGATCATATAGGTCCGGTTGATTTGCTATAAAACAAGGGACAAAACAGTACAAATTTTTTTTATCCCTTATTTGATTTCTTAAAAGACTTAAATACTAGACAAAAGTTTGTCCATGATACTGGCCAAATCTTAAAATCTTGTTGCTCACTAAACCATGGGATAAGAGTACCAAACAAAAATTTTAATGTTGTTATTTTTTAAACCACCCTACAACCCTCTATACCTTGCTAACTAAATCAATGGCGGCATGTCCTAAGAATAGCCAATGACTAGCGAGGTACTAGCGACGGCCAGCAACTAGTGACCCTTTTTTAAATTTTATATTTTTATAGATTACTTTATTGTTATAAAATATTAAAATCTTATTATACATTTTTTTAAAAAATAATGTAATACAAAGTATTATCGTAAATTAGATACAAATAATATAAATTTTTTTGTCTAGTACATTGAATAAGAAACAATAAATAGTACAAAAAGTTATATTGTACCTCAACTCCTTGTGCTATACTGTTTTACTTGTGTTGTTCAGTATTGCATATCAAATGCACCCATAGATAACATTGCATAAACTGATAGGTCTAAATTGGGTCATGTCTTCTAGGCTATAAGACTTGGGGATCAAGACAATATGTTAATGGTTTATGTCCTCCAATGGTGTAATATTATTTAGGAAACCCAAAGCTATGTCAGTTACATATGTCCCGACCACCTCCCAGAATTGTTGGAACAAAAGAGCGGGAAAGCCATCTGGCCACGACGCCTTTGTTGTCCCTATATGAAATACAACATGTTTTATCTCATCTCATGTAAACTCCCTTAGTAACGACCTGTTCATCTTTGTTGTGACATTTTGTTGCACCCCATTAATTGTTTCTATTATATCCGTGGGGTTAATAAAGGTGAATATGGCTGAAAAGTACTCAAATGCAATCTAACGTATCATTTCATGATCTGTGTGGTAGGCCCTAAATTGTCTTTCAACCTCTTAGTGTATTTCTTCCTTTTCTATTTGAGGCTCTTGTATGAAAATAACCTGTATTTCTATCACCCTCTTTAAGCCACTGCACCCTAGATCTTTTCCTCCACATCACCTCCCCCATCTTAAGCAATTCATTCATTTGATTTTGTAAATGTTTCATCTTGGCTAAATTCAACAAAATAGGAATATGGTCAGATACTTAGGCAAAGAGGTGGTATACTTGTGAAATGGAAAAAAGAGATTTCTAAAATAGTTGCATTTGACTCTCTGATCGGTCCAAATGGCTGAAATACTCGCTGCTACACAAACACCTCATTGTAATCTCCCAAGAACAACCAGCCTTGTGGACTAGTCAGTTATCCACTCCATCTTCTACTGTAACGTCTATGTGGTATTTAGAAAAAGACTATAGGGAAATTGAGATGTCATCCTCTTCTATCCATACAGCTGTTATGGATCACTCACTTATGTGGGGCCCATGACAATTGATTTAAAAAAAAAAGAGTCAAAGCTTCCAAAGGAAGCTACGGGAATAAAAAGACAAAAAAGAAAGTGTGGCTTGATGTGCAAATTGTGGGTGAAATAGGTTGTGAAATAATGATGGAATGAAGTGCAAGTGTACACTATCAATGTAGCAAACAAGTATTCCGGGGTTGTCGTACCCAAGGATTGTGATTGATTACTAGAGGACTAAAACTCCAATAATGCTAAAGTGATCGGAAGAGAGTGATAACAACAATAAAACATAAAAGAAAACAGCACAAAGAAATAATAGATGGAAGGTCACGTGTAGAAGAAATAAGATATAAAGGCCTAGGGATTCAGATTTCACCACAAGTCCTTGGTATAGACTTTCATGATTCAATTATGACTTTCCACAATTATTAATTGCTAGCCAGGATTCCCTAATCTCATCAACCAGCCTTGGCGTGAGGTCAGATTGAATCTAATTACAATTACCAACCCTGCTACGGGTTAGTGCGAGTTGTAATAATCATAATTGCATCAAGTTCCATGGACATCCCTTTAGGGTATTCTAGGGAATCTCCTTAGCTCCCTTATAACTACACATGATTTTGGGTATAGACCGCGACAGAACCCTATGGATTTAACCCTCGTGGTCTAAGTTAACTAATCATCTTCCGAGTCATAGAAAACCCACAAGTTTCCCCCAACTAATTGGCCAGATCAGTCAAGAGTGAAGTGCAGAACATTAAACCTCAATTAAATAAAAGATGGAATTGTCATTACATCAATCAATCATATCTACACAAGTACTTGGGCTACATCTTAGCCCCTAGAGAAGAAATTAGTTACACATGATGATGAAAGATAACATAATGTTGAAATAAAAGAACTTAAAAGATGGATGGGAGTGACGCATTGCTTGCTTGCTTTGTGGATTCTTTGCTGCGTTGTTCTTGCTTTCAGTCCTCCTTCCTATTTATATTACCTCTATTCCTAATTAGACTCATCCTAGGACTCTAAGTTGCATTACAATTCTTAGTTCTAATGTAATCCTAATCATACTTTAATTAGGATTCTAATTACATTGCAATTACACAACTTCAATCTTACTTAATTAATAATTATGGAGAGTCTTCTATGTCTTGGAGTCTTAATTCTTGTAGGAGAAGGATTCCTGAAAGTCCAATTGGTTCAGAACTCTTCAGATCTTCATCAGAACTTCTCCAGGTCGCCATGGTGAGGAGGTCATCTCGCCACGGCGAGCTAAGGCAGTAAAGTTTGTTCTTTTGTAGAATTCGCTATGGTGAGTCAAGGGCCTTGCCACGGTGAGCAAAGATAGATTTGGCTCTTGTGCTCTCGAGTTCACCTCGCCACGGCGAGCTCTAGCAGGATGCTATTTTCTCCTTTCTGCTTCCAGTTGAAGCTTGAACCTGAAAAATAAGGAATTTACATCAAAAGCAATATGTTTTACCTTAATAAGAATATAAATGCAAGGGAAAATGAATCATAAAAGTCTATATAAAATGTGATTATCAAACTCCCCCACACTTATCCTTTTCCTCCTCCCGAGCAAAACAAAAACAAGCATATATGTAATTTAGCAAAGCTTTCACACATAACTGACTTACTAACCATATTTGGCATCAGAATTATTATTCTGGAATTCAATCATAATGTCATAATGCAATCTCATTCATATAAATATGGATTAATCCTAATGTCCCAAGGCAACTCTCAATAAGAAATTGTATAGGCTCAATTCTCACTTAATGAGATAGTAAAAAGAAAGTTTCCATGTAATAGGGTAAACTAGGGTGATAAGATCATGAAAAACCATAATATAAGGTATATAATCAAGTGAGTATATGCATAATAGCCACTCAAACTCTAGGGAGCATAAGTAGTGAGGGATGAATTCTCTCTCATGGGAATGATATTCACTCATCTCACAAGTGTTTGGAGGGTTGAATTTTTCACTCATTTCAGGACAAACAAAGAAAATTCCATAGGCTTGCACATGTATCAAATCTCCACCACTTTAACAAATCACGACACTAATCAAACGGTCCTTTACAAGGTTGCAATGAGGCTAGCTAAAGGTGATAAAGGCTTAGGACATACTAAGAAGAAATCATGTAAATCCATAGTTACTCTTTATTTAACATATTCTCTAACCACTAGCTCAAATACTTAATCTTTTACTTTCTCTTTTCTTCTCTATTGTCTCCCCTTTTTCTTTGACTTTTTGACCTTATGACCTTTTTCTTTTATTTTCTTTTCTATCTTTTCTTGGCCCTTTTCATTCAAATTTTTCAAAGCATTTTTCTCTTTTCTTATTTTCTTGCTCATTGCTCCTTTTTCTAGGGAGATAATCCTTATTATGAGACTATTCTTTTCTCTCTTTTTCTCTCAAATAGGGTGGAGTTTTTACTCTCCCTGAATTCACACATTCCTTCGAAGTTTTGGTGTCCAGTTGGAGGAGAAACTGAGGAATGGGAAAGAGATCGTGATAGGGTTAGAGCAAGGGAAAGGATAAGCTCAAAAGGGTCAACTAGGAGATAGCTCAACTTTCAAGGTCCTGATGTATAGGCTATCAACACAGACCATTCCTTAACTGAATACTCTATGTTTGCAAGTTATGCGGTGGGGTTTCATGATTATCAAGTGATTACTAATTAGCTCTACCATGATCCACCGTACTATCAAAAATAGGCTTGAACATATTGGCTACAAAAAGGGTGAGACTATGTTAGAGGGTGTAATCCTAGGTGCCCTAATCATCTTACTGTCTGTGATTTCAATGTGGTATCAAAATGCATAACAGAGCAAGTTCTAGAAAAATCAAAGATTCCATGTTCACTCTCAAACAAAAGGCGAGTTTTATTGATGCAGCTCGATGGTTCAAAAGCTCACCAGGGGATAATTCATCCACTCACATTTTGATTTACTCTAATATCTCAGTAAACTAATGCATATAATGGGAATAACAATGGGATGTGGGTTCACACATTGACAAGGTTGGCTCAGAATTCCTAGAGGCTTTTCAATCATACAAGAACAGATAAAATGAACAATCATGCATTAATTTCACAATAATTGAACATTCCTTATCTTATAATCTCAGTTAATCACCATTTTCATCATGAGCCATGGTTTTCAATCAAAACAAACAATCATGCAATCATGCAAAAATAAAGGGAATTAAACAAATTCACACAGTCATGAAACATAAAAATAACTATTCTACTACTCAAATTAAAATTTATTTTAACTACTAGGCTATTTAATAAAACATGTCCCTCCCCCACACTTAAATATTGCATTGTCCTCAATGCATGAAAAAAATAGATTAGGTAAGGAAAGGGCCAACCTGGTTTAACAGCCTAGTTAGTCTCCCTAGAGCTTCCTTTTGATTCTGTTTCTTCTTCCGGTGGTGGTGGTGCATAGTGTTGTGGACGAGGCCAGCCTGGAAAGGGTGGTAAGCCAGTATGTCCTATTGCACCAGCTTCCAAATATAGTTCAGCTACATTGTACCATTGTATAGACATGTCGTACCACTGATAGCCGTAGTCAATGTAGGTACTCAGCTTGGTAGCCAGTGTAGGGTCCATGAAGCCTGGATGGTGTAATGGTGGCTGTTGTGCGGGTGCTGCAAGAGCGATGGGAGGTTGAGGCAGCACTAGTGGGGGTGGAGTTGCTCCTCGGAGGGCTAGTGGCTTGAGGCGATCAAAGAAGGTTTGGTTCAGCATCCTAGCCCAACCATTGGTTCATCTTCGACCCATTCCACCCTGGCATGCTTGCATAAGGTTGTGATAAGGTGTGGAAAGGGGATAGCCCTTTTGTTTTCTTGAAGTCCAACACTTCCTAGGGATTCTCTAAGTGCGGTTCCCACGTTGAATTGCCATCTATTGTGTATGGCCCATAAAAATTCTGCCCTTTGCTTGGAGACATTAGAGGTGTGGTGCGAAGGGAATATGCGGACAAAGATGAAGTGTAACTAAGTTTTATAGATCTTGTCCAGGCCAGCTTTGGGGAAATGATGGAATTCTCCTTCCCTTGCGACCCATTGAGTACCTTCAATGCATAAGCCTTTGGTGATGTCATTGTAATCACCATGATTGAGGAAGTTGGCGAAGCCCGACTCTCCCACTAGCTATTTGGGGATCTCATAAAGTGTCATTTAGGGCATCCCTATCACAGACATATTTTCCTCTGACCCAGCTTTGAAAGGGTGTCTACAGCTCTAGCATGTTTGCGTAGAACTCCCGTACAATGTTGATGGCAGCAGGCTTTGGTTGTTGGGCAAACTTCAGCCATTGTCTCTATGCCATTTGGTTTGCAATTGAAGCAAAGCATGGCAGTCTCAAGTCGATGCCAAATTCTGGAATTTGTGGCTTTGTGCAGAGTTCTGCATAATAGTCTTGAGCATTCTTGCTCAGAAAGCAGGTTTCATCATATTGTGGGGCTCTTGAAGAAGAGGATCCCTTCCTTTTTCCCAACTGTTTTTTTGGCATTTTAGCTGTAAAATGGACACCAAAACAAAACACAGCACATCACCAATTCTTGACAAAAAAATCAATTCACTAGTACACAATTAACTATCAAATTTAAGCACAAATCACATACTTGCATACTTGTACACAATTGGCATAATATGTATACTTTCAATTACCACAATCTACCCATAAACTTTCTTCACCAATCATCTATTCAACTATTGTGGAATCAACTAGCATCAAAATATAGCATATGCAACCACTAATTCAAGAGCATGCATACATCTTGGTCATATTCGGACATGAAGGTTCAAGGATGCAATGCTGCAATTTTTGTCACAATTTCACAGATTAAAAGTAATGGGTTAGTGCATACTTACCTCTATGATGCCATAGCTAGTGATTCCATCCTTCTCCCACTCCAATTTCGGCCAAGAATTTCACAAATAGTAGAGAGAGAAACTCCACAATTTAGAGAGAGAAAGTGCAGAAAAGTGATGAATTTCTCCTTTAATCTTGATGCATGTTGGTGGAATTTGTGTTTTAGTGAGTGGGGAAGTGAATGGGATTGATTTGAGAGTGTTTAATCAGTAGATATGGAAAAGAATATAAAAGGGATGAAGTGGTAGTTGAGAGGGAGTGAATATGCAAAGTGTGAAGAAGGTGTCGGCTAAGCAATTTGAATTCTGGAAGGGCTCGCCATGGTAAGGGACATAATTGTCATTTTTGAATTTTTTTTTTTCTGAAATGTTTTTTTTCAAAATTGGTTTTGTGAACAATTATTATCGCCATCTTCGTCGTGGCGAGACTAGTCCGAATTTCATGTTGGAAGAACTCGCCGTGGCGAGCAGAAACTTGATTTTTTTTTACTGTATTATCCCGAATTTGATCTAATCTACTCCGGTTTTAATTCCTAACACCTGCATGGCTTCCACAATTAGTTTTAAAAGTGTTGAGTAGTAGAAAAGTAAAATAGAAACAAAAATTTAAATTGCAAAAATATGAAAGAAATAAAAACCGATGGGTTGCCTCCCATAAGCACTTAGTTTATAGTCCTCAGCCTGACTTTGTTTACTTTTATGGAAGATCTTGAAGTTTAACAACATGCACCTGTGTCTTTGGACTAGTGAGGTATGACTTTAGTCTATGTCCATTTACTTTAAAGTTATGCTTGTTGCCTTTTAGCTCAATGGCTCCGAATAGGGTCACATTAGTGACTGTGTAGGATCCTGACCATCTTGATTTTAGCTTACCTGGATGAAGTCTGAGTCTGGAATTGAATAACAGCACTTGTTGTCCAGGATAAAAATTCTTTCTTGTGATCTTCTTGTCATGCCAAGCTTTGGTTCTTTCTTTGAAAATTCTGGCATTTTCATATGCATCTTTTCTGAATTCATCTAAAGCATTAAGTTGTAATAATCTATTTTGCCCAGTTACATGTGGGTCAAAATTCAACAGTTTCATAGCCCAATATGTTTTATGCTTCATCTCTACCGGTAGGTGGCATTCTTTCCCAAAGACTATGTTGAATGGTGACATGCCTAAGGGAGTCTTAAATGCTGTTCTATATGCCCAGAGTGCATTATTAAGCTTCGCTGACCAATCTCTTCTGTTGTTGTAGACTATTTTCTCTAATATTCTCTTTAGTTCTCTGTTAGACACCTCTACTTGCCCACTGGTTTGTGGGTGATAAGGGGTGGCAATTTTATGCTTTACTCCATATTTCTCTAAGAGAATTCTGAGTGGTTTGTTGCAGAAGTGTGTGCCTCAATCACTAATTAATGTTCTTGGGACTCCAAAGCGGGCAAATATGTTGTTTCTGAGAAATTTTTGAACCACCTTAGAATCATTTGTTGGAGAGGATATAACATCTACCTATTTAGACACATAGTCCACTTCAACTAAGATATATAGGTTGCCATATGATGATGGAAAGGGTCTCATGAAGTCAATGCCCCAAACATCAAATAATTCAACTTCTAAGATTGGGTTTTAAGGCATCTCATGCTTCCTGGACAAATTCCCAGTTCTTTGGCATTTATCACAGCTCTTAACAAAAGATTGTGCATCTTTGAAGAGCGTAGGCCAATAGAAACCACTTTGCAGCACTCTGTTGGCTATTTTGTGAGCTGCATAGTGTCCTGCATAGCTATTTGAATGACAGCTCTCTAGGATTGAAGAATATTCTTCTTCTAGGGCACATATTCTGATCATATGATCACTACATCTGCGATAAAGCACAGAGTTATCCCAAAAATAATATTTTACCTCAGATATAAATTTCTTCCTTTGTTGATAAGTTGTTTCAGGTGAAAGTTCATGGCTTGCTAGGTAGTTGACATAGTCAGCATACCATAGGTCACCAATTTTATTTTTGTACCATCCTGTCTGTACAATTATGTTGATAGAAAAGACTTGCTCATCAGGAAAGGAGTCTGCTACTGGCACGTTATCCTTAGCATGTCTTTCTAGTCTGGATAGGTGATCTGCTATGAGGTTGTCTGCTCCTTTCTTGTCTTTTATCTCTAGATCGAATTCTTGAAGTAGTAGAACCCATCTAATTAGTCTTGGCTTGGCATCCTTCTTGTTCATCAAGTACTTTAATGCAGCATGGTCAATGTAAACTATGGTCTTATTGCTAATGAGATAAGGTCTGAATTTGTTAAAGGCAAAGACCACAGCTAACAACTCCTTTTCTGTTGTGGCATAGTTGACTTAAGCAAGATCAAGAGTCTTGCTTGTGTAGTAGATAGCTCTGAAAGTTTTGTCTCTTGTTTGTCCCAAAACAGCTCCTACTACATAGTCACTTGCATCACACATTATTTCAAAAGGCTCTCCCCACTTTGGCATGATTATGATGGGGGCAATGATGAGAGCTTTCTTCAAGGTTTTGAATGCAATTGTGCATTCTTTTTTGAAAGAAAATTCTGCTTCCTTTAAGAGAATGTTGCATAATGGCTTTGTGATCTTTGAGAAATCCTTGATGAATCTCTTGTAGAACCTTGCATGCCCTAGAAAACTCCTCACTCCTTTGATAGTGGAAGGAGGGGGAGGTCTCTCAATCAGCTCCACCTTGGCTTTGTCTACCTATATACCTTCTAATGATATTCTGTGGCCTAGAACAATGTTTTCTGTTACCATAAAGTGGCATTTTTCCCAATTCAGCACCAAATTTGTTTCTTGGCACCTTTTTAGTACCAATGACAAGTTGTGAAGGCAAGAGTCAAATGAGTTCCCAAATATTAGGAAATCATCCATGAAAATTTCTATGAAATTTTCCACCATATCTAAAAACAATGCCATCATGAGCCTCTGAAATGTTGCAGGTGCATTACATAACCCAAATGGCATCCTCCTAAATGCAAAGGTACCATAGGGGCATGTAAATGTTGTCTTTTCTTGATCTTCAGGGGCTATGGTAATTTGATTATAGCCAGAGTATCTATCCAAAAAATAATAGAAAGGATACCCTGCTTATCTGTCTAGCATCTGATCAAGAAATGGTAATGGAAAGTGATCTTTTCTGGTTACTTTATTCAGCTTCCTGTAATCAATGCACGCTCTTCATCCAATCACAATTTTGGTGGGAATTAACTCATTGTTGTCATTCTTTACCACAATGATTTCTCTTTTTTTTGGTACTACTTACACAGGACTCACCCAAGGGCTGTCAGAAATAGGGTAAATTATACCTGCATCTAGCCATTTCTGAACTTATTTTCTAACCACTTCTTTCATTTGGGGATTCAGTCTTCTATGGTGCTCTACTGAAGGCTTGAAATTCTCCTCCATATAAATCTTGTGCATGCATAGAGTGAGACTTATGCCCTTGATGTCAGTAATGGTCCACCCTATTGTATCCTTGTTTACTCTTAGCACTCTCAGTAGCTTTTCTTTCTGTTCTTTAGTCATAGATGTAGAAAGAATAACTGATAATGTTTCTGAATCTCCCAAATAGTTGTACTTTAAGTGTTCAGGCAATGGCTTCAGCTCCAATTTGGGTGTCTTCTCTAGTAAGGATTCGGTTTGGTCTTCTGGTTCTCCTAATTGTTTAACAGGCTTGTTGATAAATATTGGTGGGGTTGCCTCAAGTTGTTGAATGCATTCTTCAATGTCAGGATCTTTTTCTGGAGTCAATCCAACTAGGCAGGCTTCAAGAGGTTCTGAAAAATTTGAGATTTGCTCTATCTCCTAGATGCATTGATCCATGAGGTCTACTCTGAAGCATGTTTCTTCATTAGCTGGATGCTTTAGTGCTTTGAGGATGTCGAAGGTTACTTTTTCTTCCTACACTCTAAGGGTCCGATTCCTTTTTTGCACATCTATCAGGGCTCTCCCAATTGCTAAGAATAGTCTTCCCAAAATGATAGGGATCTCCTGATCTTCTTCCATATCTAGTACTATAAAATCTGCAAGGAAGATGAATTTGTCAACTTTAACTAAAACATTTTCTACTATACATACCTCTTGGATACTTGATAAATCTGTCAGCTAGTTGTAAAGATACAGTAGTAGGCTTGGCTTCTCCAATATTCAGCTTTATGTAGACTGAAAGTGGCATGAGATTTATGCTAACTCCTAGATCACATAGTGCTTTGCTGAAGTACTCATGGCCTATAACACATGGAATGGTGAAACTCTCAGGGTCTTCAAGCTTTTGTGGTAGCTTCTTTTGGAGTATAACACTGCACTCCTTAGTAAGTGCAACTGTCTCATAGTCTTGCAGCTTTCTTTTGTTGGACAAGATGTCCTTCATGAACTTCACATTGCTGGGCATCTGTTCCAAAGCTTCTGCAAAAGAAATATTAATATGTAACTTTTTAAACCTCCATGAATTTTGCAAACTGTCTGTCCAGCTTCTGCTTTCTGAATCTGTTAAGAAAGGGAAGAGGCGGCTTGTATGGTGGCGGATTGTCAGGGAACAACTTTAATCTTGACTTCTCCACTGGTTCCTGTGGTTTTGGCCTCTATTCTGGTGTGTCTTCAGGTGTTTTTTCAGCTTCAAATTCAGTTTCTTTCTTTCCTTCTTGTGGCGTGAGTTCTTGGACAACATCTAGTGTCTTTCCACTTCTCAGAGTGATAGCTTTAGCTTCTTTTGGATTTGCTTCAGTTGTGCTTGGTAAAGCACCAGGTTGCTTTGTGGTTAGAAGTTGAGAAATTTGGCATATTTGGTTCTCCAATTGCTTGATGGAAGCATTTGTAGTTACCATGAATTGATTGGTCTTTTCAATATGATCAGCTTGAGATGCTGCAAGTTTGGTCATGGCTTCTTTTAGATTCATTATTGGAGGTTGTTGTTGATGTTGTTGATATGGAGGTGCTACTTGTCCTGAATTTTTTCATGAAAAATTAGGATGATTCCTCCAACCTGGGTTGTAAGTCTTGGAGTAGGGATTATTGTTCCCCACATAATTCACTTGTTCGGCTTCTTCTTGCACAGCCTCCATAGAGTTTCCTTTGAGTAGAGCAGTGTGGAGAGAAAGTACTTGATCTAATTTGGATAAAAGTTTTGCAATTGCATCAGTATCTTGAATATAAGCTACTTTCTTGTCATTATCCCTCCTAGAGCTCCAATCAGAGGCATTTGTGGTGACCTCTTCAAGTAACTTATAAGCTTCAACATAATCCTTGTTTAGAAAGGCTCATCCAGCTGCTGCATCTACCACTGTTTTGGTGTTAAGGCCTAATCCTCCATAGAACACTTGCATGACTAGCCAATCTTGCATTCCATGGTGTGGACACTTCCTTAGCAGCTCCTTGAATCTTTCCCAAGCATCATGCATAGATTCTTTGTCAAACTGATTGAAGTTGGCAATCTTAGTTCTCAGCTTGGTAGTCTTCGAAGGAGGAAAATATTTAGTGAGAAATTTATGTGCTAAGAAGTCCCATGTGTCAAGTGAACTGGGTGGCAAAGAATTCAGCCACCTTCTTGCTCCATCTCTGAGTTAAAAAGAGAATAATCTGAGTTTTATTGTCTCCTCTGACACCCCGTTATATTTGAACATATCACAGATCTCTAGAAAAGTAGAGAGGTGCAAATTTGGATCTTCATTAGGTGCTCCTGAAAATTGATTATTTTGGATCATCTGAATCACAGCTGGTTTAATCTCAAAATTGTTTGCTTCAACAGTTGGACTCCGGATGCTTGACATAGCATTCTGAACTTTTAGTACAGCAAAGGTTCGAAGGGAAATATGTCCCTCATTCTGTTGATTATTTGGTGCTGCCATCTTTTTCAGTTCTGGCTGCAAGTTCCGAACTACTCTCTTTGCTCTCAGATTTCTTTTAATTGTCTTTTCAATCTCTGAATCAAAAGGGAGTAAATTCTGGGATCTTGTTCTTCTCATGCACCATAAAATTTTTTCTTGAAAAATAGAGGAAAGAAATTCAAAGTAAAACAGAAAATTAAAATTGTGCTTGAGTCACTATCTTGTTAATTCCTCTAATATCAATGAAACAATCCTCGGCAACGGCGCCAAAAACTTGATGTGCGAATTATGGGTGAAATAATAGGGTGAAATAAGTTGTGAAATAATGATGGAATGAAGTACAAGCGTACACTATCAATGTAGCCAGCAAGTATTCCGGGGTTGTCGTACCCAAGGGATTGTGATTGATTACTAGAGTACTAGAACTCCAATAATGCTCAAGCGATCGGAAGAGAGTGATAACAACAATAAAAAATAAAAGAAAACAGCACAAAGAAATAATAGATGGAAGGTCATGTGTAGAAGAAATAAGAGATAAAGGCCTAGGGATTCAGATTTCACCACAAGTCCTTGGTATAGACTTTCATGATTCAGTTATGAATTTCCACAATCATTAATTGCTAGCCAGGATTCCCTAATCTCATCAACTAGCCTTGGTGTGAGGTCATATTGAATCTAATTACAATTACCAACCTTGCTATAGGCCAATGCGAGTTGTAATAACCATAATTGCATAAAGTTCCATGGACATCCCTTTACGGTATTCTAGGGAATCTCCCTAGCTCCCTTATAACTACATAGGATTTTGGGTATAGACCACGACAGAACCCTATGGATTTAACCCTCGTGGTCTAAGTTAACTAATCATCTTCCGAGTCATAGAAAACCCACAAGTTTCCCCCAACTACTTGGCCATATCAATCAAGAGTGAAGTGCAGAATATTAAACCTCAATTAAATAAAAGATGGAATTGTCATAACATCAATCAATCATGTCTACACAAGTACTTGGGCTACATCTTAGCCCCTAGAGAAGAAATTAGTTACACATGATGATAAAAGAAAACATAATGCTGAAATAAAAGAACTTAGAAGATGGATGGGAGTGACGCCTTGCTTGCTTGCTTTGTGGATTCTTTATTGCGTCGTCCTTGCTTCTCAGTCCTCCTTCCTATTTATATTACCTCCATTCCTAATTAGACTCATCCTATAACTCTAAGTTACATTACAATTCTTAGTTCTAATGTAATCCTAATCATACTTTAATTTGGATTCTAATTACATTGCAATTACACAACTTCAATCCTACTTAATTAATAATTTTGGATGTCTTGGAGTCTTAATTCTTGTAGGAGAAGGATTCCCGGAAGTCCAATTGGTTCAGAACTCTTCAGATCTTCATCAGAACTTCTCGGGTTCATGTTGTTGTGTAAAATGCATGTTGTTCTCTGGTAGAATTCGCCACAGCGAGTCAAGGGCCTCACCATGGCGAGCTAAGACAAATTTGGCTCTTGTGCTCTTGGGTGCTAGAATGAAAAATAAGGAATTTACATCAAAAGCAATATGTTTTACTTAATAAGAATATAAATGCAAGGGAAAATGAATCATAAAAGTCTATATAAAATGTGATTATCATGACTCGTGCGCAAGAAGAAAGTGGAGCCAAAAAGAAGAAGAAAAGAAAAATAGAGCAGCGACGCAAAGGAGAAGGGAAGAAAACTTTCATCTTTCAGTCAGATTTTGGTGGGCCAAACTGTTACCATTTGAGTTGAAATTTTAGTATGTTGTTCCTGACTATGTGAGCTACACATTGGTGTAAGTTATTTGTTGTATTTCATCTTTTTTGGTGCTAGAGCTGTGGTGCTCATTTTGTGGGTTTTATATGTTGTTATCCACCATTGTTAGTGATGATTGATGATTGTTGATCCCTAGTGAGCTAGGAAGATTGAACTTGATGCACTCATTATTTTGAGAATAGTGGAGATATTTTACTAGACTAGGTCCCATGGTTTTTCCCTCTCATTGGGGGTTTTCCATGTTAAAAATCTTGGTGTCTTTTGATTTATATTTTTGATATCTGCTGATCATTGTTTGTATTATTATTTGTTGCCTAGAATTTGTCTAGAGAATATATAAATTATAGCCATGAGTATGTATTGTTGACTGATGAGGGAGAGCCAGAAAGGTATGAAGAGGCCTTAGAACATGAGCACAAAGAGAAGTGGTTGATAGCCATGCAAGAAGAGATGCAATCCTTGCAGGAGAATCACACATTTGAGTTAGTGAAGCTGCCACAGGGCAAGTAAGCACTCAACAATAAATGGGTGTTTAAGGTGAAGACAGATGAAAATAGCTCACAGCCAAGATACAAGGCAAGGTTGGTTGTGAAGGGTTTCAATCAAAAGAAAAGTATTGACCATGAAGAAATTTTTGCACCAGTGGTAAAGATGTCTTCGATTCGAGTTATGCTTGGGTTAGCAGCTAGCCTGAATTTGGAGGTTGAGCAACTTGATGTGAAAAAAAAAATTCCTTCACTGTGATTTAGAGGAAGAAATATACATGGAGCAGCCTGAGGGGTTTGCAGCAAAAGGTGAAGAAGATCTTGTTTGCAGGTTGAAAAAGAGCTTGTATGGTTTAAAACAAACACCCAGGCAGTGGTATAAAAAATTTGCCTCTTTCATGGTTGATCATGGGTACACTAAAACTTCTTCTGATCATTGTGTATTTATGAAGAAATTTTCCAATGGTGAATTTATAATTCTCTTATTGTATGTGGATGACATGTTGATTATTGGGCATGACACAAAGAAGACCAGAGATCTTAAAAAGGAGCTGAGCAAGTCCTTTGCTATGAATGATTTGGGTGCTGCAAAGCAAATCCTTGGCATGAAGATTATTCGTGATAGGAAGAATGGAAAGTTGTGGTTGTCCCGACAAAAATACATTGAGAAGGTGTTAGAAAGGTTCAACATGAGAAATGCTAAACCAGTTGGTACACCACTTGTAGGTCACTTCAAGTTGAGTAAGAAACAGTGTCCTACAAGTAAGATTGGAAAAGAAGAAATGAAAAAGGTTCCTTATGCATCTGTTGTTGGTAGTTTGATGTACGCTATGGTATGCACAAGACCTGATATTGCTCATGCAGTTGGTGTTGTTAGTAGATATCTCTCTAATCCTAGTAAAGAACACTGGCAAGCAGTAAAATGGATTCTCAGATATCTCAGGGGTACTTCTAGATTTTGTTTATGCTTTGGTGCTAGTAAACCTGTGTTGGATGGGTACACAGATGTTGATATGGCAGATGATGTGGATTCTAGTAAGTCTACTTCTGGTATATGATGACCTTTGCAGGGGGAGTTGTGTCATGGCAATCTAAGCTACAGAAATGTGTTGCTTTATCTTCCACTGAGGCTGAGTATATTGCTATTACTGAAGCAAGGAAAGAGCTCTTGTGGATGAAAAGATTCCTACAAGAACTGGACCTCAATCAAGAGAGGTATATGGTGCACAGTGATAGCCAAAGTGCTATTCATCTCAGCAAGAACTTGACCTTTCATTTAAGGTCAAAACACATTGAAGTGCAGTACCATTGGATAAGAGATGCATTGGAGAGAAAGCAAGTTTCTCTTGAGAAAATCCATACTGACGATAATGGTTCAGATATGATGACTAAGACCTTACCCATGGGAAAGTTTGCCACTTGCAGGATGAAAGCGGGTATGATTGAGTATGGCCCCATTAGTTCGTGAGGGGGAGAATTGTTATGAGTCACTCACTTATGTGGGGCCCATGACAATTGATTTAAAAAAAAAAAGGTCAAAGCTTCCAAAGGAAGCTACAAGAATAAAAAGAAAAAAAAAAAAAAAGGAAGTGTGGCTCGTGCGCAAGAAGGAAGTGGAGCCGAAAAGAAGAAGAAAAGAAAAACAGAGCAGCGACGCAAAGGAGAAGGGAAGAAAACTTTCATCTTTCAGTCAGATTTTGGTGGGCCAAACTGTTACCATTTGAGTTGAAATTTTAGTATGTTGTTCCTGACTATGTGAGCTACACATTGGTGTAAGTTATTTGTTGTATTTCCTCTTTTTTGGTGCTAGAGCTGTGGTGCCCATTTTGTGGGTTTTATATGTTGTTATCCACCATTGTTGGAGATGATTGATGATTGTTGATCCCTAGTAAGCTAGGAAGATTGAACTTGATGTACCCATTATTTTGAAAATAGTGGATATATTTTACTGGACTAGGTCCCATGGTTTTTCCCTCTCATTGGGGGTTTTCCACGTTAAAAATCTTGGTGTCTCTTGATTTATATTTTTTATATCTGCTGATCATTGTTGGTATTATGATTTGTTGCCGGGAATTTGTCTAGAGAATATATAATTTTTAACAGGGAGAAAAAGATTTATTTTATCGCTTCTGTTGTGCTAACACACCAGGTATGGGTGTTCTTTCTCATTCATTTGATTTTGTAAATGTTTCATCTTGGCTAAATTCAACAAAATAGGAATATGGTCAGATACTGAGGCAGAGAGGTGGTATACTTGTGAAATGGAAAAAAGAGATTTATGAAATAGCTGCATTTGACTCTCCGATCGGTCCGAATGGCTGAAATGCTGGCTGCTACACAAACACCTCATTGTAATCTCCCAAGACCAACCAGCCTTGTGTACTAGTCAGTTATCATTCACTCCATCTTCTACTATAACGTCTATGTGGTATTTAGAAAAGGACTGCAGGGAAATTGAGATGTCATCCCCTTCTATCCACACAGCTCACCCCAAATCCATTTGACCATCCCAACCGTCGGTTAAGATCATCCCATTCACCACCTATCAACTTGGTCTGCCAGAGAATGACCAGTTTGGGACCTTTTTGTCTGATTAACAGATGCAAGGCACCAACTGACAGTCAGTTCCCAAGCCCATGATAGTTCCAGCTAAGACAACTCATGTTGACCTTTTGTTTTTACAGTAGTCCATTTTCTATCAGTAATTTGTAACCTTTGTATAAAATCAAATGGTAAAGAGTTTAAGTCTATAACTGCATTGTATTTATAATTGCATCGATTTTGAATATATACATAAATAAAATTTTATGATATTTCTTTGTATTTATTTTTGTTAAATAAAATTATCTTAAATGCATAGATCATATAGAAAATTTCAATTTATAAAAAGTATATTTAAAATGACACAAATTACATATCATTATATATTAAAAAAAATAATGTGCCATCTTAATTATTCTTACATACAAAACGTGCAAATGGTAAATGGTGAGGAACAAGGAGCACACAAGGGAAGTCTTGACTTCGTGCAACGGCTTTTTACTTCTAGATGAATTAAAGTTTGAGCCTTTATGTTATCTCTAATAGGATAAAATCATTTCTCTCACACTCTCTCCCAAACTCCATTTTTATAGGAAGATGATAATTTTCTCTCAGACTCACCAGAATTTCTTATTCGAGGTAGGAATCATGAAAAAAAATAATTATCTTTAAAATTATATATATTTATAATTAATTTTACAGATTATTTTATATTAAACTTAATTTTTTATTAAAACACAAATTTTTATATAAAAATATTTAAATAAAATTCCCGGCGAAGTTCCGCGGGATCTTGATTCCCAAAGAAATTTGGGTGAAGATTCATTTCTTCTTAATATTGTGGAGCGTGGATGGAGAGAAAGATTATATTCTGTGCCCCTGTTTTGGTGATATTCTTAATCTTATGATCTTAGTCAAAAATCTCATTAGAAATGGAGTTCTTTGAAAGGTTACTTAAATTAAACAACTCAAAATTAGTTAAATAACACGGTTATCTGTTAAATCACTGCTAAAATGAGTAGCTTAGATCCTGATTAGATTAGTTGTAAATTTTAAATTTTAAATACATATTTAAAGAGAATAGTGATGAGACTTTTTTTAGTAAAATAAACAAATTTTCAACAAATTTTTTGCAATTTAAACTTAGAAACTTAAATCTAATTTTTTTGGTTTCAGAAAATAAAGCTAAATGATTTTAGAAATAAGTAAAAGAAAATAAAACAAAATAAAACATCTTTATTGTTTTAGTTTGAAAACACTCAATTTTAATTCTATATAAAAAGTAAGAATATAAAACTCAAAATCACCCTAAATAAGCCTTAATTTATTATTTGAATTTTACCTAATTTTAATATTTAATTTTATACTTATTTTCCTCTTTCTTTTCTTTTCGACAATTCGCACAATTAATTCATTCTTCATTATAAAAATTAAAGGTAAAATCAAAATCAAACAATAAAATAAAGTAAAATACTAAAATATTAAAACATGTCCCGTATAATAATTTAAGCAACTTACTTAGGCTAATATGGAATTTAAGAGTTGCACTGGAATAATGTAACCCATTCATTTCAAATAGTTTAACTTCTACAACTCTTAAGCAACTATGCGTCATTAGAGAAACTCTAAATATGACAAAAATGTTACTCATATTAAACTTATAGCTTGGAATTCCATATTTGAGATACCATTTTTTGTGACACTCTTTTTTAATTAATTAAAAATTAAATTTTAATATATATATATATATATACACACGTATATATACACATATAGTATTGTTTTATGTCTTTTAACTTGTTAGAAATACGTGGGACAATGTATAAGAGAGGAAATGGCACAAAAGATATATTTCTCTACAATTTTGAACAAAGGTCTAAATAAAAAGTGATCGAAAGCAAAACTTGGATACATTTTAGGGAATACGAAGGAGATTGCAAGAAAGAGATAGGTATGCTCTTTGAATGAGGCCGTCCCTAAGAAGAGGTTTCAAGCAATTTGAATCAATCTTATGTAGACATTAAAAACGTTCATTTTTATATTTCTTAATCTATAAGAAGATAAA
Source organism: Bauhinia variegata (assembly GCA_022379115.2). NCBI lineage: Eukaryota > Viridiplantae > Streptophyta > Magnoliopsida > Fabales > Fabaceae > Bauhinia > Bauhinia variegata. The sequence goes on along the minus strand of CM039429.1, from coordinate 12,481,941 downwards.
TTTTTTGTCTCACACTTTGTGTCATATTTTATATCATCATTTTTTTATTAGTTAACAATAGTGTTGCATGAATTATTAAATTATTAAAAATATTTTTTTTATAAAAAATAAACGATACAGAATATAACACAAAGTGTGTGACAAGATATTTCCTCCTTGATAAGCTTCTATTGTATAAAGTTTTGCATTCCTCTAGTGTTGTATTTTTTTTTTAATATCACTATTAATATTGTGGCATGCACTAAAAAAATTCTTAGAGCAATATTTAAAGATTAATTCTTTTTAAAACACGACAATTATAAAAAATAAGTACACATGTTTTGACAAAAAAAATTTATATACATAATTGAAAAATTATTATTAACATATTTAAAAGATTTTAACTTATAACCCTTATTGATATATTAATATTGATATATACTAATTAGGTACCGAGTAATCTAATTCTTTTTTATTTGATGTAGAAGATTCAGATTTATTTGAAATTTTGTTGTGTTGTGTTTTTTTTTATCTGTTTGACAATATTAACTATTAAGTGTTGGTTTACGAAATTATCTTTCTTAAATTTGCTGCATCATTACATTGACCAATGGTATTATTGTCTTCCTTGGACTTAATAACTATCAAGATCACGTTTAGTGAAGAAAGAATCTTGAACTTTTCTAATTCAATAATTTTCCATTACTATGTCTTAAAGATACGTACATGTATCATTTTCTGACACTTATTAACACTATGTCTTAAAATATTGATAACAAGTATTGGGCATGTAAATTAATTGATACAGATTATTTTAGTTTAATTAAAAAATTTAAGTTTAAGTTTTGAAAAAATAATTATATTAAAAGGTAATACGAATAATTTTGTTATTTTTTAATTTTATTTAACTTAAATTGAATTAATCAACACTGTATCAAATACTAGTAGTTTATACTTTTTAAAAAAATATTGGTAACAAATCTCACATAATATATATATTCGTAAACATTTTTATTTATTAAACTAAATATATTTAAAAGTGTTGAGTATGTAATGAGGATATTTTGATTATATCACTATAACTAAGGGTAATTATATATATTAAAAGTTACACTAATTTTTATATTTTAATAATTTAATAAAATATTTTCATTTCCATTTTAATTTTTTGAAATGTATTTTATTTTTAAAAATATTTTTTAATTTTAATTTTTACTTATTTTTGTATTTATTGACCATGTATTAATCACCTTTAATATACTTTGTTGAACTGATAATTCTCATAAAAAAAAAAGAAGAAATTATTAAGTTTTGTCTATAATCTATTGGTCTAGTAATATTTTATTTGATTTTAAGTATCAAAAAATTAAATTTAATATCTTGAATTTTATTGTCAGGATAAGTACTTTCTTCTCATTTCTCAATTCTTTGTATCCTTATGTAATAAAATGAAAAGTTAATAAATTAGAAAATTTTCCCTAATTATTTTCTTGAAACATAAAAATAATTTTAAATTCTTAATGTAGCTTAAAAAAATTAAAATGTATTTTTTGTTAAAAACATTTTTATTTATTAAATCAAATATACTTTTTAAGCCTTATTTTTATCAAAAATAAAAATAAAAAACAGCTAAAACAAATTTGCCCCAAAATATTTTCCCAACCTCAACTATGTGTGTTGTCAAAAATATTTAATGAGTTTAATACAAGCACCGATTCTCTGCATGTAGCTGCCATTGCCCAAGGCAGCTGGAGACTAGAGTTAAATGCAGAGTAACCATTTTGGTTTAATATCTTTAAAAGTCCGTGCAATGCTCCAAACTCTGATTTTCCAAGTGACTCCTCTTTGTTTTTTTTTTTTTTTTTTTAATTGAAAATAAGGTTAATATTGTTTGAGGATATAGAATAATTATGATGATTTTTTTTTTCTAAATAACTCCTTTTGTAGTGGTATTTTTGAGTAATGAATAAAATTAACTTTCTCAAAATTGTGTCTTAGCTTATTTTATAATAATTTATTAGTTATATAATAATATAATAATATATATTTAATATTTATATTATTATTTTTCATTAATAAATATTATGAGATAAGTTATAAAAATATATTGAAATAAAATCTTTTATTTCACCATGCATATTAAATTCTATGTCATCAGATTTGAATTAATTTTTTTCTTTTTACATTATCATTAATTTTAAAAATATTTTTTAAAATAATCTTTTATATTTCAAGCTAAAAACAAAAGTAATTTTTTTTTAAGTATTTTTTATTTGTACAAAAAATTTACTTTTATTTTTAACTTAAAATATAAAAGTTTAATTTATCTAATTTAAAATAGAGTAAAGCCCTTTTTACTCTTTGAAAATATCCGTGCAGACAATTACCCCTTGACATTCTAATTTTCCCAAATTAAACCCTGACAATCAAAATGTTTCCCATATCGAACCCTCTGCCCCCTCTGTCATCACCCAATAACGGTTATCGCCTACGTGGCACATTAAGTGCTGACATGACCATTAATGGGTGATGTGGCGAATAGGGAGTGGATGATGTGGTAGCACTGGTCCAAACACACCAGGGGATGTCATTTTGGGCATTAGGGTAGGATCCAAACGGCGTCGTTCCTACCAGGTGAGATTAACACACAAAAACGCCATTGTTCTTGCGGGGCGCCTCTCTTCACTGTGAAAACCTACAACGACGTCGTCTGGGTTGGGCGTAGTTCATTTCAACAGAACAACGGCGTCGTTCTCGGTCGGTAGGGCAAACATTAAAGAAGAAAACAAGGGTGAGTGTCCAAGAACCTTCGTATAACCATTTTTTTGTCTGCATTGAAAGTAGTTTGTTGAAACATTTGGATTGTTTGTTATTGTTTCATGGAGAAAGTTAGAGGTGCGAAAAGAAAAAGGGAAAGATTTTGAAGATTCAATGCAAATCTTCCATCGAATAGCGGTTCACTGCTATAGCAGAATATTTGTACAACTGACAAGATTCTCTGCAACTTTTTATAGGTAAGATTCTTCCCATTCCCTTGACCTTTTGTGTTTTGTTGGAAATGAAGTGTGTGTGTGTGTGTGTTTAGCAACATGTGTGAGTGAATCTGCAGTTACTGTGAGATTGTGTAGGTGAATGTGTTGTGAAAAGGTATTGTCCGAAGTCAAGTGGTCCCATGTAATGCTTTTAAATAGTTTTTGCTACCTAAATGGTATATTGCCTAATTGTTTAGTGTTAGCAAAGCAAAGCAAAGTATAGTGATGTGATCCCATTATTGTCTGTAGTGAGGACATTGTAGTGGTGTGGTCTCATACATGTCTGGTCTGTGTTAATTTAGTTGGCGAATGTGCTAATTATTTCTTCCGCTGTATTAGAGATAATGGATGAGTATTTCACATTATGCATACACCATGGAGGCAAATTTATCCCTGGTCCACCACGTAAGTATGAAGGGGGCTGGGTGGACCACGTGAACTATGTTGATCCTGATAGGTTCAGCCTCACTGTGATAGCTGGTTTACTGAAGGATATAGGCTATGCAGGGGTGGAATCGTGTAGTTATGTGTTACTTGGACAAAACATAGATAATGGACTGGTTATGTTGATAATTGATGATGATGCAATGGAAATGGTTAGCAAATACAAAGGGCAAGCTGAGATAGATATTTACTTGGAGCACCCTATTGACACACCAACATACGTTGACAGTGAAGTTGAGGTGTTGGAGAATGAACCCCACATTAGAAGTGGAAGTGATGACAGTGAGGAGGTGTTTAGGGCTATTAGTGGTGATGACAGTGTGCTAGGTGGAGGTGTTGAGCATTTCACTGATAGGTCCTTTGAGGAATATGATAATGTAGATGATGAGACCTATAAAATTGATCCCCATGAGATGGAGTATGATTCGGAGGATGAAAACAGTGATTCTGCAGAGAGGCAACAAGACAAAAATAAAAGAACAGGAAAAGCGGTTGAAGGCATGGATGAAAGCTGCCCTGAAAATGAAAATGAAGGGATTGAAGAGGAGTTGGGTGAAAGAAATGACAAAGGAAAGGGTCAAACTGTTCATGGAGAGGGTTCCTCGAGGGTTCCTATAGGTGATGATGGGATATATATAAACCCTTATGAAGATGATGTTTACTTATCTAAAGAGTTGCACACTCCTCAAGGGTCTGAGGATGAAGGCAAGGAAAGGACAAGGTGGCCACAATTTAACCCTAATGTAGGTTATGGGCATGTGAGGTTTGAACTTGGCATGGAGTTTGTCAATTTAGTCCAGTTCAGGGAAGTTGTTAGGGATTATGCTATACATGAAGGCAAGGATGTTATTTTCACAAAAAATGAGTCTAATAGGTGTAGGGTAACATGTGTGCCACCTTGTCCTTGGCTTATTTTATGTAGTTGGGCTAAGGACCTTTAATTATTTCAGATAAAGACATTTAAAAACACTCATAGCTGTGGTCGTACTGGGAAGATTAGTGTTGCATCTGCAAAATGGATTAGCAACAAAATAGCTCCTTACATCCACACCAATTGAAAGATCAAGAGAGAGGATTTGATTAACCATATAGTTAATACATATGAGTTACATATCAATGTTAAAAAGACATATAGAGCTTGGGACATTGCAAAGGAGATTGTGGAAGGTAGTGAGAAGTATCAATATGGAAAAATGTGGGAGTATTGCCATGAGTTGTTGGATAAAAATGCTAGATCAACCGTTGAAATGAGTGTTACAAGGGTAGGCCCAGAGTTGGTTCCCCACTTTGACAGAGTGTACATTTGTTTTGATGCATGCCGTAAGGGATGGCAACAAGGGTGTAGTCCTGTGATAGGATTGGATGGGTGTTTTTTGAAAGGATATTATGGAGGGGAGTTAATGGCAGCTGTAAGCCAAGATGGTGACCACGGTATCTACCCTATTGCTATAGTAGTTGTAAGAAAAGAAGTTACCGAAACTTGGACATTGTTCCTTGAAAGGTTAATTAAGGATCTTGGAGGAGAAACACTGTCCACATAGACTTTCTTATCGGATAGACAAAAGGTATGAACTCTTTAACTGTTATGTTGTTTGAATTCTTGATACTGTTTATCATGATGTTTTGTCAAAATATGCTTGTTGGACTATGTTAATTAAGGGAAAAAAAATGCTTGGTACACTTTGTTCAAAATATGCCAACTTGCTGTGCAAATTTAACACTAATGATTATGTTGTTTGTTCAAATTAATACCTTTACATGGTATGCCAGTTTCATTAGGGGAATTGTAATTGGTTTGCCAATTTCATTAGCATGCTTATTATGCTACAAGGTTAATGTGTTAAAAATTTGGGGTTGTTCGGAATGTAAAGTTCATATACAAAGTTCATATATTTTAGCATGCCATTAACATTTTCCTCAAGATTAACTGAAGTTTATAACCATATATATAGTTCATATATACGTATGTTTGTGCTGCTAATTTGACTACAACTGATATGTTTTTGGATTGACTATAGGGTCTGCAACATATATTTGATAATATTTATCCTCAAGTGGACCATAGGTACTGTACTCGGCACATATGGGCTAACCTATCTAAAAGTCACAAAGGTCACAAGTACAAAGACAGATTTTGGTCTCTTACCAAGGCCAAAACAATGCGGGAGTTTAATGATAAGATGGAGGTGCTAAAAAGTTCGACTTAAAAGTATGGGAGTTCTTGGCGGGTATACCTCCAAGGTTCTGGACTAGAGCTGCATTTCAAACTTACCCGAAGAACTGGAATGTGACTAACAACATGTGCAAGCAGTTTAACAGTGTCTTGGTTCCATTTAGGGGGAAGTCTATCATCACCATGCTTGAGGAGATCAAGAACTACATTGCCAAAAGGAGAATTGAATGCAGGCAAAAAATGAGCAAGTATCAAGGTCCAATTACACCAAGCGCACAAAGAAAGCTTGAACTTGCAAAAACTCATTCAAGGTGGTGGATTGCAAAATGGGCTGGAAATGCAGATGAAGCTATTTACCAAGTAGCTAAGCAGCCTGAAAAATATGTTGTTAACATCAAGGAAAGGACATGCACATGTAGAGAGTGGGATCTGTGTGGAATCCCATGTGAACATGCAGTTACGGCACTGGCTCACTTGTGTGCCAAACCTGAAGATTATGTGTCCACCTTTTATAGTAGGGATGTGTATCTTCGGATTTATGAGGATTTCATTCACCCAATTAATTGTGTCAATCTCTAGGAGAAGACAGAACAAGATCTCCCATTGCCTCCAATATTTACAAGGCCAACGGGAAGACCAAAGGAAAAAGGAAACCAAAGCAACATGAAGTGGTAAATCCCTACAAATTGAAAAGGAGAATGAGTGCTTGCAAGTGTACAAAGTGTGGTGCTGAGGGCCATAATACCTGCACCTGTAAGGGTTTACCAAAGGATAAGGTATGTAAGACTTGCCATGTGATTTAATTGGGTTTCTAATGGTCATTATGGTGCTAATTGGCTTCTTGCTACTTTTGTAGGTTGACATTACAAAGTGTACAAGGAGAAAAAGGGTTTTGTTCTAATTTGTTTGATTTACCTAGATAGTGCTTCATATGGGTTTTGTTCTAGGTTAAATGCTTGTTTTCTATTTACTTGTATCTTTCTAGGGTGCAAGGAGTGAAGGAACTACTACAAGGAAAAATAGCAAGAAGAAAACTATTGCCAATGAAACAAATATGTCACAACTTGATGCTATTATAGTTGGACCCTCCCAAGAATCCACTAGGAGCAGCATTACTGGTACTAGACATGTGGGGAGTGGTGCTGGACCATCTAGTCGGCATATATAGTCTGTATCAATACCATTCGTGCAACTTTTGGAGATTTTTTGAGTCTTGTGTTTAAGTGTTTCTTTGTATAAAATTTGTAGGCATATACCTCTTACAAAAGCCAATCAGTCATGGTGTAAACATATGTAGCAGAATCTTTGGTATAGACATATGGTGCAATAGTCTTTTGTACAAACATATGATCCTACTTTTTGGGCAAATACCTTTATTGTTAATAACATAACTATTTTGTCAAACAAATCTGTCACAATTTTTGGCTATTTTTCTTTTGCTGTTTGTGATTGTTTATTTTTCTTTGGTCTTTTTCTTGTTCCTGTTAGTGAATAACATAAGCTGCTTTGTGATTATATATTTTTGGTCATTTTCCTTATGCTATTTCTCATTCTGAGTGAAGAAAATTCACACCATTGTGAATACCAGAAGCTGCTTTCCAATTCTTCACTTATCTCAGTTTATGGGTTTTATTCTTGCGGCAAATTATTTGCATGCCAGTGAGGCCCATGCACAAACTAATAGCCTAAGCCATGTCACAGACATTCCAATGTTGTCGTGTAAGGCACCAACTAAGTAGAAAGCAAAGAAAACTACTGAAATCTATCTATGTAATTTTAGTAGGAGCATTTGTCATAGTCTCAAACTTTCAAACATTGTATATTGTTGCAATATGAATTTCAATGCATTAACACAAATCTGTTAACCTTCTCTTCAATTATCCATTTTAGTTTACATCACTGGCGAAATTTGAACAAATATTACAGACAACTATAAATATTGTTACTTAGGTAAGCTTGTCCAACTTACCTATCACAAAACATAACAGCAACACAACACAACACACACGCACTCATCACATTTCCTCATCTCCACTCAAACATACTCAGTCACAGAGAGGATAATAAACCCAACTCCAATCCAACTTACAGTTAGAAGCACATAAAGGACCTTTACCCAAAATAAAAGCCTTCTACATGACTTTAACAAACCTAGGTTTACCCTTGTCAATTTCTTGCACTGCTCACAAGAAGGTTTATCAGCCCATTGAAAGAAATGGCAATCATCATCAGTTAGGTAATGAGGACATCTCTAGAACTTTTTCCTAAGATTTCATTCACTTCTAGAGGTCAGAAGTTTTGCTTCCTTCTTGTGACCAAAGGTTGGAGCCGAAGACATTCCAGCCCTACACTTTTGGGTCGAGCTCTGGTGACCACTGCTCCATTGTGATGGTTCATTGTGCAATCTACCACCCATGTTCGAACTAGATGAGAACTCCTTCACATTCATGTCGTTCCGCAAAGAACCTACCCTCTTCACCAAGGTTATGTCAGAATCTCCTTTCCTCCTTGCTTCTGCTTTCAGACAAGATATATCTCAGACAGTTGTTGAGCACATTAATGGAGAAAGGCTAGCAACACGAGAACGACGCCGTTCAACCTGCGTTTCGAAACTTGCCCTAATGCCCAAAACGACATCCCCTGGTGCGTTCAACCAGTACTACCACATCATTCGCTCCCTGTTCGCCACATCACCCATTAACGGCCACGTCAATACTTAACGTGCCACGTAAGCAATAACAGTTAGTGGGCAGTGACGGAGGGTTCGATATGGGAAACGTTTTGATTGTTAGGGTTTAATTTGGGAAAATTAGAATGTTAGGGGGTAATTGTCTGCGCAGATATTATTAGGGGATAAAAAGGGCTTTACTCTTTAAGATATGATGGTCTTTTTTAAAATTATCAATAATGTGAAGAAGTAGGAAAAAAAAATTTCTCTTTAAAGTTATTATATACAAATTAAAAAATTATTAATTAGTATTAGTATTGACTACAATGACATTTAAAAGAGAGAATGAGTGAATTATGTTCAATTAAATAAAGGTAATATAAAAAAATTAATAAAATATTGAAATTTTAAAATGTAATAATCTTATAAAAAAGTTTTTAAAACAATAAAATATATAAGACCGTAATATTTGACATATATTAATCTTGTCCCCACTTTGGGATTTATCCGATTTACTTTGAAGACTATTCTTTAAATCATGTTGCATGCTCACATGACCCATGAAACATAACAATAAAAACGATGATGGAAACTATAAGAAAAAGATGAAGGAGAAGGAACTTGTGGGTTTTGAAACAACTATCAAGGGTCACTATTTATAAAAGAAAGAAGGTGGATGCTTTTTAATTCAAACCATAAAAAAATTTGATATTTATAGAATAAGAGAGAAAATACTTCCCTCTTTCAAATGATGTGAACATTTTAAAATAATACTTTCTTTTAATATAAAATAAAAATTTGGTGGCCAATGTCAACACGAAGGATATAGGATTACTTACATGTCGTTGGATTATGAGGCCACATGGATGGTTCCTAAAGAGACGAAGAATTTAGGATTAGGGTAGGAAGGGAAGGAATGATCCACGACTCTACCGCTAACAAAGGCCCTGGGGACTTGCATTTTGCAACTTTCTCTGCTCAGCTGTAACACACTAGAGTAGCAGCTGTAACACATTTTAGTTATTTATTTCTTAATTTATAATATATTTTATATAAAAATTAAATTACTTTTAATAAATTTTTATTTTTATTTTTATATTAAATTTTTTATTAATTGAAATTTTTACATTTTAAATTTATTAATTTAATCTTTATTTAAAATTTTAATTAATTTAATTATTTAAATTTATTAATTTAATTTTTTAGTTTTAAAAATAAAATTAATAAAAAATTTAAAATATAAAAAATTAAATAAATTAAAATATAAAATATAAAAAATTAAAATAAATATTTATTCTTACGTATTTGTCATCATTGATTGTGTATTGTTTATTTATTGTCCAACTGTGCAGAAAAGCTGAGTTAGATGATCCACTTTCCCTGACTACGTCTCGTTTCACCGCATTTCACTTTCTCACGACTTCTAAAGGCGTCTGTGTGAAGTCTGACGCTTATCACTAGAGTCTTCTTATCTCTGTCTATTTGTCTCCCCTGAAAAGCTTCTCAATCCATTTTTCATTGCGCTCGTGTCACGCATGCCTGCATTTTTAATTAATTAATTAATTAAATTTAAAGCTTGTCTTTTCTTACCTAACAAGTTACTTGTATTTAAAAATTAAAATAAATTAAAGAAATTATTACCTGTAAATCAAATAATACATGAAAATAAATTTATTTTATTATATTATTATTAAGTGGATAGGTACTAATTAATTAAAAGTTTTAAATTTATATTTTAAAAGTATATAGAAAAGTATTAAATACCAGAGATTTACATAAAAAAAAAAAAAAAACTTTATTCTATCGTATGAAACTTTCAATTTTTTTTTTTTTTTGTTGATAGAGGAAAAATTTAAGAATTTCATCTTAAAAGAAATAAGTACTTTATTCTAAGTGCAATGTCATTTGACATAATTTTTTTTTAAAAAATATTTTTTGATTGTAGGAAAAAAAAAATACATATGTGATAGATATTATGTGCAGCAATTTGGTTGTGCTTGCAAAAATATATTTTTAAATAAAAATAAAATTAAATCACTCAACTATAATTTCATTCGGGTAAATTTAATGGTCTCAAACAAAAAATGAGAAATTTCTAAAATTAACATATTAAAATTCTAAAATATAATTTTAAGTACCAAATTTAACACAGCCATTATACCTATAGTTTGAAGCAACATATATCGTATGGCCAGAGAATGTGAAAAAGACGACCGATTGAAATTTTGAACTCTAGCAGCTTCTATTTTTTTTAGCATAAATACGTTAAAAATATAAAATTTTAAATATATAATTTAAATATTTTAAAAATAAGTTTAATAATAAAATATTAAAATTTTATAATTATGCTAATATGTAAAACTACTTCTTCAACAACTTCTTTCTTTGCTTAGGAAAGTATAGAACAAAATGTTACTTTGAAGGTGTTAGTTGATTAGAATTCCTACCCCAGTGGTGATATATCTATACCTAATTTTTTGCATTCATTCTTTCTATCTCTTTTTTCTCTTTGTATTTATATTTTATTTTTATTTTTATTTATTATTTATAATTTTACTCCTATAATATATATAAAATACTAAAATATACACTAATAAGTATATATAATTTTTCTTTTGGTTGCATATCACAATCAAATGGGATAGGACAAGTTTTCCCTATGTAATACCATTTTTTTTTATTTAAACGGAGATTAATTCTTTACACACATCTCATATATTTATAAATTTCAAAATCTATAAATTAAAATAAACACATAAAATTTAACATCCATATAATTTATGGATTTAGTATTAAGATATGAATTTTGCTAGATTTGATGAGAGGTTGTTCTGCGAGCTAGAGCCCAGTGCTAGAATTCTAGAGCCAAGCGTTTGCTCATAAAATAGCACAAAGTGTATCTTTTCTAGACATCATCTTCCTAAATTCTAAAAATACCAAAAAAAAAAAACACATTAAGTGCATATAATCACAAAAAATACAACAACAAAATAACTATCCCAAATCATCCAAACAGATGAAACGTAAGGAAATTCTATCTGTAATTTCTTAAATATGCTTTTAGGGATAGGATGGGGCACAAATTTTTTTTTTCCTTATCTTGGTTCCATTTTAACTTGATTCAATACACTAATTCTTGTCATAGTTCCATCCCAAGAATTTATAGGGGAACCAAAATAGTTGGCCTATTTTGACTCTACGTATGAAGGATGATGAGTAGAACGAGACAAAAATAAGGTATTTTTAAGATGAGACCAAAACAATATCCCTTTCCTATTTTTAAGAATGTGCTTGGTAGGATTTGTCCATGGAGGGAGCTCTCAAGCCCTAGTCTAGAGTGGGATCTTGAAACCAGTTTGCCAGAGAAGATGAATGACAACAACAGAGTAGCTCCACTATGAGCGGCAACCACCAAAATATAGACAATGGATGAGTTCACATGCAAAGAGGAGCTCGATGAGTTAAGTTTGCAAATTTAGAATTTTGTTGAGGGCAAAGTTGTCTAAACAATTGGACTCCATGGTGATGATTACTAAGACAAAATCCTCTCTCTTTAGAACCTGGTTGCTTGGATCGAACTTCCATGGCGCCTTGAAACTCCAACTGCTAGAGATTTTATGGGTTTCTACGACGTCCTTGATTTCCTCTGTGTGGGTATCTGTATGGTCAAAGAGTTTGAGAAAAGCTCCTTGTGTTGGTCTCTCATGCTGGTGCTCCGGCCTTCAACGGGAACCAGCAGAAAGCTTTCTGTTTTTGGAAATTTCTGGATTTTATTAATGGATAAAATATTAAAGGGGTAACATGGTCTTTTGGATATGTTTTTATTCCTTTCCTTAACTCGTTTACTTAACATATTAAACTTCTACGCTCATTTCCATTCGTATTCTCTTTTTCTTTTTCTATTCCTTCCAAACACTCAACCAAACATAACTTATGGGTTGCAAAAATTCAAATTGCTGGACTTCGCATTGCGAAGTAATTAAAATTGCTATTTCATTTATCTATTAAATATATCTTTTAAAGTAATATAATTTTTAATATCATTAAATTTAATCTTTTTTATATATTTAAATTAATATTAAAAAAATATTATTTATAACATAAAAAAACATACATTTTTTTTAAAAAATCACTTTTTTATTTACTTATGTTTTTATTTTATTTATAACAAAAAAATAAAAAAATACTTTTTCTTTTACCTATTTCATACCCGAGTCATTAAAATCATCTCAAACTCTTTAATTATTTTAAGCTAGCTCATTTTATTAGTTCTAATTTTACAAGTAAGACAATTCAATTCTTACACGGCGAACCAACATTTATTACCTTTCATTCTTCAAGTTTTATTCGTTCGTCTTCACATGATGACTACTTAAGAGAAAAACCCAAGAAAGCAGTCATTTCTCTTAGTAATCACTGGGAACACACACAATACTATTTTTCATTACATGGGCAATTTTAGAAATTAATTCGATTGCAAGTGCCACCTACTAAAAATTATTTTTGTTTTATCCACTAAAAAGTATCATTACTACCCATCACCATTTGTTTAAGTCATATGCAAATAATAGTATAAAATAAATCACGATATTCTAATTAATTAATTTTATTATTATAGAGTCTAATTAAATGATGAATGTATATTAAAAATCAGAACAAAAATAATAATGTTAATATATTAAAAATCATGAGAGGAAAAAAAAAAAAAAGAAGAAAGAAGCAAAGTCTCATTGCCCTATGCCCTTATGTATGTTATGCCTTTTTTAAGCTAATTTTACGGACACATGTATTGCGCATTTTTAAAATTAATTAAATCATAAACATTAGACATAAATAATTCATACAAATAATATATTTAAGAGAAAGAATAAATTAGAATGATAATTAAGGTTACAAAATGATTTAATTAAGTGAAATAGTTACATTAGTTCAAAACTATTTTATTTGTTCCAAAACTTTAGATCTTTTAGAGTAATTTTCTTACAAAATTATTGTATTTTAAGAATTTTTAAAAATATATTTTCATATATACTCATATTAATTAATTAATTAATAATAAGTTACTCATTACCCCTTTTATATATATATATATAATCAATGAGTTGTACTAATCAATCATTTTTAAATTCTTTTATATTTTAGAATTGAAGATTTAAGTTTTTTAAAGTAGTGTTTAGAATTTAAGATATTAAGATTAATATTTAGAGTTTTAAGATTTATATTTTAGAGTTTAAAGTTTAGGATATTATATAATTAAATATTAAAATGTAAACTCTAAATATTAAATTTAAAATTTTAAACTATAAATCTTAAACTAAGTATAAACCCTAAATATTAATCCTAAAATCCTAAACTCTAAATTCTAAAACTTCAAATTTAATATAAAAAAAATAAGGATAATGTGAGAATAATCTAAATTTTAGTGGGTGTCATTAATACTATAATAATAAATGATCAATTTATTTATTGCAATTTTGTATTTTCAATAAAATTTATAAATTCTAAACCTTAAACTTAAATCTTAAACTTTAAATCTAAATATTTCTAGATATTAATCGTAAAATCTTAAATCATAAATTTTAAAACATTAAACTTCAAATCTTATATGAAAGGGATAACGTGTGAATAATCTAAATTCTAATAAGTGTAATTAATACTATGATAATAAATAATCCCTTTGTTGGTTTCTCCTTTTAAAAAACACTTATTATTATTATTATTATTATTATATGCAAAATCATGCAACTTTACACCTATATCAATAAGTTAATTGGGTTTAATAAAGGGGTCGGTGCCAACAGCCTGGTGGCTATACTTATTATATTATATCGTCTAGGAAAGGGAAGAGAAAATGTTACGTAGACATTCCTTACTACAATTTTTCTTTTTATATATTTAAGTAAGTTATAGGAGTAAGATTAAAAAGATAAATTTTTTTAATATTTATAAATAAATATGTAATATAACATAATTCTTTTTTAAAAAATACGCCTATTTTTGTTTTTTAATTTATTGTTTTGAGATTAAATATTTATTATTATTTATTTGTCATTTTAAAATTTTTTAAAACAATATTTATTATTAATTTTTTACTCTTGTTTCTTATGACCACTTAAATAACTTACTTAGAATGTTTCAATATATTAATATTTGGACCTTAAATCAACTCTCACCTATAAATGTTACTCTCACAGCTACTACGTGAATTACTTTTGCTTATTTTGGGAATGATGAAACCCCATATTATGCCACTTCTTCTTTTGGTTTTCAAGAGGAAATTTATAAATAATATTTGTGATTATAACCATAATTTGTAAAATTAAAGAATGGTTGAACAACAAGTTGAATGATAAATTTATTTTAATAAATACATCAAGTTTAGTTTAATGATTATTATCTCTTTAGAAAAAGTTTTATTAATTTCTTTACTCAAATTCAAATTCTTAAAATTACATGTTGAAATCTTTATATATATTATTTTTTTCTCTGAATATAGAAAATACTTTAATCAAAAAGAATAAATACATACTTTTATTTATATGATTTAATGTTAAACGATAATTATTTCCTTTGATCTTTATTATAAAGCATGCCTAATTGAATTATACAAAAAAAAAAAGGTTGGTTTTTTATTCTTTAAATTTTTTTTATAACATTTCAATTTTACTTCCATTTATGATTATTAAACTTAGTTGGCAACGATGAAGTCAACCTAGAAAACTTTAAAAGTCTATTACTTTACTATTAGTTTTCATTAGAAGTGTGAAAAAAGACTTTATTGCTTTTTGATAATAAACAACATAAAATAAGGATAACTAATCATTATTAAAAAAATAAATAAATACTTCCTAAATGACTTATAAAAAAAAATCTTGAAAAGCTTATAAAAATTGTCTTAAGATAAGAACTCATAGAAATGAATACCTTTTCATTATAATTGTCTTTGAAAGTGCAAAATTATAAATAAAAGAGATTCAAAATAAAAAATTAAAATTAAATATAAAAATAAATGCAGAGTTGACTGTATATAGATTAGGCTCTCTTTTTCATTTATGAATCTTAATATATCTGACGTCTGAAGAGGTTGGTCAAACTGTGTGCTACTTGAAACCATTGGAAGTTTGTGAAACTTTCCACTTGGCTTGAACCGCTCAACTCAAGGTTCGGTTTCGGTTTTAGTTTCGTTTTTTAAACGTAACGGCTCGTCCAAGTTCAGCCAAAACCCACCTGGCTCCTCTTGCACTTTTTCTTTTCTCCTTTTTCAATCAAAGCTTTAGCTTATGTATATTTACTTCACATCCACACACTAATTCTATTTTATGTCACAGGATCATCCACGTGATGCAACTTTTTCTAATTTAAATCCTTTTTCAAATATACAGTTCAAAATTAAAATTTTATTTTCATGTTTAAATAACTAGTGTTATTTCCCTAGAGTAAATTATTTATATTTTATATGTTAATAATATTAAATTTATTATTTTCAAAACTTTAATTTATATTATTAATAATGAACGATGGTGCTCGTACAAGTAATAAATTTTAATATATATTTTTAAAAAAGTGATATCATGTTATTAGATACATTGTATACATAAAAAATTCCATAGGTTTTGAGTTTTTAGAGTTAATAATTTAATGTTTAGGAAGTTATTTTTAATAAGTATCTCATTAAAAAAAAGATTCATCAAACATAAACTGTGTTATTAGACAAATCGTGTAAGTAATAAATTTTAATATATTTTTAGGGTGTTAAAAAAATAATACTATGTTATTAGCTATTCTATGTAAACAATAAATTATATATTTTTAATAAATAAAGTTAATAATTATAATAGTTTTATAGTATATTATTAAGTATCTTTAGTAAATAATAAATTTTATGATTTACATATTTGTAATAAATAAAGTTAGTGGTAATAAGATTTTAGAGTTTAAAATTTAAGATAAAGGGTTTAATATTTTTAGAACTGTAAAAAAGTGCTTTAAAGAGGAAAAAAGAAAAAAGAAAAAATGGTTTAAAGAAATAAATGAGTTTTATTAAAATGAGTCGCTATATAACAGCACCAATATAGAGTAGCCGGCTCATTTTAATAAATACCTATCCTCCCTTTTTTATATAAATAAATAAATATAATAATATAAAAACTAGACTAGTTATAAAATTAGATTATATATAAAACTAGAAAACTAGATTAGATGTTGAAGTCTCTTTCTTTAACTAATAAAACTAGGACAGTTAATAAATAGTTAGGTTTCTTAATCATATTAATAGGATTAGTTCTATAAAAATTTGTTATATCTACTATGCGATTTCTTTATTTTAAAAGGATTGGAGTTTGTGTGGTACACTGAAAAGGAAACGAAGGAAAATGAGTGTATTTTATTTTTTCTCTTTTTGCATTGTTTGATAGTTTTAAGATAAAATAAAATTTATTCTTTCAAGATACTATTTTCTATCATTTGGAGGCTTTAAATTTCTTTTTAAATTTGAAATAAAGTTAGAGAAAAGAATATAATAAATTTTTATTTATAAAAAAGTATAAATTATAAAATTAAAATTACATTATACATTTTCTCAAAATTTTTAAATGATAAAATTAAAATTAAATTATAATTATATTATAAAATTTATTAAATTATAAAATTAAAATTATATTAAATTTGTGAATTATTCAAGTTATAAAATTAAAATTACATTATAAAAATTCAAGTTTTTTTTTTTAATATCAATCATGAAAATCTATAATAATCAAAATTAGAAAATAAAAATATTTTTTTATAAGTTTTAAAGGAATGACAAATTTGTATTTACACAAAAATATATATTATATTTTTTTAATTTTTTGTACAAATTAAATATTACAAAGAAAAAAAAATTTATTTCTTTTCATTAAATACCAAGCAGACGCAAGAATTATTATTTTATTTTTTATTACAACGTACCAAACAGACCCTTAATGGCTCTAGTTACAAATTAAAATAAGATTTTATTTTTCAAACCTTCCGGGATATTCTTTTTTATATCTAGGATATTTTTTACATTTTGCATATAGAATAAATTTTTACTCAAAATAATAATAGTTTATTACAAAGAATAAATGATTATAATCAATAATAAATTTATTAAAATATGTAACTTATTCACTTAAGAATTTATTTTCTTGGTGGAAATATACTTAAAACTATTTATGATGTATATAAATATAAGCTGGCAATATTTGACCTTAGGCATTATTTTTTATACTCTTGTGCGTCATAGAATTGAAAAAGGGGAGGAGAAAGACCTTTTTATACGTTACATCGGCCAGAGGACTTCATCATTTTATTTTGTTCTTTCCCACCGAAAAACTTTCTGGATTTCATCATTTTTTTTTTTTTATATTTTGGTTTCAATTTTGAAATATTTACATTTTTATTTCAATTCTCTATGCAAAAGTTATTTAATTCCAAACATGAGAACTTTTGATTTGATATATATTCTACATCATCAATTTTCTTTAAAATATTTTTATAGTTTTTTTAACATATATGTTTTTTCTTTTTGGTTTGGAAGGAGACACATATGATTATAATTGGGCATTTTAAGATTATTCTATGTATTTATATATTTTTTAATCTATAAATAAAAATCAAACAATATCACATCAAAAAAATTAAATAATAACAAAAAGTATATTTTGATCAGAAATTAAATAAATGATAGTTTACTCTAAATTCTAAAACAAAATAATCAATTTTCTTAATTAAATGATCGAAAATTAAATAAATGTAGAGAGGATTGAATTTAATATAAAAGAAGATATTTTCATATGCATAACGTGAAAAATTTAAAATGTTTATGCATAAAAATAAAATAAAATATTTGATCCGAAATATACTACTCATTCTAATAAAGAATTAAAAGCTCAGATCTCAAACGTTGAGGCAGCATTATTAATGTACTTTTCATGTCTATTTTATTTTGGAAAATTTAATACCACAAAATGTGTCATAAGATTTATTATATATGCAAATTTGGAAGTGTCCATGAAACTTTATTTATTTATTTTTTATTGGACCATGAAACTCTAATTTTGAACTTGGCAATGAGTATATAAAAAATGTGAAATGAGAATCCAAAGCAAACTTTTCCTTATTTTCTGAAAAGATTCGAAACTATTATTTTATGTGAGTTATATTCGTACAATTAATATTTTTTTTTTGATACTATAACCTAAAACCTAGCAAATTATATTATTAGATTCGTCCCTTGACTGACAATAATTTATCTCATGTGTTGATCACTCTGATAATTTATTTTATACAACACCAATAGCAAAAAAATGGTAGCATAAAGTATGTAAATTAATTGGTATATGGTTGTTTTAGTTTAATTAAAGATTTTAAATTTTAGTTTTAAGAATATAATTATATTAAAATTTGATAAATTTTTTTATTATTTTAAAATTTGACTTAATTTAAATTAAATTAATTATAAATTAAAAAAGTTAATAATAAATTTATATTTTACATAGTAGTTAATACCAAAAATAGCTAAAGAATGATAAAATTTTGGTAACAGTTAGTCTCATGCTAAAGGGACCAAGCTTGAATTTTTATTTTTATTTTTTAAAAAAGAGAGAAGACATTTTTTTTTTGGTCATATATAAGAGTATATAAATTCACGAAGGAAATGAGCATTTTATATTTATAATTAGAGCACAAGATGATGATTTCATTTTATATTTACGGTCTGTTCTATGAAATGATTTTTTTATATTTGTTGGAAGAAATATAAAATAGTCATTTTCTTTCAACTTAATACATATATATATTTTATGAGAAGGCTTTCAACTTGAATTTTTACCAAGCTTTTTGGAATAATAAGTATTCTATTTTTACTAACAAGATATAATTATGCTTTTTTTTTTGTTCTTTTTATCTAAGAGTATGTATTTAATTTTTATATTTTATGTGACTTTTATAAACCAATAATGATTTCATTTATATTAATTTTATATACTAATTAATGCAATGACGTGTAAAACTATTTTTTTTTTTACGAAGTACCATCTATCTCATAAAAAAAAAAAAAACTATGAGATAGATCCCATTCCAATTTCTATTACTATTATAACTTTATAATTTTCATTTCAGTCATTAATTTTATCTTTATGAAGTTTCCACTTTAACCATATAACTTATTCTCATGGTATCTAAATAACTTAAAAAAGAAAAGACTTTACCAAAAAGAAAGACACCCATTTATCAAATAAAACATAAATAGTATATTATTATTTATCATGCAATAGGATCTAGTTAGCCTTAAAAGTGAAATTTTTTTTTTCATAAAAAAATTAAATAACATAATAATTTCATCATCAAAGAAACAGACAAGTAGAAAAGAAAGAGAGAAAATTTTAAAAAGATACTATTGTACACTTTAAAAAAGAAAATAAAAATTAAATAAATATGAAAAAGCTCTCATCCGAAACCATTCGGACGCACCCTTTATAACTGAACTCTCACACCCGTCGTCTTCATCTTTGAAACCGACGCAGTAACTGAGGTGAGCAATGGAGACTCAAGGCTCATCGTTTTCCAGTTTCCCAGCCTACCTCCGCGCTCTCGCTCAAACCCCAAGCCGTCTCGCTCGCCGGGCCGGTTCAGTTTCCACCTCTTACGAAGAGATGAGCCGGGTTCGAGCCCGGTCTGGCTCCGACATGCGCAAGACTCTCCGCTGGTTCGACTTGGTCGGTTTCGGCATAGGTGGAATGGTCGGCGCCGGAGTCTTCGTGACCACCGGCAACGCCACCCATACGTATGCTGGTCCCTCCGTGGTGCTATCTTACGCCATTGCTGGTTTCTGCGCTCTTCTCTCCGCCTTCTGCTACACGGAGTTTGCTGTTGACATGCCCGTTGCTGGTGGCGCCTTCAGCTACCTCCGTGTCACCTTCGGTTAGCTTATCATTTCCCCTTTCTTGTTCTCTCTCAGCTTTCACTCTCTATTCACGACTGATATTCGAATCCATTGAAATTTCCCAGGTGAATTCGCAGCGTTTATCACTGGTTCGAACCTCGTGATGGACTATGTGATGTCAAATGCCGCTGTCGCCAGAGGCTTCACTTCCTATTTCGGCACCGCAATCGGCGTCTCCACCGCCAAATGGAGGCTGACGGTGCCGTCACTGCCCAAAGGGTTCAACGAAATAGATATCGTCGCCGTCGCCGTTGTTCTACTCATGACTCTCATTATCTGTTACAGGTATCATTTCCGCTGAAACGTTTTTTATTTTTTTGTTTGATTTTTCAATGTGTTATACATTGATAATTTTTCTTCTTCAGCACGAGGGAGAG
Source organism: Bauhinia variegata (assembly GCA_022379115.2). Classification (NCBI taxonomy): domain Eukaryota; kingdom Viridiplantae; phylum Streptophyta; class Magnoliopsida; order Fabales; family Fabaceae; genus Bauhinia; species Bauhinia variegata. The sequence continues at coordinate 12,461,306 of CM039429.1, read as the reverse complement.
CTCAGTGGTGAACTTGATTTTGACGGCGCTGCACATTCTGTTCATAGCGTTTGTAGTATTCGTGGGCTTTTGGAGAGGTAGTTGGAAGAACTTTACTGAACCGGGTAACCCGGAAAACCCTTCCGGGTTTTTCCCTTTCGGAGCTTCGGGTGTTTTCAACGGGGCAGCTATGGTTTACCTTAGTTATATCGGATACGACGCCGTTTCGACCATGGCCGAAGAAGTGTGCGACCCGGTTAAGGATATCCCAGTCGGTGTATCGGGATCCGTCGTGATTGTTACCATTCTCTACTGTTTAATGGCCGCTTCAATGTCCAAGCTCCTCCCATACGATATGGTAATTTCTTATTTCTTATTAATAAAAAATAAAAAAATTAGCAATTATTCAATCTAAATCGAAAATAAAAAAAATTCGCATTGACTATGATCTGATCCAAACCCGGGTTTGTGTTTTGGGGATCACGCAGATCGATGCAGAAGCGCCGTTTTCGGCGGCGTTCAGTGGGAAATCGGACGGCTGGGGATGGGTGTCGAGGGTGATAGGTGTGGGGGCCAGCTTCGGGATCCTGACGTCGCTGTTGGTGGCGATGCTAGGTCAGGCTCGGTACATGTGCGTGATCGGACGGTCCAGCGTGGTCCCAGCTTGGTTCGCTCGGGTCCACCCCAAGACATCCACGCCTGTCAACGCCTCCGCCTTTCTGGGTACGTTACCAGTCAACAATATTATTATTAAAAATTATTTATTTATTTACAATTAACCCTTCAAAGCTGTTGGAGTTGCTAATTGCTATGCTATATTCTTTGTGCTTGGCAATGTGCATTGTTGGCATGGATGATTTTGGGAGTTCAAGGGCGTGTTTGAATGTCTTTATTAATGAATAAAGTTAATGCATGGGGAAACCAAACAAGTGGTACACAACCCATTAATGTCATTACATCATTCTCTTAAATGAAAAGTTTGAAGGTTGACATGTGATTTCAGATGGAGTTATTGTTTCTACATTTTGTAGTAGTTCTCTACTTCTTAGTAACTGCAAGAGTGTGAAGCTCTGTAGGTGTCACCACTTTTTAATGATGGTTCTTGGGGTTGTTTGGGAAGAAAGGGGCTCACTTCATTTATGCTTAATCTTTGGCTGAGGTGTGTGATTAAGTGTGTGGTTTGATTAGGCAGTTGGTTGAGATAAGATGAAGGTTTCCTCACTAATGGAAATGGGTGTGATGCTTTTGTCACATTGATTGATTGACAATGAGATTAAGGCTCATTACTCATTTCCCACTAACATTTTGTGGGTTTTTTTTTTTTTTTTTTAAAAAAAATTTCTCTTTTGTGTGATTTTTCATGATTGTGTGAACAATTTTATTAAGTTAGGCCTCTTCCTATTGTACCGATTGTGATTATTTCATTTTGTGAGGCTTTTATTCCATCGTTAGTGGTCCGGTCCTTTTGCTCTATTTGGGGTTGAAATGAAATGGAATCTAAATCCTCTATAATCGATTGCACTGTAGTCATTGTTGTCAACTTAGAACTTATTAAATAACTGACAGCAGCAACTACAATGCAATCGACCGAAGAAGACCCAAATTCAAATGAAAGAATCTTCTTATTTGTGGGTTTAGTTTGGTTATCGATAAGAATAAGAGGCAAAAGAGAGAGAGTGAAATAATGTAATGTCCCCAACATGTTTAATGCTTGTGATGGCAAAGCTCATCCATCATCTTCTTATGAGTGTCACATGGTGCTATGAGCTATAACAGCTTAGCCATTGCTCTGTAGAATGGTCCCCCTACTTGCTTTTCTCAATCTTAATTAATATGAGATAACTAATTATCATATTCAGCAACAGTATCTTAACTGGGTACAATTGGACTGGCTGTGAGAACTGGGTTTAAGAGCTTTTTTTGCTGTGTGGCCTATGAAGTAAGCTGCTGCTGATGATACCCTATTTGCTTTTAAAGTCCTTAAGTGCTTTTCTTTTGCTGTGTGGCCTATGAAGTAAGCTGCAACTGCTGATACCCTATTTGCTTTTAGAGTCCTTGGGAGACTAATAAGGAATCCAACATGAGAAGATTTAGTGGTTTGCATTGGTCCTAATCCCCCATTATTGTTTGAGTTATATATTCCTCTAGATTGGAATCATCGACTGATGATAACTATAGCTAGTTTTAAAGTTGGTTCAAAGATTGGTTTTTATTTTCATCTTTATGCTTTTGGTGGTGCATTTTGACCCCTTCAACTCTTTAGCTAAAATTCCCTTTTCCTCTAACTACACTATCTAGTGCCAACATGACAAGATAAATATGACGAATAAAATGATATGTGCACACTTATTCATGCACATTTTTTCTTACACCTTGATTTTGTAGTTGTTTACAAAGGGTAAAACTGTAAACAGAGAACTAAGAGTAAGAAATATGGGTAATGGGTTTACATATAGCACCACTTATATGATTAAGCATCAATCTTTGGGTGACATTATTCTCATATTGGCACATAATCTCCTCTTCAGGGGTCTTCACAGCAGCACTTGCTCTTTTCACGGAACTCAGTGTCCTTCTCAATCTCGTCTCTATCGGCACCCTCTTTGTCTTTTACATGGTGGCAAATGCTGTGATCTATAGACGTTATGTGGCTGCAGGGACAACAAATCCATGGCCTACAGTGTCCTTTCTTTGTGCATTTTCCTTCACATCCATCATTTTCACTCTGATTTGGAAATTCGTACCCACAGGAAACGCCAAGGCAGGGATGCTAAGTGCTGGTGGTGTGATGGCCATTGCAATCTTGCAGATTTTTCACTGCATGGTCCCTCAAGCTCGGAAGCCAGAATTCTGGGGTGTTCCTCTGATGCCATGGATACCTTCCATTTCAATCTTCCTCAATGTGTTCTTGTTAGGGTCATTGGATGGTCCATCTTATGCCCGGTTCGGATTCTTTACGGCTGTTGCAGTACTTGTCTATGTCCTTTACAGTGTTCATGCTAGTTTTGATGCAGAAGGAGATGGTGCTCTTAGTCAAAAGAATGGTGAAATTTTTGTGGAATCAAATGACAGAGAGGACCAGATTTGTAAAGTGTAGATCTTCTTTATGTTTTTTGGTTTTTCAAGTCAAAAAATGACTTGAACCTTTATGTGTTGGGTGATGGTGATGGGTGGTTAGAAGTAGAGGAGAGGAGGATAACATGGAATAATATTATATATATATATATATGAATAGGTTGCAACTTTTGTAGAAGTGGCGAATTGTATGGTTAAAGGCAGCTTAGGTTGTGAAATCTTTTGTAAATTCTTGGCTCTTTTATATCTAAAAAAAATTATGTTCCTGTTGCTCTCATCACCTTTATGACTCCTGCAATGAGAATGAAAGAAAAGCATGGTGAGAAAAATTGTACCAAATGAAGCATTTTGGTGCTAAGGTCTTTTTTGTTTTTTTAACCCATCTCAATCGTGGATCCAATTTGTTTGTTGGGTTTCTTTTGCAGTTCTTATATTAAGTAACAAATAAATGAACTAATATACATATGATAAGTGATATTATCTTTAATTGCTTTAAATAAATGACTGAAGTATTTTAATATAAACCAATTTAATAAAGAAACCAATCATCGTCACTTGCACTTCACATTCAGATAGAAAAATATTATATGTTTATTTTGTTTTGTATCATTTTAATTGATTGAAAAATTATAACATAATGTAAGCTTCACCAATCTATTAAAAACAAAATTTTAACTGATAAAAAGCAAGTGAGAGGGAATAAGCCAAGAATTGGATAGAAGATTTGAATCTTATGAGATTGTGATGCTAAATTGCCTTTTGTACTATCTTATATGTATTGTGAGCATATGATTGGAGATATGAATGGCATCCAAGTGATGGCATTTGGAATTTATGTGAAAGTTCTGAGTGTGCTACTCTGTCCACAAGATATATTGGCATGACACATGGTGGGCTTGATGTCATCCTAAAATGAAAGACATATATTGAAGATGCTATGAGCAATTGGTGGTGTTTGATAATTGACTAGAGTTTATTCATTCATCACTATAAAATACAAAGTGAGTAAAATAGTAAATTTATCTATATTTGAAGTAACTGGACAAGGAGTTTTTTTTAATTATTGGTCAATAAAAGAGATGTGCAGTCTATATATTTATCCATTTATGTTGTCCCATCTTGTAGATAGTGGAAAATATATGTAACTCCAACTTGGCTGTTTTCTAGATTTTTCATAGTTATTGCTCCTGGCCAACCAATATTGATTATTTGAGTTTTCTAAAAAAAAATTAAAAATAGGACCCAAAAGTTCCTTACAACAAAAGTAACTCTAGCTAAGTTATAACTATAAAAAATGGGGTAGCATTACCCTTGTATAATTGAGTTTTAATGGGAGCTATTTTAAATTTGGTATCGTTGTAAAAAATTCAAAAAATTAAGACATTCTGTATGTTTTAGATCAAAATTTCCTATAAAATGTAAAAATGCGAGATTTTCTTTTATTTTCAATAATTTTTTTTTTTTAACATGTTCTATATCTATATACACGTGAGAATACTGAGTAATACTTCCACCTTGAGAACATCTAATTTTGATCTAGAAATTGTCTTATATTTAAAATCAAATAGAGTAATTATTCTACATCTTAGATGTAAGTTTTCTTTAATTACCTTATATTATATGTTTTTAATCCTAGGCACCGTTATAATCCTAGCTCCAAAATGAGCATGTATTTAAAAATGAAAAATCAAAATCAGTGAAGGAAGATGCATCAGCAATGCATATCAGTAACCACAAGTTCCATTGGCACTGCTTGTTTCATCAAGCAAATGATCCACTAATTCTCGTGTCCACTTGTAAACATATGGAATCATTTCTAAAATATGAACTTGTCACTATTGGCATCACTGCTTTCCAATCAGCTCCTGTCACCATATATATATATATATATATACATGAATGATGCTATATGCTGATTGTGTATACTTATTTTTATTTATAATTTTATTTTTATAATCAATTACAAAATTGAAAGTATTAGAAAAATATGCATATATCATTTCTTTATATATATATATATATAACTTTTATAGTAACAAGTAACAAAATTTTTTTAAAAGTGATTTAATACAGTAGCGTAAGCTTATTTGATACTCTTATATCTTTAAATCAAACTTAATTTTTTAAAAATATTTAAATTAATATTAAAAAATTCAAATACTTGTCATATTTATATATAAAATATTTATATATTAAAAATATATGGCAATAAAGAAAAGAGAAACAGAAATCTAGGAAATCCTCTTGGGCACGCTTGATCTTTGCTTTGCCATAGTGGTCTCCATTTGACAAGATAGACAAAGGGACAAAAAATCATGGGCCAATATGTTGGCACCATGTTTTCTTATGTATCCTCATTGAATCCTCTTTGTCTGCTGCACTATTTTTTTTCAATCTCCCCTCTTTACTTTCCTTTCTCTTTCTATGGTCCCATTTATATTAGTTGGCCGGTGGCATCTTTTTATTTTGAAGCTGATTTCATGACTCCTATTCCATCTCAATGTAACAATTCAACTAAAAAGAAACAAAGTGAAAGATTCCCAATTGGGCTTATGAATTAAATTCTGCATAAAAAGAATAGAGTAGCCAATCCACATCAATATTCCCTTCTCATGTTGAGAGATTTTAAAAGGGACTTTGAGTTTATGTGAGAACTGCTTAGTGAAAGTTTGAGTTCTGTGCATATAATTTGTTCACTTGTTCTTATCTTTCCAAATTGGTTATGTCAAATCTCCTAGAATTTGAAGATAATAAAATTTTCTTTTTTAAAAAAACCTTCCAAAACACCCTTAAACTTTATGACATATGCACCTTGTTTCTAAAATTTTTAAAATGTATATTTAGCTCTTTTAAATTTTTAAAATATATACATCACTCCTAAGCTCTAATTTTTGTTAAAAATTTAGCAAAAAAAAAATCTATATTTCACCAGTTCTCTATTTTTATTTACTATATATATTTGTCTATTACATTCAAGTAATTGATAGAAAAACAATGCGATACAAATGTCTTATATTTGTTAAATTTTTAATATAAGTAGTAAAGCACACGTTTTAAAAATTTGAGAGAGTTAATTGTACATTTTACGTGACACAAAATTTATGGGGTATTTTTAAAATTTTCTTTTATGATATAAATAGTTTAATTTATGCATCAAAAGAATAGAGAATAATTCTATTAATATTTCCTCTATGTTAGTAGATTTTAAAAAAGAGACTTAGGCGTGCCTTAGGATTCAACCTCGAGAGGAGAGTCTATTAATCCAAAATATTAACATATAAGTGGGAAATTTTTTTGAACTTTATGTGCCATTCCAAGTTGTTATGCCAAATTGATGTGAAATTGGTAAAGTTACGTGTAGACTTATAAGTTAAAGTGTTATACTTTTTTTTTTTTGAATCTAACTTGTTTTCTTATCCCTTTCTTTTCAAATTAGTAATGTCAAATCTCCTAAAATTTGACCATAACAATATCATATGATTTATGATATGAAATTAAATATTCTACATAAAAAAAGAATAAAGGATAATTCTATCATCAAATTTCCTCATAAAAATTCCCTTTCATGTTGATATAGAATTCAAAAAGAGAAGGACTGTAAGGTTTTACTGCTTTTGCATATAGAGTCTATCAATCTTTATCATTGTTCAATTTGAATATATGTCAAATATTCTAATAGTTAGGAAGCTTCATCCAATTTTGGAGTTATCATTTATTGACGCCAAATTTCAAAATGCTCATTCATAGTTTTGAAGCTGTTTTGGATAAACATAATGCTCAGAGCACCTATAACAGTCAATGGACATGGATTCCCGTAAGTGGCATTGAAATTGGTCATTTTCTTCCACTACTTGATTCTAGGTCAAAAGGAATGAAGAAACAACTCAAGCGAGAAATTCAAGGCCGAAAGGCAGTTTTCTTTTGTTCTTTTTCTGATATAAATATGTCTTAACTTTAATTTTTTTGTTTTTTGCTTATGTCCATTTCAAGTTCTTATTTTTGATGCTATGGAGTAATTAATATTCTAAAAATTCCATTCCTATATACCTATGCATATATGGGAATCTAATTTTTGTGCTTATCGTTACATTGAATAAGATAACAATTGATGTAACGTAATATGAACTATTAGATAAATTGACGTATTGTCAATTACTGTCTGACTACAGAAAGTTTAGATTTCGTATCTTTTTTTGTCAAGTCTGAATTTCATATCTCATCCAGTTTTTCTCTTTACTGTAGATTTATAGTAATCTCCCTCCTTTTTCTAGTTCTTTCTTGGCTTGCACAATACTTCTTGCTTTCTAGCCTCATGAATCATGTGAAGACAAAGTGGTCAATTAGTAAGAGCCAAATCAAGGGATCTTGACATAAAAGCAAACAAAAAAAGTCATTGGCCGTATGTAGATATATATTCATTCCCACCACAACTTGTAGCCTATCTGTCTGACTCATGATTTATTTCATTTATGAAAGGGACATTCAAAAAGGGGTGGCATACAGGAAAGGGAGAGAGATATCATGTCATGGGTGAATGATGGGTTGGGTATCTCATTTTTGTTTCTTTGTCTAAGCTTTTCAGTAGTTAAGATATGGTTGATCATATATAAAGGCCCTCCCAATCTCAGGATAAAATTCGTTGTCCTATTTAGTATCATATTTTTTTATTTCATTGAGTTTTAACTGGTTAAAACATGTACAATTGTAAAGTTAAAATATAATTTTAAAATTTTTAACTAATCAAAACTTAATGAAACAGAGAATGAAATACGAAATAAAACATTCATATTGTGGGAAAATTTAACAAGTCTCTTTATCGTGAGAGTTGAAAATTGATATGTGATAAAGGATGAGGCTCCTTCTAGCTAGTCACCTTTATGGGTATGCCATATCATATTGGTATGTTAAGTATTTATCATCAAGATGCGATTTTTATATTCATAAATTTTAAAATATAATTTATCATAATTATTTAAATAAATTTAAAATTTTTGTTGATTTTGCAATTATGCCGACTTGAATTAAATTAATCGGTACTTAATGTAATGTTACCGGTTATCTATACTAGAAAAAATCACGTCGTTTACATTTTAGTTATTTTCAATCATATGATAATGATATCATATACATACAAAAATTATCTAAAAAACCTATACACAATTATATATGTACATATATAGCCTTGGTGTGTAACTTGTTTTCTATTGGTGGGGTTGGCATCAAACATTATCCTACCATACATGGTTCTTAGTGGGTGCATAAAATATCTTCTCCACTGATTGAGCTTAAATATAACTATGGCATATGGCTAAAAAGAATAATATCAATAATGAATGAGATGAAAGTTCTCATAGTTTCCCATTGCATCATTATCCTTATAGTACTTTATAGTGGTTTCTTTTTCTATTTTACTTGTAAGTTGACTTTGGTATTTTTATAAATATGTAAGTACAAAAAGGAGGGCATGACAAAAAAAAGCTATCATATATTAAGCTTTATAAATATATTGTTTTGATATTTATTAGGCTTTTCTCAAAATAAACTTTTACCTTACAAAAGGGTGTAATTGGTTCAATTTTCTGGTTTGGTTTGGTTTCAGCAAATGTTTTTATAAAAAAACTGGAAAAGGCAAAACTGATTTGGTTTTTGGTTTGGCTAATTAGTTTGTGTTTGCTACAAGTGACATTTAAGTGTCAAATTGAACCATCATAAATATCAAGACATATGTCAGGAAAAATTATATAAAATCATCTGCATAATCATAAAATAAAATTTTAACAGAAAAAGACAAGCCATCTTAGTATTTTACATGATCCATATAAACAAGGAAAAAAAAATCTAACTCAAAAAGAAGTCAAATGAGCCATAATCAAGTAGTCAAACATGTAACAAGTCAGCAACAAATCAAAATGATCCAAAAAACACATAGATTAAGTTTAGCAAAATGATTAGTTTCTTATGAAGTGGCAACAAACCAAGGTAAAAATCTCTGTTAATCTACCCACATTTAATATTTTGAATATACATTGAGCATGATTACAACAACAAAAAGGATACCAACAATAAAAAGAAACAGGGTTAGATAAAGGATAAGATTTCAGACAAGGCCTCATTTGCTAAAAACAGTAAAAGTCTCTCTTGAAAGCAGGTGCTTTTACCTACTTCCCCCAAAGAGATAAGAAAGAATCTTTTTATATTGGAAGTCTATAGTTAAATTAATTTTAATTGTAACCCCTTTATTGAAATCTAGCAAACTAAGTAAGCTAAGTCACATTCTCAAATCTTTATCCTACAGTCTGGCTTCCACTTGACTATCCATAGTAACGAGCCACATCTTATATCCCACTTTTGTGTTTGATTTTCTATTTTTTCTTTGTAATAGCTTAAAATAATGTTTTAAATATTATTAAATTATTAATATTTATTTTATAATATTTTGACTAATCATACAGGATGAAACAAAAAATGAGACACATTTCGAGTTCTAATTATGTCAATCTTCAAAGCATGATGCTGCTTTGAATTAGTATATTTGTTTTGGGCCTTTTATTTGGGACAATATCAACTGTTCCACAATTCATTTCATTTTTTGTCCCCCCAGCATCTCTATTGTCAAAAAATTAATTTTTAACAATTTTAAAATTATTGCAACATTACTTTATATTTTTTGACCAATAGAATGACCCCCTTTTTATTCTAATGAGTTGGAGCATGTTTGTTCTACAAACATTTTGGGGGAGTTGATTTGATGCCACCCAAATTAATACCCTCACCATTCCTTGCCTTCCGGATGTATTTCCAGAAGTGGAAAGGGTCGTGCAAGTATTAATTTAGTTGGTGCAAATATTAATCCCACGTTTTGGTCACCATCTCGTGGCTATTTGCATGATTATTTTTTTAAGCATCCTCAAGGGTGATTTCTTTTCTCACTCCTCTTTTTTCTTTTTACACACCTCTGGTATACTGAGAAATATAAAGGGGTCAAGTTGCCAAGGTAGAGAATAAGATATTTCCTCAATATGGCTGCATGGTAGGGCATGTCCTTAACAAGACTAAATTTCAATGGTGAGACAGTAAGTTAAACAAATTTAATCAACATTTCATAAATATACTTTTATATAATATAAACTTTAAAAAGAAGTGGCAGATCAACAAGTTAATAATTTAATTCAATTTTGCTCTATATTATTCATTTGGCTGCAAAAATATATCTGCTTAATTGCTCTTAGGGAGAGTTTAACCATTCTTTAGCATACAGCCTCAACAATGATAGGGTGTAATGAGCTCTGAAATGGCCAAGAATCCTAATGCTAAAGGTAATTTTGGGGGCATTTTGATACTAGAAATTAGCCATGTAGAATAAATTAATCCAAGAATCTTATCCTAGTATCAAGTAGATACAGATAGTAGAAGAATAAATTATTAATATATCCTTAAGTATGTAAGATAAAACATAGTACTTCTTTTTGGCCTAAGATAAAACTTTGTACCTTACACTTAGATGAATTAACTAGCAGTCCATCACTTGCTTAAGAGATAATCTTAGATGTACAACTAGAATCTCCTTCATCTTTAGGATTGGATGCAATGCTTAATATAAGAAACAACCTTTTGAAAAGCCTTTCATTTTTGTCATTTTAGGTCCTTGTTTTTTTTGCTTAGTATTGTTAAATGGGGCCAGACTTAATTTTAAAGTTTTAAAAAGTTGAAGAAATAGGCCATTTCTTGTGGCACACCCCTTAATTTCTAACCATACACCCTCCCCCATTTTTGTAACATTTCTTTCCAGATTACCCCGTCTTCTCATAACCCATCCTCACACCCCAAAACATCTAGTGAGCACACCCTCACCAACCCAAAGTTCATCCTCTTATGGTAGTTTTTTAGTTGATTTTAGCTTGACATAAGTTTTGTTTATATTGATTATCAAATTTGGTTGAATAATCATTGATATTTGCATTGGGTTTTGGGTTTTGACAGTTTGTGTTCTTGAATCAATATGTGAAGATCAATTGGGAGCTACGAATTTTCAAGTTCATTTTTTTTTTGGTGTCATCTTTGCTATAGATTTTAAAATTCGTATTTGATTTTTGATTTATATTATGTTGGCTATGGATTTAAAAATCCATATGAATTTTTGTCTATTATTCATATTTATAAATTCATATAAGTAAAAATGAATGTAAGAATTTACAAATGCATAGATTCATTTTCATGAGTGAAGTTTATAGATTTTTGTTAAGCATGGATTAATAAAAACCGTTGGTTGTGGGGTGTGTGAGAGGAAAGATGGGTTTGTTTTCTTAGATGTTAAGGTTATTTTTATCCTTTCATAAGGAGGGGTGTGTTGTTAGAAATTAAGGGGAATATTAGAAGAAATCCCCTAAGGCCAATTCTTATGGCACAACCTTAATAATTTTTGGAACTCTTCTCAACATAACACTCCACGTACTCAACCCAAGTACAGATCTTAAAATCCATACGTATTAATTATTTGTATGACGTATTTCAAAATGCGAGAAAAATTTACAAATATGTATCGTTTTGAATATTATGAATTTTTAAATATATATGTATTAATTATTTATAATTACAGATTTGAATATTTGTATTACGATTAAAAGGAAAATTTTGCAATTTATATTTATAAATATATCCAAAAGTAATTTATGCTACATTTACCCAACCATAACGCGACCCCAATTGAATTGTGAACTGTTCCCTTTATTAGTTTAATTTCTAGTCCGATTTTTAGAACATTAATACTAGAAGGTTTTTTTTTTTTTTTTATACATTTACAATAATGCCAACATTTTGAATGCAATTTTTAATACACCCTTCTATCTTTTGTTATTAGGGTAATTTTATTGAGATGCTCAAATAATTCTTATAGCCTTGCCACTTATAAATAATTATCTCATTTGACTAAGGTTGACTTGTAATACATAGGCTGTTTGTTTATCATATCTTGAATAGACTTATTTTTTTAATTAGGATATAATTTTATTTTGTACAAAAAAAACTCAATTAATATAATATATATATAAGAATGAGGTGCTCAAACACATTCTTCATAGCCTTGCCATTAATAAATAATTGCCTCATTTGCATTATGTTTATAAGCAAAACTTACGTACGATGTGTCTCTTTGTCTTGGTTTTTGAACATTTTTTAATATTTCAAATATAATTACAAATTTTATATTGAAAGAATCTTTTTAAAAAAAACCAATGTAGTTCAAGTGATTAAATGACTTGTCCTTATATTATA